>JAJMFQ010000002.1:600000-919514 GCA_030574775.1 Yamadazyma atmosphaerica | reverse complement strand
GAGAGGGACCACTTGGAGAAGGACCACTTGGAGAAGGCCCACTTGGAGAGGGACCACTTGGCGATGGACCACTTGGAGAGGGACCACTTGGTGATGGACCACTTGGTGATGGACCACTTGGAGAGGGACCACTTGGAGAAGGACCACTTGGAGAAGGCCCACTTGGAGAGGGACCACTTGGCGATGGACCACTTGGAGAGGGACCACTTGGTGATGGACCACTTGGTGATGGACCACTTGGAGAGGGACCACTTGGAGAAGGACCACTTGGAGAAGGCCCACTTGGAGAGGGACCACTTGGCGATGGACCACTTGGAGAGGGACCACTTGGTGATGGACCACTTGGTGATGGACCACTTGGTGATGGACCACTTGGTGATGGACCACTTGGAGAAGGACCACTTGGAGAAGGCCCACTTGGTGATGGACCACTTGGTGATGGACCACTTGGTGATGGACCACTTGGCGATGGGACACTTGTGGAACCACTTTGAGGTGGCACACTGGTAGAAGGACCGCTTGGCGATGGGACACTTGTGGAACCACTTTGAGGTGGGACACTGGTAGAAGGACCGCTTGGCGATGGGACACTTGTGGAACCACTTTGAGGTGGCACACTAGATGAAGGACCACTCGAAGATGGCACACTTGAAGATGGTGGCACACTAGATGGTGGTACACTCGAAGAAGGTGGGACACTAGATGGTGGTACACTCGAAGAAGGTGGGACACTAGATGAAGGACCACTAGAAGATGGCACACTAGATGAAGGACCGCTCGAAGATGGTGGCACACTTGAAGATGGTGGTACACTTGAAGATGGTGGTACACTTGAAGATGAAGGACCACTAGAAGATGGCACACTAGATGGTGGAACACTCGAAGAAGGTGGCACACTAGAAGATGGTGGTACACTAGATGAAGGACCACTAGAAGATGGCACACTAGATGGTGGCACACTCGAAGAAGGTGGGACACTTGAAGATGGTGGCACACTAGATGGTGGTACACTTGAAGATGGTGGCACACTAGATGAAGGACCACTCGAAGATGGCACACTAGATGGTGGGACACTCGAGGAAGGTGGAACACTAGATGGTGGTACACTCGAAGATGGCACACTTGAAGATGGTGGCACACTAGATGAAGGACCACTCGAAGATGGCACACTAGATGGTGGAACACTCGAGGAAGGTGGAACACTAGATGGTGGTACACTCGAAGATGAAGGACCACTAGAAGATGGCACACTAGATGGTGGCACACTTGAAGAAGGTGGGACACTAGATGAAGGACCACTCGAAGATGGCTCACTCGAAGATGGTACACTTGAAGAGGGTGGCACACTAGATGAAGGACCACTCGAAGATGGCACACTAGATGGTGGGACACTTGAAGATGGTGGCACACTAGATGAAGGACCGCTCGAAGATGGCACACTTGAAGGTGGTACACTCGAAGAAGGTGGGACACTAGATGAAGGACCACTAGAAGATGGCACACTAGATGGTGGCACACTTGAAGAAGGTGGGACACTAGATGAAGGACCGCTCGAAGATGGCACACTTGAAGGTGGTACACTCGAAGATGGTGGGACACTAGAAGATGGCATACTGGACGATGAGCTGCTTGACGAAGCGGAACTCGACGAAGCGGAACTCGACGAAGATGATGATATGCAACTGGATATGTCATCAAGTGAATGACTGAAGAACGACTGACTGAAGTCTTGTCCATCAGGTCCAGTTATATCAAGATTAAGGAGTCCTTTACCTCCGCTATTGTAGCCGATGATCTTTATAGGGTAGTAAGTGTCAGCTTCAAGTTGATAACTTCGGACTGTTGGAACACCGTTATCGAATGTACCCCAAGTTCCAAATATATCAGGACTTCCACTGCTGGCATCGTCAGAATTACCACAACAGTCAAAAGCTGATGAGCTACCAAAATAAACTCCAGTAGCGTCGTCCTCGTTCGTTAACCCCATAACGTACACCCCTGATACTGGAGCATAGAAGTAACCTGTCAACTTAAGACCCCATTGATTATTTGGCATATTCCTTCCATAAATATTTGCACCTGAGGCAGCAAGATCATAGTCAATATCTGTCACACCACTAGTTTGAGCAGCAGGTTCGGCGGCAACTATTTCTGTAAGATAAGAGATGAATTCAGATTGAGGCACCGCAGAAGAAACATCGTCATAATAGTCTACCGAGAGACCACTTGCAGCAGTAGTAGGTTGACATCCACTGGCGACAGCAGGAGGAGTTGATGAAACACAAGAAGGATCTAGTTGCTTATCATGACTGAAAAACGACTGGCTATAGTCCTGTCCATTAGGACCAGTGATAGCAAGATTAAGGATTCCTTTACCTCCACTATTGTAAGCGATAATCTTTATAGGGTAGTAAATGCCGGCTTGAAGTTCAAAACTTTGGGAGCTCGGAACACCATTATCGAATGTACCCCAAGTTCCAAATATATCAGGACTTCCATCACTGGAACCGACAGAACTGTCACAACAGTCAAAAGCTGATGAGCTACCTAAATACACTCCAGTAGCGTCGTCCTCGTTTGTTAAATCCATGGCGTAAATCCCTGATACTGGAGCATAGAAGTAACCTGTCAACTTAAGACCCCATTGATTATTTGGCATATTCCTTCCATAAATATTTGCATCTGAGGCAGCAAGATCATAGTCAATATCTGTCACACCACCAGTTTGAGCAGCAGGCTCGGCGGCAGCTATCTGTGTAAGGTAAGAGAGGAACTCAGATTGGGGGACCGCAGTAGAAACATCGTCATAATAGTCTACCGAGAGACCTCTTGCAGCAGTAGTAGGTTGACATCCACTGGCAACAGTGGGAGGAGTTGACTCAACACAAGAAGGAACTAGTTGCTTATCATGACTGAAAAACGACTGGCTATAGTCCTGTCCATTAGGACCAGTGATAGCAAGATTAAGGATTCCTTTACCTCCACTATTGTAAGCGATAATCTTTATAGGGTAGTAAATGCCGGCTTGAAGTTCAAAACTTTGGGAGCTCGGAACACCATTATCGAATGTACCCCAAGTTCCAAATATGTCAGGGGTACCACTAGTGGAACCGTCAGCATCGTCACAACAGCCAAAGGCGGCAGAGCTACCAAAATACACTCCAGTAGCGTCGTCCTCGTTTGTTAAATCCATGACGTACGAACCTGATTCTGGAGCATAGAAGTAACCTGTCAACTTAAGACCCCATTGAGGATTTGGCATATCCCTTCCATAAATATTTGCATCTGAGGCATCAAAATCATAGTCAATATCTGTCACACCACCAGTTTGAGCAGCAGGCTCGGCGGCAGCTATCTGTGTAAGATAAGAGATGAATTCAGATTGGGGGACCGCAGTAGAAACATCGTCATAATAGTCTACCGAGAGACCAACTGCAGCAGCAGTAGGCTGACAACCATCGACTGCCCATGCATATGAAAGACATGAAAGCACGGCAACGATAAACTGAATTGATTTCATCGTCTGCACAGTTTTTGATTATCAGTTTTATTTGAAAAATGTTAGGCGTTCTTTTGTGAAGGCTGATTCTGATATATTTATAAGATGAGTAGGTCTTTACCAAGTACAACATCTAACCGAAAGCGACCAAGTCTAGTCCTAAAAAGGTATCTGAACAGATATCGCCTAACCAGAATTGAAATTGAACTTTGAAGCACTTAGATATCGGAACCTGCTGCAAGAATATTCTTGTATACAGTACTCTGATAAGCTCCGATATGCCGAAGAATAGCTGCTTCTATGAATCTGGCTTCTATTTATCAGAGTTTTTTTAATAGATATAGAGAAGTGAACAGAAGATCACTGGATCATACCCTGATAGCCGAATCCATAAAATATCCATGAAGTATCACTAATAACCATGTTTTGAGCTTTCAAGACTTGGAGATTACCACACATACTTCTTTTTATTTTGAGCGACCGAAACCACTATACAAGATTAAGGACTTGACTTGCATGACAAGTGCAGACAGAATAGAGCCAATGAATCATGGTGAAAATCAACAATAAAGACGGATCTGCACGCCTCACTTTTGGCGAAAACGAACCCTTCATGATACATTTCAACAATAAGTTCAGTGTTGGGCGGATTACTGACAATTAGAATATTCATGATTAATAGGAGGAACCATTTCACTAAGGAATACTCTTTACGAAATAACGATACAGTGCGTTCTTTTTTTTATAAGCAAATTGACAAGGGATCTAGAGGAAGTCTACTATTATGGATGAATTTCTTTTAGGAGTCCTTTGCGGTCTATCTACGACCAATTGATTCATCAGAATTGTATTATAACCATGAGATATATGTGAAATAATATCCGCCTATCAAAAAGATGAGGCAAAGAGATACATTATAGTTTGGTTTGAATTCTGTACCGAAGGAAACAAATCTAGATTGGTCCTAGTGGGAAAATACACAAGTAGGTGCGTACTGTTCATAACAATCTTTGCAATCGCCTCGTTGCCTAATTCAACAGTACTGATGAGTCGATTTGTATTGTTCCACGAAACCTTTTACAGTTCTATTTTACCCACACACACAATGCTCAGCACTGTGAGGACCACTTCTCATTTTTCGTCTTTTCCATAAAAAAGGGTGCGTCGCCGTAAAGAAGGGTGCATTACGCTTTGGAATTTCAGGTATTTAATTCGGCATCCAGCTTCACGTCAAATGTAACTAGTGCCTCGAAGATGTGTACTATCGCCTCGTATTGCTCAAATAGCTTTGTTCACCAAAAGATAATGTTGTGGAGAAAAAACGGGTTCAAAACGTGTCCAGCTTTTTATGCCAATCCGAGAATATGGAAGCCTGCCTAGACTTCAGGAAATTATGGATTGCAACAATCCTCTTCAAGAACTTCATCTCTTTAATGTTTCAACGTCTACCTTGCATCCTCTAATGGCCCCTTGAATAAATCAACAGGAAAGGTCAGCGCACGACTTATTTAATGGGTTTGGCTCGTAATAAAATCCAAAAATAGTGTTGTGTAGAGGAGGACATTGTTCAGAAACTATTTTGAGGCTAAACCTTACGCTTTAGGTGAGGGAATACTGCCAGGGTTGATAAGGCGAATTGATGCATGAGCAAATGATTGTGCAACTAAATTATTTAAACTCATATTGTATGCGCGATGGTTTAAACTATAAAGGCAATTTTCAACTCAGGCTGAACGGTGCAGCGGACCAAGAATCAGTGATGAATAGTTACGCCGAAAGGAGCTCTGGCATCTCAAAAAAGCAATACTAATCAAGTTTTTTTAGGGTACACACTATAAGTTTCGCTTCGAACACTTAATTCTTGCGTAATAATCTGTTTTCCGTAATCAAAAGCAAGCAACTCCACCAGCGGCGTTATTTCCTTGAGGTATATCGTCGATTACGTCAGGCTCCCGAATTCCATTCAATCTTGGATTTATGTTAAGAGTGCAGCATCGTCTTCCCGTTTGGTCCCGGACATATTTAGTCAAGAAGAACTTTTCATAGCGATCAAAATTGTTGGTTTTCTACGTATCGTTAACATTGAAGGAACTCATGGTAGTTTCTGATCAGTGAAATACTTACAGTATGAAATGGCATAATTCACGTATAACTTCTGTGTGGGGTAAAACTATTCAACTGAAGTGATCTCTTATAACCACCAAGAAGTCTTCAACAATTATGCTAGACCGCTAGTTTATTTACGAATTTCACTAGCGGAAAAGCACCACCAGGGTATTTACTGTCGAGCAAAAAATGTGAAAACTATAGTATTTGCTGATGACAAGCCAGGAGCACGCAAACCTCTTGTAACCATCCATGGACCATCAACCTAACACGACATGGCTGTCTTCGTTCCATAATGCTGGAACAAGAGATCAAGAATGATGCATCAGATGCGTCAAATCAAAGGAATGAGCACATTGTACATAAACCAGTGTAGATATGAACACCAATGTTGTAGATCAGAACAAAGATGAAACCTCCGGCGTACGAAAGATCAACCATCAATGGGAGAATTTCGACACTCAACTCCGAAGATAGACTCGACAAGCTTACATATGCCACAATTGAGGACCATCCAGTAATGCCATCAGTAAAAGATCTGTGGTTTTCTTTATATCTCTGCTCAGATCCTTATCTATATGCTTTGTTCTGATCCAAGATTTTCATCCTAGCGCGATTTTGTTTCACCTAATTTATTCCCATTATCTTCTTTTATTACTCATCAAAACTTCAAAATGTTTCAACAAACTCACCAGAAAATTAATAGGGTAACTTCCGAAGGTTACCAAATTCTTGCCGAGTCTCAAGTTATATGAGGCCTGATTTCAAATGACGTCAAACACGGTTCAATGATTCTAGAATATGATACATCATAATATGAGTCTATAATAGGTATGTAACATAGCCAATTGGCTGAAATAAAATAAAGGTCAACAAATTATAGACACCCTAGTAGCTGACACAACATGTGAACCATGCTACGCTTAACAAATACCGTTGGAAAAATGAGCTGATTTAGTACATCCAGAATCTAGACAAACATAGGGAAACCACCCATCAGTTCCATTTGTCGGTCCTCTAGTCGATTTGGTGAAGCAATTTATTTCATTTCTTTGGAATACATGGCTCTTTTCATGTTTTGTTTTTCATTTTTACGTCTGATAAATACTGTAAATAAATGGACCGGTATTTTTCAACGTCTTTGATTTCAGGAATAAAACCTTGTTGTTTTGCCTGTTCCCTTAAGCTTTCCACCAAGTTCTCTTCTTCAATGGAGAACCCATTCTCAATCATGAGATGCGTTAACTGCTCCCCAAACTCTTCCGAGGCGTCAGCGACTTTGTTCAAATGGGTGTCGTAAAGACCCCATTTGCCATCTGCTGAAACTTGATGCAGCCCTGTGGCTTCATGCATGAAAATCTCCAAATATGTCATCTTCTTTCCAGATGAATACTTAGGAGTAGTGAAGTCAGCACTGGTATCTGTATTATAATATGGATAGACCACCATCATATCTAAATTCTCTCTAAGAAAGCCTACAGTAACTTGATGTTTACTGGTATCATCAGACGCTACCAAGTTACTTGAATAAAACAACAATACAAAAAAGAGTAAAACAGTAATCATTGTAGTAATAATGCTTCTAAATGTAATGGTAAAAGTTGAATAGAACAAGTTTGAACGAATTTATAATTTTCATAAAAGCGCAAATAGTAGAAAAGCGCAAAGCTTAGGAACTCCCCGACTAAACCTTATCTATGCTTAAGACTAACATCCTTTTATCAGTCCGTGTCGTCCGCTTGTTTCCTTTTAATATCTAAAATATTGATAATAATGCATTCAATGGTATGATTGTGGCTGGGGCATCAGAATTACTTGACAAGCTTTGGTGCTGTACCACTTCCTGCTGCAATGTCAATTGACTTGCAAGATACCACCCCTACTGATTGTGATGTCTCATTCCTGGTGAACGTTGACTGAAGTTTCACCTGTTGCAGCTTAGATGCAAAAATACTCGATATTCAAAATCCTTAACCTCCCCGTAATCTGCATTAGAGAGATTAAGGATCCTACTTCACGTCCTATACCGTGAATTTGGAAGTGACTGGGGCCATACTGTCGATATCGAACGAAGTGCCTGATTCAAATCTCAAAACACATATCTAAAGAAGGATAATTCTCAAGTGGTAGATCGTTAAGTACTATTAGGTGTCTATAAATAGATATATACTCTACTTCAGTAGTCCCAGTCAAAAAGAAAAAGCCTATTGACTTTTAAATATATCTGCATTGAAGGCATCCGATTTGTGGGGATTCAAAAACTCTGTCGTCAAATCATATTTTTCTCCGACCAAAGACTTCACTAAAATGGAGATTTCATCGAGCCTTTGATAAATGGTATGTGTCAAAACTAAAGCAACGATATTCAAATTTCCATCGTGGCTAAATAATCTTTGGTAATCTAAATTATCAACCATAGACTTGTGTAGCTTTCCACTACCACCACCAAGATAATCTTTTTCAAGACTTGTCATTGTCTGTATGTTGCTATTTTCCACTTTACCTTCATCTTCATCTTCATAGTCGTTGCTGATATCCTCTTCATTGTAAAATCTTTCATTCAAGGAATATTTCCCAATACCCCATTGCTCTCGAAGAACATTGAAGTGTTTTAAAGAGATTGTAGCTTGTGTTATTTTTGGTAGAGGAGTTGAAGATCTTAAAGATCCGGAGCACATATGTATGATGCAAAACAAGTCGGCGTTGATCTCTGTATCATACCAACCAGACCGCTGCATTATATGCTCAATCCAGTGACCAGGGTCCTCTACCCTATCAAAGATAGTATGGATGGCTTGGTAAAGTTGAATTAAATCAGTAATGCTACTTTGTAGTTTTCTATACTTTTCGGTGGGCCATGTGCCAGTGAACGAGATTTCATGTTTTATGGGTGTCATCAAGTGAGAAATACCAGCCAATTTGATCAAAATCAATCTGAATCTCTCAATAACTGGATCATGCCGTGAAACTATGTGTAGGGATTTGTTTTGAATTCTTTGTTGTCCAAAAGCAGCCACATCACAGTGGATATTACCAACTTCTCCAAGAACAGCTGCAAGAATCTTTCGGATAGCCACCTTACTGCTTTTAGGTCTTGGTATCACACTAGCCAAAAACCCAATAGAAAGTCCAATTACTACACTCACGAACCTTATCCATGCAACTTTGAATCCATAGCCGACATTGGCTAACTGATTATACTTAGCGTCTACCCAACTTGTTCCTAACACCAACGAAGCAGAAACAGGATAAAGAATTGCTGGAAGTATAGTCTGATGCACAGAAAAGTGTCTGTAGTACGAAAAATACAAAAAAAGAAAAGCGGTGACAATGCAAAAGCCATAGTAATTACCGGAGCCCGACCCTGTAGATATGTACCACGCAACCATACCCACTAAACAACCAAAAAATGAGTATACCAATTTGGCAAAGAAAACATAAATAGTCTCTCCTGTGTACTCTGATGTGGAGATACCAGTCATAATCACTATCCATATCAACCGATTATTAAAATACCATCCAGCAGTAGTTTTGCAGAAATAAGGTACCGCACTTATTGTGACAAGACAAGCTGATCTAAACCAAAACCACAATTCTTCGTTAAGACAAAGTCTATAAGCAGCCACGAATTTGGTTCCTAGTAGGTGAAACAAACTCGATGCAGGCAAGGCATCAGGATCCCGAAATTGAATATTTTCAGACTTCTGGAATGTTGGAATGTTTTCCTGAGGAACTTCATAATCCAAGTTCAGAAAAATGTTTCTAGCGTTTTCGAAAATGCTCGGGGTGAAGTAAGTAAAGATCTTGGGCTTTGGAACCTGCTCATCAATTGCAAGGAAGATATCCATGAGTTTAAGTATCAGTCGAATTTGTTCTGTCAAAAAGAATGTCGTTAGTGAACATTGACTCACTAAACTAAGCATAGTCTCCTCATCATTAGTTTTTCCATGAAGATATTTTTGGAAGAGTGTGTAATCCTCCAATTGTAGTATCACACTAGTCAACTCTTCTCGGTAGGCCTTCAAAGTTTCATGCATTTCTTTTTGTTTTTCAGCATGATTTCCAGGGAACAATACAGAATACGTTCTATATTTGTTAGCAGTGTCTAACCATTGGATAATAAAACCCATCCCTTTGATACTAGATTCGATATAGGGAACAAAAAATGGCTTCAAAATGTCACATATATAGTCAAGATCTTTCAACATGATAACAGAAGATTTCTGATTCAATCTTTCTCTGATTAAAGATTTTCTTCGACTGTTCTCATAGGTTCCAACCGGCTTATAAGACTCGTTTATAGAACCGAACAACTTGAAATGGTGATTAGGAGTCACCCTTACGGATTCTCTTCTATCCTCCAACATCTTACCCAGCGACAAGGATTGTCTTGAATCAAGCAATTGATAAAAGTATTCGAAACTCGAGCAAGAGCTTATAAGATTCTTTAAATGTGATCGGACCTCTCCAATGGACCCTGGCCCTAACCTACCATAAGAAATCTCGAATTTGCTCATGGCCGCAACAAGCTCCAAAGGAGTGATTTTATTTCTAAGCTCCACAACAGCGGCCGAATAGAGCTTATAGCGGGAAAAATGAGATTCCGAGGGCTTCATTGACTTGAAAAAGCGAAGATTATCTTCCGAAGCCACCCTCAAAAGCTTTAATATCCCACTGGTGCCTGCAAAATAAGTGTAACTTGCTGTGGTAGGAAATATAAGTACAGAGCAAAAGATTTTCATAGCCATCGAAAGCAATAGGACTTTCATTATGTTTAAACCCACAAGTAATGGTTGAAATGTTGGCCAAAACACATTGTAACAAATACTTATGACCAACACAATCATACCAACGATAAATGATAATCTGAATGTCGGATGCAATTTCTGAGACATACCGAACATCATGGTCCCGAGTATCAAGGCAACGGCATAAATAACCGTACAATTAGTTTGCAAGTACCTTCCAGAATATACTTGTGTCTGTATACATGACAGAATACTCTCTTGAGTACACAATCCTTCCGAAATCAATTCAATCGCAACATCTTCTATTGTAGGAGAGCCCCGAAGCCTATTAGAAATTAACTGGGCAATAACAGCAAATAGCCACGCTAAACATGCCCCAAATGAACATAATAGTGCTAGATAAATATTAACAATTATCGGTGTCCCTCCTGATACAACAATAAAACCCATGATTTGGAAAAGATAGGTAGCAGACCCAAGCCAATGACTGGTTTTGGGAATAACCAGAAGAAACACTGTGCTCCAGATTTGGAACCATGTTCTGAACACAGTCTTGAAAGAGTTCAAATCCAAATGATTTAGTATATAGTCTGGCTTGAGTCTGATGAAAAGCTGCCGAACAATTGTTGACTTGTGTTCTACTGTTTCTTTTGCACTGTTATCCTGAGCATCAGTCTCATGGTAAACGTTGGGTACCAGTGTATCCTCTATTGATGTCAGACCACTATCCTGTGTATTTTCTGACTGGGTTCCCATAGCCATTAACAATTTGATTGACGATTAGCTGTTATAAAAGGTCCCTGTTCCCGGACCTAAACAATAACAGCTGGACCCCGCCCCGCAATAATAACTTCTAGAGCCGACGCACAATTTTAGAACCGACCTATTGTTGAGGCTCAGCCGTACCAGTTCTCACATATGTATGGCGAAATGGGAAATAAATCGGCAAGATGCAAATTATTTGATAGAAGTGACAGCATTTTGGCGATTATTTTAGTTAATGTTGAATGAATTTTAAAGAAGGAGTTAAATCTTGCTTAGAGGTAGCTAAGTCTTGAATATAGGGAGTGAGATGTTAAAGAGAGAGTTAAGGCTTGAAAAGATTGTTATATCAAGCAAATGTCATTGGAACTCAGAGTCGAATTCATAATCTGTTAGAAATACTTCCACATACTTTGACGATGCAAAAATAAGAGAAACAGATTATAGTTACTGTTCCGTGTATGGCCCAACCACCGTAGCTTCGCATATCACAGCTCTTGCTTTGCTAGCTCTCCATAACACATCCTTGAAAGTTTCTTCATTATCACAATAAAATTCCGTTCCCGTAACCAAACTCGTTTCCTTGTAGCATAGTGTTTATACTCACATACTACACATTTACTACAAACTCTAACACGTTATATAGATTAGAGATGCCTACTAAAAATCGCGCGCAACCCAATTATGCAAAATGCTCATCAAGCTATCTCCATCAATCTTCTTCACCAACTTACAATTGTAAACCATGGGTGTACCAGCTTTCTTCAGGTGGTTATCCAAAAAGTACCCCAAAATCATCTCCCCCGTAGTGGAGGAAGATGCTTCTCAAGAAATAGGAGCTGCCAAATACAGCGACCCCAATCCAAATGGAGAAGTAGACAATTTATATCTTGATATGAATGGAATTGTTCATCCCTGTACACATCCCGAACACAAGCCACCACCCGAAACCGAAGACGAAATGTTTCTTGATGTGTTTAAATACACAGATCGTGTGCTTATGATGGCAAGACCTCGGAAAGTGTTGATGATAGCTGTGGATGGAGTAGCGCCGCGAGCTAAGATGAATCAACAACGAGCTAGAAGATTTAGAGCAGCTCAGGATGCCAAATTAGCCGCTGAAGAACGGGAAAGAGAGTTGAAAGAACGGGAGGCACGAGGAGAATCAATTGATGATGCTATAAAGGGTAAGAAGTCCTGGGATACTAATGCTATTACTCCAGGAACTCCATTTATGGGAAAGCTAGCCCTTGCTTTAAGATACTGGGTTGCTTATAAATTGAGTAATGATCCTGGTTGGGCCAATTTGCAAGTCATTATTAGTGATGCCTCGGTTCCAGGAGAAGGAGAACACAAATTGATGAATTTTATAAGACTGCAAAGACAAGATCCTCAATATGATCCTAATACTAAGCATTGTATCTATGGATTGGATGCTGATTTGATCTTCCTTGGTTTGGCAACCCATGAACCACATTTCAGAGTGTTAAGAGAAGACGTTTTTGCTAATCAGACCAGAAGACTCAATGTTTCGGACCAGTTGAATATGACCGATGAACAAAAGGCTCGATTAGCGGAAAATGACTCCAAAAAGCCATTTTTATGGCTCCACGTGAATGTTTTACGAGAATATTTGGCAGTGGAGTTGTATAATCCTCGTTTACCTTTCCCATTCGATTTGGAACGGGCGTTGGATGATTGGATCTTCATGTGTTTCTTCGTAGGTAATGATTTCTTGCCCCACTTGCCAAGTTTGGATGTCAGAGACAATGGGATTGATCTTTTGGTGGGGTGCTGGAAAAAAGTCTTACCGCTGCTTAAAGATTACATCAGTTGTGACGGGAACTTGAATTTGAAGCTGGTGGGGATTTTGATGAAACATTTAGCTACCAAAGAAGGAGACATCTTTAGAAAACGGCACGAGGCAGAGAAAAGACGGGAAGAAAATCAAAAAAGACGGAAAGTTTGGGATGAACAGGAGAAAACTATGAGAAGTCATTATCTTCCTAATGTAACTAAAGGTAAAGATAAAGCCCCAATAGCTGCTGACGTTAATATGCCATTGATGTCTACGTCTGGAGAGATTGTGGATGGACACGCCAAGTTTTCCAATAGTGACATTGTCAACAATTTGGCGACTATTAATCAGGCCAATTTGGCTAATGCTGATGCCGCCGCTAAGCTAAAACAATTGATAGAATCTAAGTCCAATCCTAGTGCGGTGGAAGCAGTCAGGTCAATGGAGTCAGCTTCTAATACCGATTCCGAAACTTCACATAAAAGGCTGCGCGAGGAAGATAGCGAAGACACAAGTGAACCTATTATAGTCAATAAGCCCGAAAAATCTGAAGATTCTCCGGATGACAGTGTACGGATGTGGGAAGCTGGTTATCATAAAAGATACTACCAATCCAAATTCGGGTTAACTAGTGACGAGGAGATTAATGCTAAACGGAAAGAATTAGTCTATCACTATCTCGAAGGAATTTGCTGGGTTTTGTTATATTATTATCAAGGATGTCCATCTTGGCAATGGTACTTTCCCTTCCATTATGCTCCTTTTGCTCAAGATTTCGATGATATAGATGATATCATTGGCGACGAAGGTATTAAGTTCACGTTGGGTAAACCATTCAAGCCTTTTGAACAATTAATGTCAGTGATGCCAGCTGCGTCCTGCCACACCTTACCAGAAGGATTTGAACCGTTGATGAAGGATGCAGATAGTCCTATCATTGATTTCTATCCAGAAAATTTTGAAATTGACATGAACGGGGCAAAAATGGCATGGCAAGGTATTCCATTATTACCATTTATCGATGAAACGAGATTATTGGTGGCGGTCGAAAAGGTATATTTGACCTTGACTGAGGACGAAATCGATCGAAATACATTGAAGCAAGACGAGTTGTTCATTTCCAATCAGAACAAAAACTACAGAAAGTTTATTGAGCAGCTTTATGATAATGATATTTCAAGAGTTGATTTCCAACATAAATCTTCCGGATTATCAGGCTCAGTTAAAAGATTAGAGGATTTTGAAAGAAAATCAACCGTCAAGAATCCCTTAAATGAAGGAGATATGCCTGACTTGAACACAGAGGAGTTCTTACAAGTTAGTTATTCGATGCCTATAAAACTCAAAGGAAAATCGATGATTTTGAATGGATATATTCCCCATGTTCCTGCTTTGCAACAATCAGATATCGATCAAATCTTATATGGAAATAATAACGGATATAGAGGAGGAGGAAGTCGATTCAGGAGCCCTAATGACAACAGAGAGTATGTGAACAAGGGACCCGAGAGTAATAAGATTTTCATGATGTACAAGAGTAGAAAGGGTGGTTATAGATCACTTATTGAAGGAGCAAAGGCTCAGACAGCTCAGAACCAGTACAACAATAATAACAACGGTTACAACAAAAATTATAACAACTACAACAATAACTATAGCAACTACAACAACTATAACAACCAGAACAATAATTACAACCAAAACAGTTATAGCAACCAGAACAGTTATAACAACTACAACAACAATTATAACAACTCCAACCAGAACTACAACAATTACAATAACTACAACAATTACAATAACTATAACAATCAGAGCAGTTATAACAATTACAACCAGGGTAATTATAACAACTACAACAACAACAATTACAACAATCAATCAAACAGAAACTACAATAACTATAATAACGGAGGCTATAGGGGATACAACGATAGAAATGGTTATAGGAGATAGATTACTTTTTGTAGTAATGAAATAAGTAGCTGGTACCATAAAACGTAGAATAACATATATAACATATGAATATAACACAGAACAGCATTATATAACACAGTATAACATGATATAACATCATACAATATCACCTGTGGCTCGCATCGCACTGATAAGGTTCTCAAATTTTCAGTTCCTCGTACCTACATTTATCCTCCATGGCAGAAGCTCAAGTGTTATATTATGACTCGCAAAAGAGTCAATTGGTTAGTGGAGTCAAGTCAGAAACAGGATATCAACTTAAAAAAGACCCAAAACCCCGTGAAGATATATCAGATGAGTCTATTATATTGACACAAGCAGGCCCAGTGTTGACCGATAATAGAGTTATTGTGATTGATTCCAGTAATTCAGGAGTAGGAAGAAGCAACCGAGACATATACAATCCTATAGTGAAACCAATTTTAGACGACTTACAAGTATCTCATACCTATGTGTTGACCGAATCATTTGAAACCATTCAAAAAGTGGGATCAGAGTTAACTACTGCAAATTACACAATCATTATAATTAGCGGAGACACATCAGTCAACGAATTGGTTAATTCCTTGACACACACAGCAGAGTCAGGAAACATTACCATATTCAATATTCCTTTCGGAACAGGGAATAGCTTGGCATTATCGTTAGATTTGGTAGATGAGTTCACGGCTATTAGGAGATTACTAGTGAACTCTCACAAACCAGTACACCCCCTCAATTTGTATGATGTTTCATTACCTAACGATACCTGGTTGATCCAACAAGATAAAAAGGTCAAAAAGGTTCCGAATGTCGTGAAATTTTTGATTGTGTTTTCGTGGGGATTCCATGCTGCTTTGGTAGCTGATAGTGATACCCCAGATTATAGAAAGTTCGGAATCGATCGGTTCAAAATGGCTGCTGCGAAGAATTTGGAGAAATTACAGCAATATAGGGGAAAAACTGTCGTAACCCCACATCGGGGGTCCCAAAACGGTACAACAGTCCCGGAGGCTCAGCTAAACGGTCCGTTTGCTTATTGGTTGGTAACCCCCTCTAAAAAATTTGAGCCTACGTTTGAGATTCTGCCCCATGGAAACCTTTTTGATGATAATTTATACTTGGTAGCCTTTGATACTGATGAACAGAATCCTAATTATATCATGGAGATTATGATGAAAGTATATAACAAGGGCCAACATATTGAAGATCCTAGAGTGATATATCAGAAGGTATCTGGTTCCAGTCGTATTACATTGAAGTTTGATGATCTTCCGCTTGACAAAAGAAGATTTTGTATGGACGGGTCTATTGTTTTAGTACCAGAGAGTGGGGAAATCTCGATTCAAGCTTCCGGTAACAGAGTCGGCAACTGGAGTTTGTTCATTGCGTATTGAAAAGTATAAACCAAATTATATTTTTTAGAGACGGAACCGGAAAAATCAGGCCGCAGGAGTGGATGCACCATGAGGCTGAAATGGGCCAATATGAAACGGGCTAATAGACTTATATGAAGAGCTAGTATGGCTAATATGACGGGTATTATGATAAAGCGTAGAAGTTTAGTGAACCGTAGCATCGTAGGCATATCTCCCAGGGTATTCAAACCACAGTCAACAAGCTTTGATTACTCTTGAACTTAATCCCCAGATTATCGGACTGGTTAACAATTGTCAAACTCTGCTAAAAGATGGAGGTGGGGAAGTGAGCAACCCCGGCACAACACGTCTGCTGCACCTCTGACCTGAAAATGGCATATATAAGCGTAGGGGTTTCATAACCATGCTTGCCCCAACATAAAAGTCCGGGATATCTGACGTATGTGAAACGTAACCCTTGAAATATTGGGAAACAATAGCTACTTAGGCGGAGTATGTAAGTGTTGAACAATTCTCGGAATGGTTCGGGGCGATAAGGAACGGTAACAATCACCACGGAATTAAGATCATGGTTTACAATAGCAGCTTCACTATTGGTTCGTAACGTACTGATATTTCCTCCACCAAGTTAGTATTGTGGAGAAGGCATCCCGGGAGTTGTAAAGAGGGGGGACAAGGCTTAAAAGAGAAGGCAACAGTAACTAACCAGCCGGGCTGTTCCAGTTTCAGCAGGAGCTGTGAGTGACATTTCCGATTGATGAATAGTTTAATTCTGGGGAAACCAGTTTTGGGGCAGGACGTGTCGGTGTGGAGAAGGAAGATTTTGGGAGCTATATAAATAACCCCAATTTTCACTATCAAGAATATTATTGCATATATACCTTGGCAGTGTTCGTGAAAGTCTTGATCGTCGACGCAAGGATCTACCATTACTGCAGCTTTTGTCATATTTGACGTATTTGACGCATTTGACACATTTTACTTGGCTCGACATATTTGACTTATAAAAATGTCGGAAATAGACGAAAGCAAGGTTGTTAAGCCTTCTGTAAGAGTACAAGAGGAAGTGCCAAAGTTCGAAGAACCCAAGAAATTCCAATGGAGAATCACAGATTCTCATTCCCCTCCGGAAATATATAATTGGAGATTATTCATTTGTATCTTATTGGCTGCTGCTTGTGGGAGTTTTAGAGGGACTGATGAAGGATTAATTGGTCCTGCTGTAGTGCAAGAATCTTTTGCCAGATTATTTGGTTTAAGTGATCCTGATAAAACCGCTGACGAAAAAGCTTCTTTGAAGTCCAATATTACTTCTATGGTACAATTAGGTTCTATTGGTGGGGCTCTTATTGCTATGTATGTGGTTGATAGATTCGGAAGAATAAGGAGTTTACAAGCTATTTGTGTATGTTGGATTATAAGTACTATTATCCAAATCACTGCTAGAAGTGTTGGTCAGCTTTACGCCGGAAGATTATTGGAAGGTGTGTTCACTGTTGGACTTACGACCACTATTGGTCCTTTATACACAGTAGAAGTTACTCCCAAAGCTATAAGAGGTCTTAGTAATTGTTGTTTCTCCGGGGCTGTTTACTTTGGAATCATGATTGGTTACTTTGCCAATTACGGAACCGCTTTACATGTTTCCGGAGACTCTAATACTCAATGGATGGCACCATTTTCGATCAAAATTATTTTGGGAGGGTTGGTATTAATTGGGTCCCTTATCTTTTCCATTGAAAGTCCTAGATGGTATATCAAGGCAGGAAAGACCGATGAAGCTGTGGCAGCCTTGTGTAGATTGAGAAATTTGAAACCAACACATCCATATATTGTAGGGGAAATCACTGATATCACAGAGCTGGTTCAACAAGAGGTTGAAGCTAAGAGAGGTAATAATCCATTCAAATTGTTAAAGGAGCTTTTGACTAAAAACAGTTTAAGATACAGATTTGTCTTTTTGGCGGTTTTAATCCAAATTTTGGGTCAATGGTCTGGTGCTAACGCTATTACCATCTACGCTCCAGAATTGCTTTCATACAGTGGTATCGAAGGGATTGATTTATTCAAAATGACTGCTGTTTTGGGGGTTGTCAAATTCAGTTCTGCTTACTTGAGTGCTTTCTTTATCATTGATTTCTTGGGCAGAAGAAAAGCATTGTACACTGGTATTTGCGTTCAACTAGTAGCTATTTTATATTTTGCTATCTTTTTGGTTGTTGTTCCACAAGCTGCTTATGATGGTGATTTGAGCGCCTCGGAAGAGCATGCTGCAAAAGCTTCTATTGCTGCTTTATATTTGGGTGGTGTGGGTTGGACAATGGGATTCAACTCAATGCAATATTTGGTTGGTCCAGAAATCTTTCCTTTACACATCAGATCATTTGCTCAATCAGCAACTATGGTGTTCCACTTTGCTAACCAGTATGGTAACTCAAAAGCGGTTCCTAAAATGTTGTTAACCTTGAAACCATTCGGAACTTTCTTTTTCTTTGTTGGAGTTAACCTCTTGTCCTTGTTATGGTCTTACTTCTGTATCCCAGAGTTGAGTGGAAGATCTTTGGAAAGTATCGAAGAATTATTCCAATTGCCATGGTACTTGATTGGAAGGAAAGGTCATATATTATGCCCAGATTACTCTGAAGTTAACAAGATTGATTACAGTTCTGGTAAATTCAAGTATCTTGATGAATCCAAGCCTGCTGCCGACCATGACGAAAACGCTAGCCGTAGAGATTCAGAGGAGAAGGATGATGATTATTAGGTTGATCCAGTAATCATAAGCCTTTTATATATTTGTAATAAACACTTGGTTCTTAAATTTCGAAATAATCGTGATAATAATTGAAACTTTTGCAGCCAAAATTCCGCAGCGCGAAATTGCATTGCGCTTCATGAAGGTAAGACGATTTTGAAGGTAATACGATTTCATAAGCTATTGTCAATGAACTAAACCTAACCTTATCCCAGGTTTATCCATGGTTTTGTGAACAAGCAGAAGTTCTTTGGCTAATCCTTTTGTGGTTTCCGAGACAAAGTTTAAAATTTGTTATTTATCTTACATGTATTATTACAAGATTTATATAAAAAATTCAGTAATCTGATGCAATCAGAGCCCTCAAGTTTCTTACTCTTTAGACTTCTTATTAGGTTGCTGTGTCTCCTCAGGAGTAAACAGTCTCTTTTTGTCGGCTCCATTGCCGTTCTCGGGTTTATGAACCGTTAAAGTTGACTCTGTGAATTGAGCTCCTAATGGCTGCAGTGGATTCGACTGACTATTTGTTTCAGGAGCAGGCGTTGGCTTTGGTGCCGAGAAGGAAGAGCCAAAACCAAAAGATGGAGCAGTTACGCCCAGAGGAGCGGCTGAAGGAGTGGCGGAAGGAGTGGCGGCAGATGCTGGGGTCGAGTTCGAGTTGTTTTCGAGCCTTTCCACCTTCTTATTTAACATCCTCATCTTGATTTCAAATTTCTTTTCTGTTTGAGTCTTCAACTCTTCTTTTTCTTTTTCTAACTGCTTGTTGAAATCATCTTTGTATTTTTCAATCTTAGCCTCGTATTCTTTCACAACTTCTTCTCTTACCTGAGAGTCGTCTGCTGGTTTTTCTTGTTTGGCTTCAGCTTCTTTCTTCGCATGTTGTAGCTTGACTTCGTACTCGTTTTTCAAGCTTTCCTTCATCGTCTCAATAGATTTTTCCAAGCTAGAATACTTAGCCTTCCATTCGTTTTCGATTTGAACTTTAATCTCGTCCGTATTAGGCTCCACACTTTTAGATTCTTTCAATTTGGCTTCATAGTCATCAATCACCTTTTGTCGCTCTTGGTCATATTGAGACTTTACTTTGTTTAACTCTTCATTGAACTTTTGCTCTAATTCTTGTTTGGACTTCACAAGTCCGTTAGAATCAACACCTGACTCTTTGGAAGAGGTTTCTTTGGCCTTTTCGAGCTCTTCGATATGCGATTTTTTGGCGTCTTCAAGTTCACCGGTAATTCTGCCAACGTCAGATCTCAATTGCTCGACCACTCTTTGGTATTCTCTTTCCTTGTTTCTTGCAGCCTTTAACTTGGTTTGAGATTCATTAAGAAGGTTGTCGAATCTCGTTTGCAAAGTTTGAAGCTTCTGTTTGTCGCTTTCAGCTTCTGAGGCAGAGTTAGTTGAGGCAGAGTTAGCAGCTTCTAACAATCTGCTGTTCTCTTCACTCAACAATCTAACAGTTTGGTCTTTATCTTCGATTTGCTGTTTCAAGTTGTCGATTTCCAGTTGTAAGGGGTTCAATTTACTTTCCATAGATCTGATCTGGACCTCGAATTTCTGAACTTGCTTAGCATAATTAGAATTCTCATTTCTCAAGGTGGTATTGCTCTCTTTCAAGATATTCATTTGTTCTAATTGTTGCAACAATCTATCATGTTCTTTTTCCAAATCTCCAACATTGATAGAAGATTTGGATTCTACAGCCTCTGCTTTAGCTTTCTCTAATTCGGATATGTTCGCTTCGAGTCTCACATTAAGTCTGGTCAACTCTTCTTGCAATACAGCGTTCTTGGATTCAGCCGACTCTTTGCTACGGCGGATGTAGTTGATTACTTGACGAAGTTCTCCTACATTTTCTGAGGTAGCTGCCACGGCATCTCCAGATTCACCGTTGGAAGGCATCTTCAACAATTCTAACTGGTTCAATAAAATATTGTTTTGATTCTCAATATCAGCGGCCTTACTGATCTGGTGAGCCAATTCGCTTTCAAGTCTTTGCTTTTCTTCGTTAACAGATTCATGAGCACTATCCAAGGCAGTTTTAACGTGGGATAATTCTTGCTGTAAATCAGCAATTGTGTTCTTCAAGCTTTCATTGGATTCTTTGACAGACAAAATTTCTCTGCTATAAGCTTCAGATTTCTTCAGTTCTTCGTTGAACTTCTTCTGGTTCTCATCAGCCAAGCTAGAATAAATTTTTAACTCGTTCTTAATAGCCAGTAGCTTCTCCTCGTAGCTAGACTCCAAGGAATCGTAAGATTTGGCTTTAGCAATATTAGAATCCATCTCTACTTTGAGTTGATTGATTTCATTGACATGAACAGACTCTTTATTAGCAAGTTCTGCTTCCAAGGCAGCAATTTGATCTTTCAAAGTTCTGACTTCTCCGCTTAAAGATTCTCTTTCATCCTTGAGAGCTTGTTGAATCTTATCACTGTCAGTCTTGAATTCATCAAATGAGTTGGTCACATTGACTAAAGCGTCCTCAGCACTCTTGGCAATATTAGATAATTCAGCAACTTGCATCTCTGCCATTTGTAATTCATGTTTGGCTTGATCCAACTCAATGTTGTTGGAAGATTCCAAACTTCCAGAAACACTATTAGAAGTCCCTCCTGTAGAGCCAGCTTCTTTGTTCAACTGTAAGGCTCTAACATGAGTGTCGCTCTTCTGCAAGCTTTCAGTCAACTCCTTGATACGATTGTTCAATGTGTCCACTAATTTAGATTTTTCTTCTAATTTGTTCTTCGTATGCATCAAATGATGACTCAATTCATTGACCTGTTCCAATTTTGTATTCTGAGCCTTCAATGCCAACTCGGATTGATTTGTCAAAATGCTCAATTTCTCGTCTCGTTCATTCAATTTAGCTTGTAAGGATTGATAGTTAGAAATTGATTGAGCCAATCTGTTAGACATTTCTGAGTTTGATACCTCACGCTCTTTCAAAAGAGTTTGAAGATTCATAACAAATTCGTTCAACTGGGTTTTATCAGTCTTCAATTGATTGATATCTTCTTGCAAGTTCTTCTGGAGAGCTGAAAGGAGTTCATTCTCATTTCTGAGACTATTGACTTTGACGGATTGCGTGGATAAGTTGGATTCCAATTCCTTGACTTCATTGGATCTGGAAATTAGCAAATTTTCTTGCTTGGAAGTCTGAGTCTTCCAGAATTCAACTGTCTCTTGTAATCTTTTGATTTCATTATTGGCATTTTCCAACGTCATATTATTATTATTATATCTGGTTTCGATCAACTCAACTTGATGGGTCATAGAGTTTAATTTCAATCTCAACTCATCTCTTTCTCCAATAGCCTTGTCTAACTTGCTGCTAACTTCTTTAACCTTATTCGTAGACTCTTCCTGTAATTTTTTGAGATTTAATTCATAGTCAGCCAATCTAGTTTTCAAGTCATTGTTTATGTCACTCAAGTACTTAACATCAGAGCTGTTTCCTCCATTGACGTTATTTCCACCAGCAACTAAAGCACCATTGTTATAGGTTTCACCATTAGTTAATTGTTTCAATACGTCTCTTTCTTTAGACAAAGCATCGTACTTCGTCTTGATTGAATCAAGTTCGCCTTCTAACGTTAAGATAGCTTCTTTAGCCTCGTCAATAGCCACCGATTCCAATTCGTTACTCGACTGGTTATCTTGGATTTCCAATTTCTTGCTTAGCTGTCTAGTGATAGTTAGCAATTCAGCGTTCTTCTGTTGCAATTCAATTATGTTCGAGAATCCCACGAGTCTATCAGATATCAACTTGTCCACATCTGATTC
The DNA here is from genome assembly GCA_030574775.1 of Yamadazyma atmosphaerica. Classification (NCBI taxonomy): domain Eukaryota; kingdom Fungi; phylum Ascomycota; class Pichiomycetes; order Serinales; family Debaryomycetaceae; genus Yamadazyma; species Yamadazyma atmosphaerica. The sequence goes on along the minus strand of JAJMFQ010000002.1, from coordinate 896,725 downwards.
TCGACTGCTCATTTCGTCATTGGTATTGCCCGTCTTCTCCAAAATTTTGTCAATAGCATTCTTCTCAGCTAATGATAATGGGTTGTCATTGCTATCATGTATTTTTGAATGAATCAAATAGTAACACAATTGCTTGCCCAAGTCTTTGCACAATTTCTTCATGCTTACAAGTTCGTCCTCGAATTCGATAATTCTATGTTTCAACCTATTATTTTTCTTATCGCTTTCCAATTTTTCAAACCTGATAGACTCAGTTTTGCTGACCATATCTTTCATTGAAGACTCATAGAAGGCAATTTGTTCCTTGTAGCTCAAAATCACTGGTTTCTTCGACTCCAATTCATTGATAAAAGTCTCTAGTTGATTGGCCAATTTCTCTTTCTGTGATCTTTCAAGAATCAATTGCTTCTTAAGGTGGTTGAACTCCGAGTATAACGTAGAAAGGGAGATTCCATTAGAATTACTAGCAATCAACTCAGCTGAGTTGCTTAATTTAGGTAAGTCGTTTTCTTGACGCAATTCTTGCTCAAGAGCTTCCTCGGTTCTCTTTAATTTCTCTTGAAGCTCAATGCATCTTTCGGATTTTGTATTCAATTCTTCAGTCAAATGATTGATCGAGTCAGTAGACTTCTTTTCCACGTCGTCAATAAACGCTTCTAAGGTAGCAATTCTGTCATTGGCTTCAGAATTTTGAACTCGAAGCATTTCAATGATCTCATCCTTACCCTTCAATTGTTTTTCAAACTTGATATTGTTAGCTTCCAAAGAATTATCAAGTGTTGAAATTTGTGATAACAGAGTTTCGATTTTGCCATTAAGAGTTTTAATGGTTTTGTTCAAGTTGTCATTTAGATTGCTGGTGGTAGTTAACTTTGCTTCCAATTCAGAAATTTCATTAGTCTTCAATAATCGTTCAGATTGGTAAGTCTTAGATAATTCGGTGAAACGTTCTTGACAAGACTTCCACTCATTTTCGAACCAAATTTTTTCCCTCTTGAAATAAGCAGATTCATTGGTTACTTTGGTCAAATCAAACTTGATGGTGAAAAATTGGTTTTTGATATCATTTATCTCCTTGGTGAGTTCATTAATCTTTTGATTTTTGTTGATATTATCTTTAGTCAAATTATCGATATAACTATTATAGTGGATAATATCTTCTTCGTATTTTTGTGAATCATTGGACTTTTGTAAGCTAGCCACTTGGTCGGTCAATTCCTGTAACCGACTTTTCAATTTGCTATTTTCCTGGCGGAATTTGTCCACTACACTATCAGAATCTGCCTTTTGAGCAGCTAGATTCTCTTTATCAGACTTCAACCTTTCAATCATCTGTTCATTAGACCTTGATTTCTCTTTCAAGGATTTAAGTTTATTGTTGCTGATTTGGATAGATTTTTCGTGATTCAAGTTTAAAAAGGAAATGTTTGACTTCAAATCAGAGAATTCGATGGACTTCTTGATCAAAGTATTGATTAGTTGTGAATTCATATTCTCGACATCGTTCTCGTCGATTCCCAAATAAGAAGCCACTAAAGTAGTTTTATTATTCTCCTTATTGGGTGACAGATCACCAGGATGAGGAATATCCAACTGAGAAATATCTGGTTGGGAAGTATCTATGTCTGCGTTTTCAGACCTACCATGGGATTGAGGTAAAATATTATGGACCAAAGGAGAGCTTTCACCGTCTTCATCTTTGGCCACGGAAAATGATTTGGGAGTTTCAATGGAATCAATATCTTTTAAGGGAGGTAAGCCTTTGGAGGGAGTAGTATTATATTGATTGAAGGTACTGTTCGGTAAATGTAAACCACTAGAGTTGGCCACATCTTCACTTTTTTCATCAATGTGGTCGTCAATGTGATTTTGAGGTTGAGGGACATCGTTATTTTGATCGTTAAGATCCTGGTCGACTGGTGGATCTATTTCTATGGAGATTTTTTCAAGTGGCTGTTGATTGAGATCTGCGGAGTCTTGGAATTGGGCAGGAATATTCTTATCGTCTTGTTCTTGTTCTTCTTGTTCTTCTTGTTCTTCTTGTTCTTCTTGTTCTTCTTGTTCTTGTTCTTCTTGTTCTTCTTGTTCTTCTTCGTCTTGCTCTTCTTTGTCTTGTTCTTGTTCGTCTTGTTCTTTACCTGCTTCTTCAGCTTCTTCAGCTGCCTCTTCATCTCCCTCTTCCTCTATATCATCCTCATCTCCTTGTTCACCCTCATGCTCTTCATCATCATTTTCTTCCACTTCTCCTCCTTCATATTCATCATCGTCACGTTCATCGTCATTATTCTCTCCCTCTTCCATGTCTTCCTCTTCTCCTTCCATATCTTCCTCCTCTCCTTCCATATCCTGGTCTTCGTCTCCTTCACTTTGACTTCCTATTTCATGGACTTCCACATCCCCATAGTTAACATAATCATCCTCGTTTATTCCATTCATATAATCATTTTCATTTCCCTCCTCTCCTTCCTGTGAAGTATACTGTTGCTGGTCATCATATTGGTCTAGATTATCTATATCATCATCACCATCGTCTATTATCTCAACCGATTGGTCCGGTTTGTGTTCCTCCGGAGGAAAGTCACTCATATTCAAATATATATTACACCTATGAACAGATGTATCCTAACTGGGGAATTATATACCTTGGTGTAAGATATACACAATCTTGTACAAGATATCTATTCTTCGGTATAGATAATTTGCTAAATGAAATATCGCGCTGTTAGCCAGCCAGCTGCGAAAACCTGGGTATGGAGATTAGGAGGATTTAAATAAGAGGAGAGGAAAAGAGAGGAGAGAAGGAGAGAAGGAAGAGTTAAATGATAGAAGTGGATGAATAGAACGATAAGGAATTAAAAACTTGAGTGAAGTTAAGAGAATATCATATGGGCATTAAGTTAAATGCTTGTAGGATTAATATTATGGCCATACAATGTAATAGCTGCAACAGGGCTTATATAAGCACATCCTACTATCGCAGGTATCAACCCCACTCACCTGATCAACAACAGGTGCATGACTGTTGCATATGCGACATTTGCTACCCACCCCAATTGTGGCCACCTGGTCATGGCGGCGCGCAGATCCGGGGCCCAGAAATAGGGCCACTCCCAAGTCAGGAATACGACATTCTCATTGCCACGACTGTTCATGTCAGAGAATTTTGAGGAAGAAAAAATGAAAAAAATTTATTCATTATTCACCAGTAGTTAAAAATGATTGAACCATCATTAAAAGCTTTGGCTTCCAAATACAACTGTGAAAAGTCCATTTGCCGTCAATGTTACGCTAGATTACCTCCAAGAGCCACCAACTGTCGTAAGAGAAAGTGTGGACACAGTAATCAATTAAGACCAAAGAAGAAATTAAAGTAATCTATACGATGGTTGTTAATATTGTGTATCTTTATGAGAGGGTTTCCATACAAATGACATACCAGTCATAGAAGATATAGTTTATATGGGGCCAATAAATATTTCCCAGTTAGATACTGTAGGGAAGAAGAGAAGGGAACAGTACAGAGAGAATAGGAAGTGACAAGTAAGGAATGGAAAGCAATAAGAAAAGGCATAAGAAAAGAAAAATGAAAAGAAGAAAAGAGAAAAAGAAGAAGAATCACTGGAAAGAAGTCGACTTGAAGAAGGTGTTCGAACAATAAAAAGTACTTGAATATTTTCATGGTGTCTTCTAAAATGTGTTAACGATATATTCCATGATGTCTTTAAACTAGTCAAAATCAAAACCCGTTTCTTATTATGTGCCAACATACTTGTTCCTTACTGCTACTGTTCATCTTATTCTTGCTCGTTATATGCTCTCACTTGTCTTATAAATTTCTCGTTTCTTATTCTCATTTAATCTTCCAAACCTCTTTTTTTCCTTCGATCTCTTTTTTTTCACCTTTTTTTATTTATCTCTCCATAACTCGTCACACTCCTTATCTCCTCAGTTCCTTCTCCGTAACTATTTCTTCATGACTATCTCTCCATACTCATTACCTTCATCCATACTCATCACTTTCTCTCCTATTACTCCCCGTCGTGTCCCTTCAAATCACCGCGGCCTATGTAAGGACTGGCAAACGCTCAATAATAACCATAGATCCTTTTATTACTTAGCTTCCATTGCTATTTGCGCCATCATCATTCATCGTGTGCTTATTTGCGTAGGAGCCTGTTGATTGATATCTTCAAATCCTATTGGCTTTTCCACAGTACTCAGCTATTTGACTTGACTTTTCATCACTGATCTTAAGATCAATCATATTGAGTCATTTATAAGCCAATTGATCAATATCCTTCGGTGCTTCTCGTGATATACTAGGTTTGTGCTTGTTTTTTTTTTTTTTTTTTCAAGTTGTTTCATCTGCTAGTGTTCTGGCTAATCTGGTGATTGTGTTTCTCCGTTAGCTGTATTGTATAAACTTTGGCTGTCTCGGCCATGAGTAATAACAACTACGTGGGCGACTCGTTTATAGATAACGCCCTGCTACTAAACCAATCTAGTCTGCCTAGACCACCGGCTCAACCACAAAAACGCCAGAGCAGTTTATCCAATTATATGGCCAATAATTCCAACAAGCGGCTTTCGAATCCTCTTCAAAACCCGTTGCTGTTGAATCTGGCCCAGCCAGCTGATTATTCTTTCATGTCCAATAACGCCGCCACTAACAGTCCTGCCAATCACATTCCAACATCTGCTAGTTTTGGGGCTCTTCAGCAACCAATCATGTCTAATCCGCCACAAAGAGCTGTGAATAGTCGAAACAGTTACCGTAGAAGTGTTTTTCAACAACAACCTTCGCTGGCCATTCAAAATCTAACCAAAACTCCCACCCCTTCGTCGTACGAAGTCCCATCAAGTCCTAATGTTAATGCATCCATCTCAGCTCAAAACGTCTCGGATCTGCCTGACTCCACCGTCGACCAAAGTCAACTACAAGCTCACGGACAAGCCGGTCGGGTAGGGTATCCAGTTCCTTCTAATGCATCGATTCCTCAACTACAATCTCATCTGAAATCAGACCTTAGAGATGCTAATCCTTTGAGTGCAGTTCAAAGTATGCTGGACCAAGAAACTAATAATCCAGATACTTCCAGCACCAGTCAGCGTAGTAATGAGGCGCCAAAACAGGCTACTGCTACTCGAGAAATGACGGAAGAAGAACAACAATTGGCTACAAAGTTGAAAGAAACTTATAAAAATATTGTCAACTATGAAGAAATAGTTCAGAAGAGTTGTTTGGACGTATCGGTGAAGATCACTCAGCTCTCCAATAGCAGTAATTTATCATTTGGCAATACTTCCATGATGGGGTTATCTTCTTCTGCCAACGCTAATTCTTCTAATACTAGCATGGGTAGTGCGACTGCTGCCTCCAATCCCAACGGCAATAGCGCAGCCATTAAACCGTCGGAGTTACTGAACGAATTATGGACTATATATCACCATAATATCTCATTATTGGACAATTATACCGATTTCTTGGTGACGGCCTTGAAACCATCATCCAATCAGAACAAAGACCATTTCAAAACCGGAAAAAATATCGTTGACTTGTATAAAATCCCCAGAAGAATGTGGGTGTATGGGGTAGTGGCATTTTTGGAAGTATTGAAAAATGTTATCAATATCTTCCAAGAGCATGAAAGTTGTCCTTGCTTTATAGGACATTGTTTCACAATCATTTCCAACTTGACCGACCCTGCCTTGGATATGGAAGGCTGGTGGTCTGAAAAATTAGGAGACTTATCGAGAATGGCTATTGCTCTTTATAGTTCCAGGTTTATTGACTGGAAACTTAGTGCCGAATTTTGGTACTCTATTTCCATGAGAACTCTTTATGGTCACGGGAAGATTTATTACCATATGTGTACCGTTCAGCAAGACAATTTGGACGCTTTGGTAAATATCGGAAAATCCGTTACCTGTAGAGATCCGTTTGTTCCTACTCATCAATATTTAAGATTAGTAGTGGAAAATATTTGTACCCAAAGAAACATTTTATCGTTGTTAGAGTTGCCTATTATTGATTTCATCAAGATTCATAAGGTGTTGTTGAGTATTCACACCAATCAAGTTAGCAGCAATAGTCCTGGATCTATTGATAATATCCACGATACCCAGTTGCAATACGGGATCGATTTAGTGTCTCGTTACGGAATCACTTTTGGATCTGATTCAAATGGGTATAACTTTTTCACCAGACAGTTATACACTACAAACGGCGTAGCCAATACCAGCGATTCCCGTTCTCCTTACTACATGAACCAACAGCAGTCTTCTCCTCAATCATTGCAATCACAATCACAATCCCCTCATTTGAATTCTGGTGCTAGCGGTTCTCCTGGAAGTGGAGGAATCAACTCTATTGAAAAGTTAAACTTTTGGTTGAACAAAGGTCCACTATTTGCAATTGCTAATATCAACCATATTATTGGTCTTGGGGATTCTAAAAATCCTTTCAGCAAAGTATTTTTATTGCCTGAAGCCTTGAAGGAACGCAAGGATAAAAAAGATCGGAAACGGAAGTCTAAGACTTCTCTTAATGATGATTTCATGCCTGCCAACAACAACCAACCACTTTTGGCTCTGGAGATATCTGAAGTCAACTGGTTCTACTGCTTGAAAGACATCAACAAGTCAGTGTTAGAGTTGTCAGTCAGAATTTTGAAGCATTATTTGGTAGGTCCCGTGGAAGCGTCCTATGGACATATTATCATTTGGTTATACTTTTTAATTGCCATTGGTGAGGCCATTGACAAAAATCCTACCAGTAAGCCTATGTTCACCTGGTTATTAAAATACATATTCCCTTGGGATTTGTTGATTAACTATTTGAATACTGTCATGGGAATGGTTAAATCCAATAATGAGTTACTTAAAAAGTGCAAAGACTACTTGTTGAACTGTCCTAACTATATTCAATACTTCAATGAAAACGAACGGTTGCCCGAAGTTTGGAAATGCTGGGGTACTTTATGGTTTGATTTCATTTCTTTGAAGACCGATTACTGTGACTTTGCAACTGCCGGTATTGTCAATTATAATATCTTCGACTTGCCAGTGTCGGGAATTTCCGCTAGTATTAGAGCCAACAGTAACTTTGATTTGATGAAGACCAAAGAATCTTTGTTTGATGATAACAACGAGCGGATAGTTAGAGTTGTGTTACTTTCCAGATTCATTGCTGACAATTATGATTTTGGGTTGATCAGATCTCACGACGGGTTCAAGTTCTTCCCTGATATTATTCCTTTCAATTATTCAGTAATTCCTCAAAATACTAACTTACTCATGAGAGAATTTTTATACGGAGACAACCGGTTTATCAGCCATAATTTCTTTGACAAATCTTCCGAAACTAACAACTACCAGTTTTCCGAAAGACTTGACTCTAATATTTTAGATGATGAATGGTTTGAAATCAGTAAGTCGTCTTCTTCTCCATTCAATCAAAATGATGAAGAGTTCCTGGAATTCAACGATGAAGAAATCATGAGAGATTACGGAGAAAGTGAGATAGAAGAAGAAAGACGGAATCAAGAATTAGAAGACCAAGTCGATAAGTTGTATAATCAACAACATCAAGTGTTGCAATCCAACTTACAATTCAATAATAATGAATTTTATAACAGTCCCCACCACCAAGCATCTCCTGGAGCTAACGCCAACAATCATCCAGGATTTATGATCAACCCGGAAAGTTTATCGATGATTAGTGAAGACGCCAATATGTCCGGTAGCATTGGTACTGGAGCCGGGTTGACAGACTCTGGAGTAATAATGGGGGATTTAGGTGATCGAATGGATACTAAATTGACTTACATAACTTTAGACACCAATATCTGGTTGAAACATTGTGGAAGAATCTTCAAATGTATTAGAAATGGAATTTTCAAGATTCTGATCCCATTGATTGTATTTCAAGAATTGAGATCTTTAAGAAAGTCCACCGAGGCCACTATTGCTGATGCAGCTACCAGATCGGTAATTATTATCAGAGAATTATACTCCACCAAAGAAATCTTGCCGTTGAGATTTGACGGGATTTTGGCATCAGATATAAATGAAACCACCGAGTTTGAAAACAATTCAAACTGGAGAGCAGGGGTCGATGAAACAATCTTGAATGCAGTTAACGAACAAAATGAGATTGGAAAACGGATCTTAAGAGGTTTGAACACCACCATCAATAATCATATTTTGGATAACAAATTGGCAAAGAATTTCCGGTACTGTATTTTAATCACCGATGACCGAAATATGAGATTGAGAGCCAAGACGTTGGGCGTTACCAGCTTCCAAAGTAAATGGTTATTCAACCAATTGGAAAACAACTTTTATAACAACTGTATTGATTAGCATTAGCATTATGTCATGTCCACATATATAAATGTATATATCTAGGGGAGAACTTAGCCGAAGGGTATATATAACATGCATGTAACAATGTACCAACGGTTTCAGAAAAAACTTGAAACAACCTGAAACATACTCTGTCTCGAAGAATATGCTGTTACATACCAAAAATAGATCGTCTCCTATTATTTGTTTCAGCTGCTAATGAGTCTAGATCGTGCCTGCTAAGGTACGCTATTGTCTCGACGCCAAAAAAAAAAACGACGCGCGCCAAAACTGCTGCGTGTTGACGCATGTTCCTGCAAAGGTTGCCGCAAAATCACAAATCGGGAAAAAACTATAGACCTATACACCAATTCATGTTGGGGATTTTTCCAGATGTGATGAGTTGTAAGGTAAATCATAGGTGTTAGTTACGTGTGGCGCTTAACAATAGCCGAAAAGTCAACAAAGGCATGTAATAAGCTGCAGCTTGGAGGAACATGGGCAAATCAAGTTCGAAATGTGGAGCCTAACCACGCAGAATCGAAGGAGTCGAGAATTGTTTCAACCCTTCTGTAGTAAAGTACTCTATTAAACTTCAATTAATATACTGAATGAGGCGAAAATTCTCAGTTTATATAAATCAAGGTGGAATCCTTTGAATGCATTTAATCTATAATCTAACTTAGTCGCTCCTTTAGTCTCAAGTAGTATCAACACTTCACACCTTCCGGTATCACTTCATATCCTTCAGATTTCTATCTTTGTCACTCCTTTACATTCAGATATCTTGTCACTCCTTTATTATGAAGTTCTTGATCCTTTTTAGTTTATTCACTTTGATTATGTCTGCTCCTGCCAACGTGTTGGTGGTCACCAAAGTCAGGTATCAAACTGTGGTAGTTGGCGGTGGTAGTACCAAAACTTTAGAAGTTACTAGTCCTACCACTTCGTCTTCAAGTGAGCCAGTCACTTCTACCATCACTAAAACTTTGACCAGAACCAAAACTGAAGATGGTGAGACCAAAGTTGAAGAAACAGAAGTTGAACAGACTGTTACCACTGCTGGAACTGCTGGAACCACTGATGGAACTGATGCTTCGTCGGGAACTTCTGTAGTTCATGAAAAAGCTGTTGTTGCTGAAACTACTTCCTCAGTTGCAACAACTTCAACTCCAGCTACCTCAGCTCCAACTACTCCAACTACTTCAACCACCCCAACTACTCCAACTACTTCAACCACCTCAACTAGTTCATCTCCATCTGAAACTGGTTCTGGTGACCACAGCGGTGAAGGTACCTACTATGACACCGGCTTGGGTGCTTGTGGTATCACCAATAAGGACACCGACTACATTGTGGCTATCTCCCATGAATTATTCGACGAAACTGACACTGGTAACCCCAACAACAATCCAGTTTGTGGTAGAAAGATTCAAGCTCACTATCAAGGAAAATCAGTCCAAGTCACTGTCACTGATAGATGTGAAGGGTGTGCCTATAATGACTTGGACTTCTCTCCTAGTGCCTTTACTGACTTGGCTGATAAAGGATTAGGAAGAATCGACATCACCTGGGATTGGGTTAACTAAATGGTAGGCAATCGGAACTATATAGCTATTTAGTAATAAAAACTGTTGCTATTACAAAATTTTAATAATTTATGTATTCGGATATAAACCAGCAATATAAGGTACAAGACCGCATCACAGTATTGGCACCCATAGTAATAAATAAGGCATTTCTAATGACCTCTAAATGTACACAAAACTTAAAAAAGTTCCAGGAAATAAAATTAAAACGTTAATATGGATGACATGATAATGAAATTGAAGTGATATGCCCTTAAAATATCCAAGACAAAGCTTTTCTGTATTTTGAGGCATTCTTGTTTTCACTTTCTAATTTAGCATAATATTCATATTCGTGCTCTTCAATAGCATCAATACCACTGATCAAGTCAGCTTCTTCAGGCTTGACGAATTTAGTTCTCTTTAATACTTTCCAGAACACAAACACTCCAATGGATACGAAAATCATCACATAGTTAAATAAGAATTGATCCACCACAAATGGGTTGAAAGTAGTATACCCTTTGACACCAATCATGATCCAGATGAAAGTCCCGGAAATAATCACCGTGTAAGGTTGGAACCAGGATCTGTAAGGGAAAGTAGATCTGTCCAACCCTTGAGCTTCGACAGCAACATAGAATCTATAATAAATGATGGCCATAAATCCATAGTTCAACAATTGAGCCCCAGTACATAAGTTAACCATATAATCTAAAGCAGTAGCAGAACCATTACCCAATTGTAACAAGGATAATAAGGCAAAACACATACTGACACAGATACAATAAATTGGAATACCGGTCTTGGTACATTTGGTGAACACTCTTGGAATAAATCCTCTTTCTGCCAACCCGTATAAGGCTCTTGAAGAACAGAAAGTATAAGAGTTACCAGCGGAGAAAGCGGAAGTCAAAACAACAGCATTAACAATATGAGGTAACACAGGAATTCCCAAGTTGGTCATAGCCACCACATATGGAGAAGAAGCAGAAGCCGATTTGGTAGTGGCTTCTAAATAGTTTGGATCATTATAAGCAACCAAAATCGTCACAGACAATGCCCCACCAATATAGAACAAAGCTAAACGGTACAACACTGTCTTGAAAGCAGTTGGCATATTCTTTCTTGGGTTGACAGCTTCAGCAGCCACCATAGACATATATTCGGGCCCCACCACAATGAACAAAGCTCCGACCAAACCAGCCAAAAACCCTTCAAGTCTTCCTAAAGAGCCCGTAGTTCTATATTCAGCAATTGGTCCTCCAGCAGCATGCCAGTTTCTGAATCCAAAAGCATCATTGGCTGGATTGCCTCCGCACATAGTAACCAAGGTAAACAACAACAAACCAATACACAAAATCAATTTACCCAAAGATAACCAAAACTCGGTTTCTCCGTATAATCTAACAGCAAAAACGTTAATGGCAGCATACAATACAATTTGGATACACAAAGTAATAGCAGCACTGTAATCATCTCTCCAATAATGAATGAAATTATTAACAGCAACTATTTCAAATGGAATATATAATGCTTCCATAATAAAGAAATTGAACCCCACGGCAAATTCAAACGCTTCGTCAACACATCTTCCTGCCATTGACACGAATGGTGAAGCAATAGGCATAAATGAAACCATTTCCCCAATAGAAACAGTCAACATCAAAATAATCACAGTCCAGAAACAAAAACTCAACAATAATCCCAAAGGTCCAGCATGAGTCAAATCAATTCCGATCTGTAAAAACAACCCAGTACCAATAGAACCACCAATGGCAATCAATTGAACATGTCTCAATTGTAACTTACGTTGAATATGTTCTCCTCCTAACACTTTGGATTTGAGATTCGACGAGGTGTCTCCACTGGCCTGTCCATCATCCCCACTTCCGGCCTGGAAGAATTGCGTGGAGTCCTTGTCCGAGTTAAGTTGACTGTCCACCTGTGCTTTTTCTGAATCCTTCTTGAACATTTTGCTCTGGTTCAGTATCTACAAAAAAATTTTCCCATTTTGAAATGAGAGACTTCTCGGCTTTATATGGGGGGTTTTTTTGCAAGCGATGAGACATAAGAAAAAAGAAAATGCGGAAAAAGAAATGCAGTAGCAGCCTTTGCAATCTGGCGATTAGATCACACCCTAGCCCAAATAGGTTTTACGAGGGGCTGAATAGTGGGGACTCGGGTCATGAAGTGGTCTGTTGTGGGTCGGTGACGGGTGTTTGTTTATTTTTGGCATGTAATTATAGTAGTATTATTCAACCACACCAGAGCTTGCGACTTGTGAGAGACATTTTGACGTAGCCATTTTAGAGGGGTCTGCCGCATATCATTTTCTTTTTTTGTGTTGCCATGCTTAGCTTGTTGGCTTTAAAGTATGTTTGATAACTGGCGGATAGGGAATTTTTGGCTCAATAGGTGAATTGTTGGACCTTTATCGTTGTTATCGGTTCATGATGTAGATATGGGTTTGACTCTTTAAGGCCTGAGTCAAAAGTCGCTAACTCTAACCTCTGTTTCTCCTTTCTTTGCTATATTCAGTAGGGTTTTGCCTTGCAGCTGGGATTGCTGGTGCAGCCACTAGGATTGTCGGTACGAGAGCGTTTTGGGTAATGGAACCCGAGATTTATGCGACGTAATGGACCGTGCGTGTGCTGCACAGGTCCAAACCATAGAAGGGCGCAAAACCAGACCTATTGCCGCAGAAGGTTACGGTTACGAGCAACAGCGGCATATCCCGTAACCACAACATGGCGACGTATTTACTAGGAGCTGGAAGGGGATCGCAGTCGAGCAGCTCTATTATACCGCATCTGTATGCAGGACTCGTACTAGGCTCTTTGCCAGCAGAACGGAATTCTACTAGGCATATCGACGCATAGACTGTTCTTTTTTCTTACGATCTTGAACCAAATTTAGGGCCCTAATCCTATTTTTCTCCTAAACTTTCTTAGTCAACTTATAGTTAAATTAGTATTATTAGACACTTTGAGCCTATATCCTTGTAACCATGGTAATAAATCTAGCTCCAAGGTAATGAGAGTGGAGTAATCTCAATTTAAGAACTTCGCCGAAGTACCATGTATGTTTCTGTACGATTGACGCACCTTTTGTATAAATTGGTAAGCGCACTTGGTTTAGTGGTAAAATCCATCGTTGCCATCGATGGGCCCCCGGTTCGATTCCGGGAGTGCGCATTCTTTTTTTTTTTTGCAGATCCAAAAGATCTAGCTAGTATTTGTGAATAAGAGTCGAGTGGAGGGATAAGTGGAAGGCTAATTTACATAAAACGAATCCTGTGTAATTAAGCAGGAAATAGTTTTTCAATTCAAGCAAGCGCATCTGCCGACAGTTTGGATGTATGGGTGAAACCAAAAAGGTGTGGGCCCTAAGTTTGTTCAAGAGGAACCAATGTCTGATTGTGCAACTCAAACGTTGCAAATTGATCATAGTTATGTTCCTAATAGTATTATGGAGACGAATAGCAGAAAAAAAAATTGAATGATCGCGCCCAGGATCGAACTGGGGACCTGGTGCGTGTTAGGCACCCGTCATGACCAACTAGACCACGTGATCTTCTTGTTAACAAAAAACTGTTCTCATTGGTTTTACCTAATACGATCAAAAAGTTTGGTCGCGGACGACTTTTTACTTCCGATTTGTATGTATTCTCTACTTACTTTTCAGAGTTTTTTCACTATTTTTATTGGGCTTTCTCTACTTTAACTGATGTGATGATTTTTCCACTCAGTAAGTCCTTAAATGTGTTATGATTCCTAGTATTCTTAATGTATATTGTTGTGTTAAAAGAACTGGTCGGTTTAACGCACATCTTGGCTTGGTTGCAGCTAGATGCAAGGTTATATGACGAAGAATACAAAGTTTCGAAACGGATGATGCTGAAACTTTGAGTAATGAATTGTAATATATACTCACACGAGAGTAACTTGGTAGAATATAATTATCTCTGTCCTTGTTTGAACAAGATTACTATTACGAGTATCAAAGAAGATTGGTAGAGACTGATATGGCACAATTGCAAATAAACTCATTTCGTATTTATATTGAACCTTGCATCTATAAAATCTACTCGGCTCCTCAATGATTGAATAAATAGTCAATATCCGAACACTATATGGAATTTACCTTTAGTTCAATTTAGACAAAATAGCATCAGTAAATTCGGTAGTAGAAGCACTTCCACCAATATCTTTGGTAGTCGATTTACCTTCAGCAAGAACATCATAAGTAGCTTTGGAGATGCTGTCAGCGTGTTCGTTCAAACCTAAATGTCTCAACATCATAGTGGCAGATAAGATCATGGCGGTTGGGTTAGCAGTGTTTTGACCTTTAATGTCTAAACCAACGTGTCTACAACCAGGTTCGAAAACAGCGTATTCTCTACCAAAGTTAGCTCCTGGCACTAAACCTGGACCCCCGATTAAAGCAGCACCAATGTTAGATAAAATAGAACCGTACAAGTTAGGAGTGACCAACACATCGAATTGTTGAGGGTGAGCAACAGCTTGCATGGAAGCGTTATCAACAATCAAATCGTTGACTTCAATCCCGTTATAGTCTTGAGCAACATCCTTAATAGTTTGTCTGAATAAACCATCCCCTAATTTCATAATGTTAGCTTTGTGGATAGCAGTAACCAATTTACGGTTGTTCTTTTTAGCGAAATCAAAAGCAAATTTTCCGATTCTTTCCGATTTGAATCTGGTCATAATCTTTAAAGATTCAACCACACCAGGGTAAGATTGATGTTCTAAACCAGAGTATTCCCCTTCAGTGTTTTCTCTGACCAAAGCAAAATCAATGTCATCTAATCTTCCTTTAACACCAGGAATGTTCTTAATTAAAACTAACGAAGCATAGATGTCTAATTCTTTTCTCAAAGCAACATTCAAAGACTTGCTGGCGGTTCCGGTAGGAGTATATAAGATCCCTTTCAATCCGATTTTGTTTCTCTTCAAAGATTCAACGGCTTCAGTAACTCCTTTGGAGTCTTTGTCTAATCCACTAACATCAACAGTTTCCCATTCAATTGGAACTCTTTGGTTTTGGAAAATGGTTTGAACAGAGTCGGTGATTTCTTTACCGATCCCGTCCCCAGGAATCAAAGTAACGGTGTATTTACCTCCGTATTTCTTTGGTAAAACCGATTCTGGGGTAGCAAAAGAAGCTAATCCTCTTAAAGATGTCTACCGCTAAGTTAGTATATTGTCGATACATATTTCATATGTCTGTGTGGTCCATTTCATCTGGGGGCAATGTTTCCTGGAATAAATGGTAATCCGAACCTTCCTAAGAGTGTTTCATATCTGATCAAGGAGTCAATTAAATCCATTGACATGGGAGAAAAAACTCCTATTCCGTCGGTTCCCAAACCCTTCAATTGTCATACACCTCTACAACAATTCCCTCCAATATCCCAGCACATCTCGGCACCAAATTATGGCTCTGTTACATACTCTTGAAACTTTAAACATGGCTATTTCGTAGTGTTAGTTGAAAAACTTTTTTCCTTACTTTATCCTACTCGGACTTTTCTGTGATGGCAGAGCGCGGTGATTTGAGATTTCATTGGTTAAAGCCAATTGGTCGATGCACTACCCGCGTAAGGTTAAAGAAGAGCTATAGGAGTTAGTTAAACGTCAAGATGGAAGCAACGTATAAGAATATTGTTAAGGAACTTCGGGTGATTAGTAAACAAGCCCATGCTGTTCACTCTAAGGCGGAAATCGCTAAACAAAAGACTCGGTTGGAGTATGAGAAATTACAACATATAAGAGCTAATAAGTCTATAGATCATATAACCAACCAGATAAATAATCTAAAGGCATCGTCAGCTCCATCTACCAAGTTTGAACAGAAATTCAAGATTTTATATCAGCAGAAATCGCAAACCACGCCTGAGTTACCATGGATTCAAAGGGAACAATTTCAAAATATCCATAACTTTTTATCCAGTCAAAGAATATATCAAGAATTGATTGAACGGTATAATCCTGGTATTAATATGGACACCCAAGAGAACATTAACCGGACTGCCAATAGAGTGGGGTTAAAGGTGCCTGAATAAATTTGTACATAGCTATTTTATATTTCTATATAAATATTTATCGTTTAATTCGTTTGAAACTATCATAATCGTCATCTCTTCCTCGTTTCCCGTCTTTATTTTCATATAATACAGTTGAATTTGCCTTCAAGTCATTGTTTTCCTGGTAAAACTTCTTCAAGTTTTCCAAGATCAATAAATCGTTATAATAATTCAAATTAAACGTCAACGCCAATTTGTGCTGCAAGTAGTTGATACTTGAGTTGAGGGGAAAGTTATATGTATCCATGAGATATCCAATCAATAATGACTTGGAAATATTCTCGTTGTACTCTCCCACCACCAATACTTCAACAGAGTCGTTGATTAATTTGATTAATTTGATTAATCGTATAAGTTTGAATAAATTGTTTTTCAAATTCCCCAGCAATAATGGCGTCATTAGTCTTAACGACAAATTATTGGGCAATTCATTGATAAGTTTATTATAATTTTCATTATAGGTGACAAAATAATTGATGAAATTCTGCAACACCTTATTATAGTTGTCTAAGAATTCCTCCAACAATTGCTTCTCTTCGCCATTATATTGGTTGATATCAAAGTTTAGATCTAACGACAACATCACCACGTCACTGGAAATAGATAATCTTCCACTGTTCTGCTGTAAATATCTAAGAAACTTATGGGTAGGCAAGCAGTTTATAATGATTTTGAAATTATATGGGTTAAATGTTTCATTATTGAGATGGGCCAAAGTTCCATAATAAACATCAGGACTAACACAAACAAGTCCTTCGACCCCTGGTGTCATTCCATTGGGCCCTGTTGTCGTTCCATTGGCCCCTGTTTCTCTGGCTGCATTCAAGTTATTTTGCAGCACCGAGGCTCCAGCGTCCATATCCATATCCATGGAATAATGGGACTTCCCCACAAATTGGTGATTCTGTTGAAATGGATAGTTTTCAATCATTTTCCAGGTCTCACCATCCAATAACACCTATGTCTTCCCTGTTGAAAGGGATTCAACACTTGATTGCAAAAAAACCTATGAGAAAAATAAAAAGCGAGTGCAGCCGTTTTGGTGAGAGAACAAAATAGCTGGACCCTCAACAAAGCTACGACTATATAATCACCAGATAATCCCCGCTACCTAATAGTATCCCTGGGCCTATCAGAAATGTAGCAAAGATCCGATAATAAAAAAAAAACTCCTTCAATATGGCCCGGCCCTTGAAAAAAAATCTGCCTGAAAAATGTTTGAAATTCTTCCTTATATATATTTTCACCGCCAGATTTTTCACATCTGCAGCCTGCAAACGCCTATCTACAAAGGAAATGTCCTTGAGTCTGGATTTCCCACTGTGGCTCTGTATCTAGGTATTGTCGTGTATGGAGCCAACCCACCTTCCTCTTCATCCGGTTCCGAGCTCACTCCTCTTTTGTCGTGCTAGGCCCCTTACCATTGGCTCCTTTGTAATGGCTGGTTTTCCGGTGTCCGTTAACCAAGGCAGTCGGTTCAGACACTAGGGTTGGAGTATTGTCTTCAACCTTAATAAAATATTATTATGTCATGTGCGGTGCTTGGTTATTGCTGGTTCAAGGAATAGTCTTTTGGTGGTAGAAGCACTATAGAACCATTTCACAATCATATCATCACCAATCTCTCATCCACTTATCAATTATGTTCAGATTTAACACAGCAAGAACCAAATTCCCTAGATTCTCATTCAGAAGCTTCAACAGTTATAGGTTAGCTTTTGTTCCCTTACTTAGCCCTATACTTAATGATACAGGGTACAAATCTCCTCAGTATGTAGATACAAGAATTCCCCAAATTCTGACCACCGAAGTATCCAATATCAACGTCTCAAACAAACAAAAAATCTACAATGAACTTACTCTTGGGTCTGTCACCGGGTTATTCTTGGGGGTTATTATGGGCAAGTTTAGTTCTTTGATCATCATATTCACCGGGTCGATTTACTTGTTTCTTCAGTTTTTACAGTCAAGAGGTTTGATCAAAATTCCTTGGACTTATATGTTTCAGTTTAATAACCAATCTTTTGACTTGAATAAGTTGGTGCTTGAGAATTTCAACTTCAAGTTAAGTTTCCTCTCCAGCTTCTTAATAGCATTTTACAACATCTAATTCCTTTGTATCTATTTTTATATGATTCAAATAAACTTATTTACATATGCATTTTTATATAGCGATTTGATTTGTTCAGCATGTTTGATTTATTCCAACTTGGTGAATAAATCAAAGGTACCAGTTCCAATATTGGATAATTTACCCATGACAATGTTTGCTGATGGACTTTCGATATCTTCTCTGTCTCCGTTCAAAACGGCTTTGGTGATGAATTGACAGGTGGTTTCAAATGACATCTTCATAAATGCAGAAGTAGATGAATCGATACCTTGCCTATTGAAGGCTAAGTAAGTTCCTTCTCTGGTCATCATATCGGCAATCAAATCCAAATGTCTAGAGGAGACATTGATAGCATACCTTTCGAACACATTGTTAATTTCCCTGACAATAGTGTTTCTGGCAGCTTCGACCCCGTAGGTATTCAAAACTTGATAAATATCATTGGAGGAGATGTTGTTAACTTTAATGAAGTCATCTTGTTCCCACATAGCTTTGAAATTGACCCCTTCAGTAGTCAAGTTTCTTTCTCCAGCTGGGTGCAAACATCTACCGATCTTTGGCACTTCTCTGACCACCACTTTTCTACTTAATTCTTCAATGATGTTAACCATCAACAACTTTTCGAAATCTCCTACTAATTTCATATTGAATTCACACCATTCTCCATTTTCATCATCAAAATTAAATTGATTAATAAAGC
Source organism: Yamadazyma atmosphaerica (assembly GCA_030574775.1). Taxonomy (NCBI): domain Eukaryota; kingdom Fungi; phylum Ascomycota; class Pichiomycetes; order Serinales; family Debaryomycetaceae; genus Yamadazyma; species Yamadazyma atmosphaerica. The sequence continues at coordinate 877,889 of JAJMFQ010000002.1, read as the reverse complement.
TGTGAGAAGTAATAACTCCCATTTGTCTATCTTTTGCCTCTCTACTCGTAGGCTTGTTGTCTTCCTTAGGGGCTTCATCTTCACTATCGTCACTATCGTTACTGTCATTGTCTTTATCGTCATTATCACTGTCACCCATTTCTTCATCACTGGTTTCTTCGCCTCTTCTCATAGTCTCAATTTCATCATCATCTGGACCATCATAAGAAACTGCTTGTTTACCATTCTTCTTCAGTTTGGCATCACCGGCATCTCCGTCTCCTTCTTCATCAGCATCTTCAATTCCCTCTAATCCTCCGTTAGTTGGGTCTCTAACTTTAGATGCCTTTCCTACACTTGGAAGCTCAGTCTTCTTTTGTTTTTTGATTTCCTTGCTGATGGTGGTTTCTAACTGGCTCAAGAATTTGTCAGTGATAACACGCTCCAAGTGTTTCTGATCCACGTCGTATTCTTTTTCATACTCGTCTTTGGTGAAGAAATTCAATCTGATGCTATAAGATCTGGAGTTTTCCCCGGTTTCGGTGGTAGATGTGGTCTCAATGACTTTGACATCTAGTAAGAATTCACTGAAAACAATCTTCGACACATTCTTACAGAATAACTCTGCTTGTTCGTTGTTAATATCTTCTCTTAATGGTAAAGTCATTTGAGGAGTGGAAATAGCAGCCGAGGCTGTCATAATGATTTCTCTCATTCTTGGAATACCCAAGGTAACATTAGCAGCACCGTGACCAGCAAAATGGAAAGTGTTCAAAGTCATTTGAGTCGATGGTTCCCCAATAGATTGAGCAGCAACAATACCCACAGCTTCTCCTGGAGGCACTAAGGATCTCATATATTTCAATTGCATCAAAGCTTTGAACTTTTCTTTTCCAACTCTTCCATTCTTGAATAATTCTTTATTGTTGTCGATGAAATTTTCCAAGTTATTCTGGAAGGTTTCACTTACAGATCCCAAGTACTTACCTGGATTATAGACTGATAATACTGGATCGTATTTCAATTGTTGTTCATAATGTGGCAAGTCTTGTTGCTTCTTCAAAGATTTCTTGTATTTTTTGAAGTAGCTCAAAGCTTTTTCGGTATCCAAATGATCGATAAACTCTGGTTGGTATTTTCTCAATAACGAATCATAGTTATCTAAACAGAACTTGAATTCATTCATATGTGATTGTTTGGTGGTGTCAATAGAATCTCCACCGTATAAGAATTGAATCAAAGTTCCATCACCATCTCTAACACTATTGTCATAAGATACGTGGACCCCTTCCAATTGTTTAGTCAAACATCTCTGTAAGTAACCGGATCTAGAAGTCTTAACAGCCGTATCAATTAAACCTTCTCTACCAGCCATACAATGGAAATAATATTCTTGAGGTCTAATACCAGAATAAAATCTTTGTTTAATGTATCCTCCAGCTCTTGCATCAGTTTCAAATGGCTTAAAACTTGGTAAAGTCTTACCAGATACCATAACCGGTACTCTTCTACCTTCTAATGCTTGTTGTCCCAAAAGACACATAATTTGTGACACATTCACGTTAGAACCTTTAGCACCCGACAATGCCATCGCTTGCATTGAGTTGTAAGGAAATTTCTTCATAACCCCTTCTGGTACACATTTCGACACCACAGACGAAGTGATAGCATTGACTTTAGATTGTGTGACAGCATCTAAAATCCCTAACTTGTTATCATCTCTCAAGATTTCTTCCAACCGCTTCAATAACTCTTTATTGTTGATAGAAGTATCCTCTGGTAAATTGGTCACTTCATTAGCAGCTATTCTACCGGTATCAGTGGATTGTTTCAAGATATCCTTTCTCCAGTTGTTACCCTCTTCAGTTAACCTTAAGTCATCCATACCACATGTAAAGGCAGTCAGCATGATATAATTGGTAAATAATCTCCCCAAAATACTAAGAGCCTTACCAGCAATGACAGCTCCGTAAACTTCATGCAAGGAATGGACAATACCAAATTGAGATGCCCCATACTGGGATTTATCCAAGATACCACTTAATAATTCGCCATTCTGGAAAATGACCTCGTTTTCTGTAGAACCATTGCCCCAGTATTCGTTTTTTATTTTATTCTTGGATTTCAAATTGATTCCAGGAACATTATCTGGTTTGATATTCAATAACACAGTAGATATGACCTGCTTACCAGTCCACAAAGGTTCGGGTTTAAAGATGGTTGGGGGCATAGTCCTGATTTTGGCCTTAGTTATGTGGCCATCTTCAGGTCTGATACAACCATAGATTAATTGCTGATACTGTTCTCTATTGAAGAAAGTATCCTTGTTGGTGATCCAAACCCCAGCACTAATGTGATCTTGGATTAACCCTCTTAATGGTGACCCAGATGTTGGAGTTAAGTACTGGTTATCGGTGTTAGCTAAATTCAAAGCTTCAGCTTTAGCGTTTTCATTTTGAGGGAAATGCATATTCATTTCATCACCATCGAAATCAGCATTATATGCTCCGGTGTTGGCATAATGCAATCTCAAAGTTTTCTCTCCTGGTAACACTCTGACTTTATGACCCATCATGGAAGCTTTATGCAAAGACGGTTGACGATTCATAAGCACCACATCCTTGTTTTTGATATGTCTCAAGACTTTCTTATTGACTACGCCATTGGATCCATTACTAGGGGTTAATAATTGGTTGGCGATAGTCTTACGTTGTTCCAAGTTCATTCCAATTAATGAGATTAAAGATCCGTCTTCATTTTGAACTTGAACTGCACCAGGCCATTCATCTGGACCTCTTATGACAGCCTTTCTTAATTCATTGATATTATAGGCAGTTACTGGTTCTGGGTAAGTCAACTTCTTAGCAAAAACAGGAGGAACCCCAATTTCATTAGTCTCAAGCATAGGGTCAGGAGAAATGACAGATCTAGCAGCAAAATTAACTCTCTTACCCATCATGTGTTTTCTGAATAACCCTTCTTTCTTTTCCAATGCTTGCTTGACCCCTGGAATAGGTAATTTACCAGCAGCAGCATTTTGGTTTTTGGTGGAATCTATAAATGCATTGACATCGTTTTGAATAGTCACAAACGAGTTCATTAATCTGTTGAACAAAATCTTCTTATCATCAGTGGTGATTTTTTCTTTGGTCACATTCGAAATTTGATCATTTATATCTCTAATTAACAAACAAGTCTTCAAGATGTTAGATAACAATTCGTTTTGGGCATTTTCATGGATTTCGTCCCCTAATTTGGATGGTAATCTGAATCTGGTAGGAGGAACAACCAATGAAGTCAAGAAGAATATATCAGCAGTGATGTCCTTACTAGCCACCGGCTTGGAGTTGAAGATCTTGTTAACAATATTTTGTTCTTTTTTGAATACGGCGTTCAAAATATTCTTCACCTCGGTAGATAAAATATACTTTGAACCTCCTTTGTGCTTGATATTTGGCATAGATTCATTTCTTGAACTAGCATTAGATTGAGTACCACCAACTCTTAACATATCTGGACGACTCAATCCCTTCACTCTGTTATTGGCAATCTGTTTATCTCTCAAGGAATTTTCAAAGATTTTGGTGAACCCATCTTTTCTGAATCCAGGGGAGTACATCCCACAGTTATCACATCTTGGTCTGGATAATAATCTTTTGTATAATTCAAGAATGGTATCTTTTCTTTCTTCTCCAATAGTGGCAGTATTGACACCATGATGGCTACTTCTACCCTCACTGATGGCAGTGGCAATAGCAGTGTCTACGAATAACTCACGACGATGCATTAATTCCCGTTTCAATTTAGGATCGATGGCTGATTTACTCTTGTGGTCATTTTCTTCTCCTTCTTCAGCTTCATCCATATCGATTTCATCTCTCCCCTTAGCTATCATATCATCGAGCTCAGAACATTCCAATAATAATCCATATTGTATTAACTTCAATCTACAAGCGTATCTGTGAACCTCCAAACTGCTTAATCTAAAATGATGACAGTAAAGACAGGAGGATCTAATGAAGATGTATAATTGATTGAGAAACAATGGATTGTAAACGGCAATGGGCAATTCAATATGCCCTTGATGTCCTGGACAGAATCTTTCATCCAATCCACAAGTAGTACATAAATTTCTTAAGAATGCTCCTAATGCTAAATCATAAAGCCCTCCATTTATAGGATGGCCCAAATTATCAAACACAATAGGATTGGTGATTTGTTTAGCGGATAAATTTCTGATTTCATTGTCCAGCAAAACTCCAAACTCCACCGAAGTGATCTCGGATCCTACTGGTTTTGAAATATCCATTTCTGCTTTCTATTTGGCGAAAATCAACTGTTCTTTAGCAGTGAGATGGACCGGACTTTGGTTTGATACTAGAAAATTTTTTTTCAGATGAGCATCGGTATTTCTTCTGCGCATAGATATAGTCACGTGAGTTTCTTGAAATGGCTTCAGCTACATATAACAAGCTTATAATACTTATACAAAAACTAAACAACTTCGAATATAAAGATAATAATAATACGTCTTACATAGTCTAGTGTCTGAAAATGGATTTGACTCCACCGCCAATACCTTTACCAACACCACCTACTACACCAACACCTAAACCTACCCCTTTACCGACTCCTTTACCAACACCTTTTCCGACCCCCAAACCAACGTTTCCAACGGTACCAAAGGCATCACCTATGTCTGTGGAAGAGGCTGGCTTAGCTGAAATGATGAACTGTGGTTGAAAGGAGAATTTCAAGAATACACTACCACCATCTTCATCAGCCTCTGTGAATAATGGCACTTCAAATTCTTCATCTGGGTTTTCCCAGTCAACATCAGATAATCTCACGTATCCGGTTGCAAGCAAATCATCTTGTTCTGGACCAATATCCCAATCGTAAGCATCGACTCTGATGAAAGAATCATATTTGTTAACCACTTCAACTTGTCCCTTTTCATTCCACACTGGATCAAGAGTTTTCTTGACCTTCTTTGTCTTGAGGAATTCATCTTTGTCCGTGTTGAGAAACAATTCGACATAGGGATCAGATTTACCATTACGATCACCACTGACGAAATTAGTCCCTTTGACAGCTTCGACGGTCAAAATACCACAGTTCTCAATAGAATCTTGTGGTGGTAATCCGGTTTCGTAGATTACTGGAATCCATTGACATTGCAATTTCACTTGACTTGAACCACTTCCGGACAAAGTGATAGTTGATGGTTGCTCGTAACAAGATTTCAATAATTCAATAGTGTCCATTTTGACTTCAGCTACTGCGTCTTCCATTCTATTGTCTTCTTTGTCTTTAACAAGTCTGAAATTGGCGATAGAATTTTCCAACTCTTTGATGGTAACATCACCAGTGTTGGCAATTTTGGTGTTCTTAGACTTCAACTTTTGACTTACGTAATCGCAATGGGAGTGGTTATCAAAGAACGCTTGAAGATAAACGTTATCTTTGGACAAATTAGCCTCCAAGATTTCGTAAACCAATACACCACTCTTGTATTCCAATAATTCTTCGAGTGACAATTTAAGTCTCAATCTTGTTTCTTCCTGTCCATTACCAGAAGTACCGTCTTCTTCTTTTCTGGCTTTAATTTCTTTTTCTTGTTTGCGTTTCTTTTCTTCGACTTCTTTGGCTTCCTTTTGTCTGCTTTCGTCGGCCTTCAAAGCTTCAAATGCAGCCTTTTCTTCTTCTTCTTTCTTGGCCCTACGTTCTTGCTCCTTGATTTCATGCAATGGAATCACAGGCAAGACAGGATAGAATGACAAAGAGTAACTCACAACCCCTTTTGGACCCTTTTTAGAAATCAACTTCGATTCTCTTCTTTCAGTATCAGTATGTTCAACGTATCTGTTGACCTCATTCTTATTTATGATTTCGTGTAATCTGACATCAAAGGACCCTAAGGTTCTGTCAGCGGAATGCTTTTCAACATCCATTACTTCGATGGTCAATAATTGATTTGGTGAAGATACAGTACAGTAAAACACTTCATTCCATGTAGGATTCAAGGTAGACTCGGCAGCTACTGTTCTGGCTCTCTGGAATTTATTGATCATTATTCTGGCGTACGGATCGATCTTACCGATTCTCTCCAAGTTACGTAAGTCTTCAGCACCTTCAATACTGACTCTTACAACACCAATTGGTGGAGTGTAACTGATGGAATCTTCAATGTTGGTCTGTAATGGAACTGGTTTCCATGAAGCATTAATTCTTACTTCACCTCCTTTCGACAAAGCAAACCAAGTTTGATTGACCTGGGTAGCATCGATCAACTCATTCAAAGAGGTGGTAACCGACCCTAAGAATTTATCATCTTTGTCTCTAATCACCATTCTTACTCTGGACTTAGCCTTGTTGTTGATAATAGCTTCGTATCTCAAACCCCAACTAGGGTTGTTGGTCTTTTTCTGCACCTTTGATTTTTCGACTACTTCGTCATTGTAAAGAATTTGGGCATAAGAAGAAACAGGATTTTTGTCATCTTCATTGAAGTTTCTAGCCTCAAGAACTTCAATTCTAGCAATACCGGTATTCAAGTCTGGTGGTGGTTCAATAGCACCATCAGGGTGTCTCTTGGCTTCAAGAGTAGGCATATAGTTCAATCCAAAGTTAAGGTCACCAATAGGCTTGTTATTTCTGATGAATTGAGCAGACAAGTTGGGTTGTTTTGGATTAGTTTGCAAGCTTTCCAAATCGAATTGGATCGTACCCATTTGTCTATCCTTTCTAGCATCGTTGAAATCAATCACAGAAATACTCAAGGGTTCCGATAAGGACTTAACAGTAATATAAACAGTTTCATTCCAAACTGGTTTTACCGTATCATCTTTAACCTTGGTTTTGCCCAAGACTTCATTGTGAAATCCAAAAGTCAAGTATGGATCAATAGTATTACCAATAGTGGTGAAACCTTTCAAGTTTTTGGCATTCTTAGCAGTAATAGCCAAAACACCAATGGCAGAGTCCAAAGCATGACCAGCCACCAACTGCTGAACATTCAATTGGAAAGACAATGGAGTAAAGAGAATAGGACCGACATATTTCTTGATCATCTCATTGATAAATGGGTAGAGTCCTGGAATCGATAAAACTTCCCAGTTGAAGATAGTGTCACCTAAAACTTTGGAGTTGAAATCGAATTGGATCGGTTCTAAGAAAGAAACATTGACGGTTTCGATATGAGGAAAGGAAGTCATCATTCTCATTCTAATTCTCACCAAGGCTCTGAAAGACACGTCAGAAACATTGACAGGAACAGTGAAACCAAAAATATTAGCTTTCACAACAACTTTCTGATTCACGTTATTTTTCATCTGCTTGGTGTTGGAATCAGCAAGTGAATTAGGAGTGAAAGAAGTTTCCCAATCCATAACAACCACATCATCATCGGTCCCATGTAAAGTCTTGACAGCATCAACTCTTGGAGGTTTTGTACCAGCAGTGAATGAATCAATCCACAAAGCCTTGATAAAAGCAGGAGCAGGCGAAGAGGCCAAAATTGGATTAGCTTGTTCACAAACAATTTGAGAAACAGATGGTTCCAAATAATACCAAAATTTTTCCAAGAAGATGTTACACCAGTCCATAGTCTCGTAATCATTTTCAATTGATTTGATTGAAAATTCTCTTTGGGCTTGTTCTCTCAACAAAGTTCTATACTTTCTAATGGAAGTACGGTAAAGCACAGAAAACACAACTATAATTAAAACCATAGGAGCCAAAGAAAATCTGAACCATCCCACAATCCAAGACAATAACCCCGCCACTATCAAGTAACCAACATTATGATACCAGTCACCATAAGCAACAGCAGGTAAATACTGATCAAAAATAGAACTCTTAGATAACAAATCCGAAAGTTCATCTTCAAGAGTCAAGGCATCAGAATGTTCGTATCCACCAACTTCCTTCCAACCTCTGTAAGTTGGATCCCCTGCTTTTCTTGGTGGCGGTTTGGTAGTTCCCTTGGAAGTGTCAAGGTCTTCACTAGGAACCAACTCAAATGATTCGACACTTTGTCTCCCATACAGCATAGTCTTACTATTAGTGTAAGTTCTGGTGTTCGTTTTGGTCCCAGTCTTACTACTCACACCAGTTCCAGTTTTCTTCAATGTATCCTTGCTGACTGGTTCTGGTTGATCATCAACAGCCACCTGAGGAGGCGGTTGTAAGATTTCATTGGGCTATAATAGAGCAACTGTTAGTAGTTAATCACAGAATCATTCGGATCCTCTACAAATACAGCTGAAAAATCGAAGTTTCAGTGTAGTAGGTCCATTGCTAGTAGCTATAGAATCTTAACATACGTTTTTAGTGCTTGTATCCTGTGACATGTTGGCACAATTGTTCAATCAAGTACCTAGCCGTTCAGCACAAACTGTTTATTGCTAGAATTTCAGGTACAGCTACGCACCGAAAAGTGGTTTGAAATTTTTTTTGGCGGAGCACTAACTAAGGAACATGCACAAGCTCTATTATAAATACCTATTTATATCTATGAAGTACTAATCTAGAGTCACCGGATCTTCCCAGCTACCGGAGCCGGAATAGTTGTCTCGGATCTGTTGTGGTTGGTTATGGCGTGAGAGCCCGTTAGACCAATAATTTTCATAGGCACGGTCAAAGCTATCTTCAGAGCTGAAGTTTGGATAATGCTTGCTGCCTGAAGGGAATTCAGACTCCGAATCTGATTGAAATGCTGGCGTGGGTTCTTTGAAATGATTATCGCCGTTCAGGTCTGGTTTGGAGGCATCAAAATTGGGGAATTCTTTCTTCAAGGAAGATATATCAAACTCTTGTTCGAGATTATCTGTTGTCTTGTCAGATGGTACATCTCTTTTCTCTGGAATACTTTCATCTTTTCTCTCTGGAATACTTTCATCTTCTTCATCTGAGAGAATAATCACTTCTTCTGTATCGTCTTTATGATTTCGGTTCTGTGAGCGCCTGGAGTCATCATCCACAATTCTATACTTGATCATGTCTAGTAATTCTATCCGGTCAATATCCATGGGAGTGGTTTTCACAAAGTAGTTATAAATATCAGAAATAAATAGCTGATTCAACTCAAATGATTTGTTACAAATAGGACATTTATACATCGGGTAGCTATTGGACAAATTCGAAAGAGTGCTGAAATTGGGTTGATAAATGAAACTTTTCGTTAACGATATCACATCCATTCGATTGAGGTCTTTATTCTTGCTGGTCAACAACTTATCTCGTTTCTTTAACTCATTACTTTTCTTTATCAAGTCTTTGCGGAGGACATTCTTGATGCCTGTGGGTAAATGATTGAATAAGCAGAAATTATCGAAATCAAAACATTCAAAATGATTACAAACTATGGCTTTCACCGGTAGGCGGATCTTGGTAGTACTTAAGGGATCTCTTAGCGTAAAAATTATCTTTTCAATCATATTTAGTTCTTCTGCTGTCTCATTAAGTAATCCGAATTCTCTTTTCAAGATCATGATCAAGTTTGAGGGGATGGTTCTATATCCTGGTTCATTGGAAGCATTAGACGGCGTAACGGAAGTTTCTTTTTGGACCTCTCTCTTTTCATGTATCACATTTTTATTGTCTCCTTGGTTCGAAGAAGCTTGCAAAGAAGGAGCCGGTGACGCAAGAGGAGATTCTTGTGTTATCTGTTGTTGGGTAGACCCCATGGATTGGGTTTCCTTTTTTGGGCTAGGATATCGAAAGCTGACCTTGAACAGCTCTTTCTTTTTTGAATCTGCAACCTGATCGTTTTTTAGCGCTTGGTTCAACTCATAATCTAAAGATGATAATTCACTATCATCACTGGTCAAAGATCTCAAAGCTGATGATGGCAATCGTATTCTTACGTTTAATGTACGGGTAGAAGATCGGTTTTTCTGGTTCTTAACATTAACTGAGTGAAAAGATACCATATTACTGCCCTTTATGGGCCCCTTCAGCCTTAGTTTGGGTGCCATTAGGGTGCTTTATTATGGACTTCTTTTCCTTCTTCTCTTCAGATTATGGATCCGCTCTTCTCACAATTCTGGTTAGCTGCAAACGCGTGGAGTCAGGATGTTTGACCCGGAGTAAGGGGGTGGTTTTATATTGCCAGAAAGGCAAATATTTTACTGAAATGGTCTTTGTAGATGTTTCTATAATAAAGGGTAGAGGAAAGATAATTATATTTGGTTCAATTTGTGCTTTTTGAAAATATTTAAAATCTACTGTTTCTATTTAACAAGCACAAGTGTGAATTTCACTTTTCTGATGTCAAATGATGAGTTGTTAGTACATTAAAATATTCCGAAAGAGTCCCTAAATCCAGCATAAGCTAGAGAAACTCCATACCAATCAATTACATATTTTTTGGTTATTTTTGCAACACTCCGGAGTGGTATTAAATGGCAGTTTCTCTTTTTTTGTTTGTTTTGAAAATGGTTGCAGTGTCTGACACCTTTTTGCAGCTGGAAAAGATCGACCATACACGACCAAAGATCCATTTTCATGTTATCATTGAAGATAGCATTGGGAGAATATAGAGCTATAGATGCTATATTATTGAATGTATGAAGAATATATAAATGAAGAAAAGCGAAAGTAATAAAATATCATTCTATAAATACGAGTTAGTGTCTTGTACACAAATTAACGGAACCAGCTATTATTAGGTCTTGGTTCATCTACTTTCAAGTCAGCTCTTTTAACAGATGAGTTGGATGTCTCAGACCCCCAAACTTTCCGTTGCTGTCTTAAAGAACTATTCAAATTGCCTCCATTGCCCATTACTGAATTCACAGTCGAATCTACAGGCAAGGGTTTCAACTTTTCATCAGTCACATCTTGAATCAACACTTGTGGTGAAGTCAACCTCTTACCTTCATTGAATAAACCAGTTTTATCAATGATGTTCACCTTGTAGCTTAACTTCTCCTTGGTATTTTGGTCTTTGAAAAAGTCCAATTTGTCGCCATCAAATAATTGGATTTTTTTATTCTTCCCCATGATTTGATCATTGACATAACAGGAGTTAGTACTGAAGTCAAGGAGCCAAATATCGTCGAGACAATGAGCTGGACTTTCATAAATACTCATTTCCACCACGGGATGTCTCTTTTTATGGATCAAGCAATGAATCTTTGACATTCTATCATCATTGATGAACGTATCACAGGTTTCATTCCTACCAATGGCATACGGATTGATTCCTTGTCTCATATATATGGGTATTCGGATTATCAGATCTTCATTAGGGGTTAGAATTATGAAGGTATCCGCTGGATGACTTTTGGGCTTCTTTCTAGGAGGTGAGAGTCCGTCTTGTATATGCAATTGTGATTGAAGATGTGATTGGATTTCCGTAGACCGATCTTTACTCTCTTTTTCAATTTTTGGTGGTGCTTGAAACACATTAGCGTCAGTTTTTTCTTCCGGGCCATTATGATTTTGGACGGGCTCTGGGAAGTCTAGGTCTCTGTTGAAATCATCAAAATCTCTCCGTACCGGTTGACTTTGAGGTAAAGGCACAACTCTTTTAGGAACCTTAAACTCTTCCTTTTTCAATGGTCTCATCATCAATTCCTGGTCATCAATTCTACTCATAGACGTGATGGGGATACCATTATCAATCTTCTCGATTTTTCTTGATTGCTGGGATTGTGATTGCGATAAACTGATTCTTTGGGAATTGGACTGTGATTGTGAACGAGGCTGGGAAAATCCTTCAGAGTTGGGAAGGAATTCGTCCATACCGTCATCTACGTCTCTTATCCATTCATGATTTAAAGCTGTTTCAGTAGTGAATCTATCTTCAGGTTTGACAATCAAGCAATTTTTTATGAAATCCAATCCTACTTCACTGATTTGATGCAACTTCAAAGGGCTGGTATGATAATCTCCCAGTTTAATTTTATTGAACATTTGGGGCTGAGTTTTTCCATTAAATGGGAGATGAGAAGTCAAAAGCACGTAAACCAAGCACCCTAACGACCAAATATCCACTGAATTATCATATAGCATGGCCTGAGAAGTGTTTTGCGATACCTGAGAATTCCCATACTTCCCAGTGATGATTTCAGGAGCCACATAAGCCAATGTCCCACAGAAAGTCTTCATGAAGGTGGAATTATCACTGATTTTAGCAAGACCGAAATCACTAATCTTCACTATAATAGGATCATCACTCATAATCAAAATATTATCCGGTTTCAAGTCTCTGTGACTTATTCCCAATTTGTGAACATAGTGTATACCTCTTAGAATCTGCTTGGTAATGATTTTAGTGGCATCTTCACCTATAGCCCCATTAGCAGCCACAAAATCCATCAAATCCCCACCAGGAACAAATTCCATCACTAGATAATAATTGTCCATATCTTCGTAGAATGCTTTCAATTTGACAATATTCGGATGCTTCAATTTTCGGAGAATGTCTAATTCACGTTCGACTTCAACCATACCACCTCCAGTATTCAATGCTTTCCGTCTATTTATAATTTTGACCGCAAAGGAATTACCAGTTGATCTTTCGATAACTTTCTTGACAGTGGCGAAAGCCCCTTGTCCTATAACTTCATTATGTATAATGAAATCCTTATAGATACCCTCATCTTTTATGACAGTACTGTGACTTCCAGCAGGATTAAACTGCTCAGAAAATAGTACTACAAACTTTACTTCATCTGCCTTAACTCCTCTTCCAATTGAAATCTCGTCTCCTTGATTAAGCATATTATTGGAACCCTTGACAAGACGCACCCCATTGTGATAAGTCCCGTTAGTGGATGTATCTTGAATCCAAAGAGTTCTTGTATCCTTATTGAACCATAATTTGAAATGCTTATTCAGGTATCGGGTACTATTATTAAGAATTATGTCATTATCTTGTCCTCTTCCGACATTCCACGTCCGTTTCCCTTGTCCAATGTTCAAATCAAAAAACACATAGTGCCCAGTTGTACAAATCAACCGGCATAAATGATGTAGATCACTATTAGTTGGACCTTGAGTCGCTGGTGATTGTTGAGTCGGTTGAGTCTGCGTGTCCATTTCGTGACTCATGTTTGGGGCTTTCAGTTTTGTCTGACTTTCTACCCCCTAACACGCAAAGCTGCCTCTTTGGATCTAATCTACCGTTTCTGAGTACGGCTAACGCGTGTTCGACCTCGAATAGTCCACACCTGTCAGACTTAGTTGAGTAACCTTTGAGTAACTTTAAAAGTTTCAGCTACGCGTTTTTTTTTGATTTCTCAAAGGTGTAGGAATCAGGATATTTCAGATTATTAGTATATTTATTTACTATGTAAGAGTGTATCACAGAGTAGCTAACAGTTACGTTACAAATCTCTTAATCGAGAATTGTTCATACATTAAACCCCTTTTGGCCTTGATAATTATACACTTTAAACACTCTTTAAAGATCTGGAAATAGAAGAGATGGGCACAATCCCATTTGCATCATCAGCTGGTCTGTTGTAATCCAATTGGTTCATTTCGTTTTCTTTTTCGTTGTAATGATGGAATACCAACCAGAACAAACAACCAGCAAGGAAACAAGCCACTGCTAACCCGGTATAAGTCCACACAAATTTAGGGTTTTCAGCAGTAGGAGATAAGGCAATACCAATGGCAGAACCAATAGCGGTCGTAAATAAGTACAAAGATGTAATGAAAGATTTCATACTGGTAGGAGCTTTAGTATAAGCATATTCCAAACCAGTAATGTTGGCAAAAATCTCTGATAACCCGATAAACACGTAGGCAGGAGTTTGTAACCCCACATGAATATGATTTGGGATCGTTTGGAACTCTGGAGCACATTGTTTTGGCATGTCGTAACATGGACCTTGCTGATAAATGAAGTATTGTAATACAGCAGCATAAACCATGGCAAGTGTAGCCCACATAAACCCAAAGAAGATTCTTGAAATGGATTTAAGAGGAGTGAATTTTCTAATAAATGGATAGAATAATCTGTCACAAAGTGGAACAAACACAATAAGAGCAAGGGAATTGACCACTTGCAAGATATCGTTAGGTAAATCGTGCAATTCCATCATCCCAGCTTGAGAAACAAAATTGTTCACCATTTGACCGTAAACTAACCAATAGATTGGATAGAAACAGAATAATTTACATGCAGCAACAGCTCTCTTGACTTCTTCCACAAAATGATCATTCCATGGATAGTTGGCAGCTGGAGTAACTGATGGTTTGGCAGAATCCATATTGAATTTGTTCTTGAGACCAATAAAACAAATTCTGAAACATTTGGAGATAATTCTGTCTCCAACTGGAACTTTAACATATTGATTTCTTCCTAAGAGTAATGCTCCTACAGCAACCCAGAAGAAACAAAATGGTAAAAGGAAAGCAGCCCAGAAACCCACATGTTTTTCTAATTGAGTAGTAGCAACAAGGGATAAAGAACCAATGTTAATCATCCAGTAGAAAATCATAAACACATTTTGAATAGTCAAAGCAGGATCCACAACCACTTTTTCACCAGCTTTGGTGACTTTGATGAATGGTTTTTCCTTTGGAACTTGGTCAGCAATCAATGGGGACACATTAGATTTGACACCCCCGGTAGCAATACCAATAATGATAATAGCAGCAATATAACCACCGAGAGAAGTGGAATGGTCGGCCACAGATGGAATGGCAGTGACAAATAAAATCAAAATACCAACAATATACACCCCACAAAATACACAAATAGCATTAAATTTCCCCAAGTAAGTATCAGAAATCCAGGCCCCAAAAATTGGAGTGACGTAACACCAGAACTGGAAGAAATATGATAAAGCAGTAGCGTCGGAGTTCCCTAAACGCAAAACCCCCGAAGGTTCATCATCAGGACCATTTTGCATATAATTTTGAAATGGAGTCGATAACCCATAGTAGGAAAATCTCTCAGCTAATTCCACAACCGCTACTAACCAACATCTAAGCGGAATAGAACCAGAAACATGTCTCAAGGTTTCAAGTTCTTCGTCAGTGGCATAAACTTTACCTTCAACTACGTCATAGGATTCTTCTTCTTCTTGAGACCCAGAGTGGTTAAGTTCTTTCTTGTCACTTATAGTGCTTTGTCTGTCCACAGCATCGTCTACTTTCTTTTCGATCGAAGACATGTTTAATTCTTGAATGGATGCAAAAAAAGTAGAATGTCTACAAGGAAATCAAAAAAAAAAAAATATATGATGGATTTCAGTTATTTAAATGAAACCCAAAAAGATCTTATATATTCAATCTTTATCAGCTACCAATAAGAACCTTACTTAGTATTCAATAAAAAAAAAAAAAAAAAAAAAGAAACTCCAAGTAGCTTCGGACTCAGAGCCAAATGTGACGCCGGTAGAAATCCATGTCAGCAGTGGAGACGGGCCAAATCCTTAAGGCAGTGGAGGCAAAAACGCCAGTTGGAGAAAGGTCCTAGATTCGAACGATCATAACCAACACCATTAAAGCAGCCTTTCACGGCTTGTAATAGTCAGGAATAACGCAAACATCACAGAAAAAGAAATGTCCTGTCTGTTGCAACTGCCAAAACCGCATGGATATTCCAGAAAGCCGTTTGCAGCAATGCAACCCTGTATAAGCCTCCAACGCAGCGGGAGTTAAATCCGACTCACAAGACTAAACAAGGGCAAGGTATGCTCTCATACTGCTGCACTATAGCTCATATTAATCTCTGGTTCATATTATACGTTGGTACTATTTGACACTCAGGACCAGAAAACCTGACCAGGACATGGAAAAAGAAGAAACTATTACCGACGTGCGATGGGTTGCACTAACCTTGAGTAACCGAGAGCGGCGATTGCACAATTAACCAATGTAACATTGTAAAGTCAGCCAAAAAGGAAACATGATTTATAGCCTTTGCACTGGTAGAGGCAGGAGGAGACAAAGTGCCTATTGTCCTGACAGTAGTGAAAAATAGGAATTTTCATTTGACTCCGGTTGAACTGCGATGATGGCCGTATATCCCAAACCCTTTTGTATTCTTATGCTTGGCTCCGTCAAAGTAGATTTCTTGGTGTGTCATTTCTTTGTCTGTCATTTCTTGGATGAAGTCTGTCCTTAGATGTAGTCTGCCATAATCACTGTTTCAACTGCTGTAGATTACTGACACAGGAAAATCACCAAACTCATCGCAGGCTCATCTCGCCGTAAGTTTCCCCAAATTATGAAAAATTTCAACCTGTTTCGGTACCTCATCGCATGTCCTGTGAAGAAGCCTGCTGGTGCCATCTGCATCTATGGCTTTAAAGATGTGAACCCTGGTCCTCCAAAGAACCGAACATTATTATACAGTGTGCCACAAGATCTTCATCTCGTAACGAACACAAAGGTCCAAGACTTTTGCTTCCATGATCTGGAGGAGAAGCTTTGTGAGAGGAGACCATGAACGAGTCAAACTTAACTTGCTATCTAGGCTCTCTTATCTATTGTGTTTGTTGGGTATTGACTCCTCAACTTCGAGTCACCGTATCACTAGCCATGTCGGTCTTTTCATGTTCCGTACTTTGATATGGGTATTCCGTGCACCATGAATGTTCCCTACTTTGACATCATTAAATAATTGTAGTAATCACTAATCTCAACTGTAGTCCAGAAAGTAATACCAATTTCCAGGCAGACATTACAGCCCTTTTATAGTGCCAGCAGTTCGGCTTCTTTTTTGCATCTTCTACCCATACGGCCCTGATAACGAAAAAGAAATCGCTCTGATAACGGACTCCTATGCAAATCCAATTGGCGTGCCGAATCGCTAACATTAGTGAGAACTTGTGGCTTTCCACCGGAACAATCATTGTCTAAGGAGATGGAAAATCATATTATATTTATCTAAGATACTCTAATACACTCTAATAACACCATTTAAACACACGAACGAAGCATGGTTTACTTAATGGGCCAGTAATCAGGAAACAAATAATGCATTTTTTGCAACATTTCCTTATCCAAAGCATCTGGTTTGGTACTTACGGAGAATTTCATGGATCCTTGCAAGTCTTTGTTGATAGACAACTTGTCTTCGGAGAATTCTTTTGAAACAGCATCAATTAAAGCTTCTGCTACTTTACAAGCATTAGCACTATTAGCTTTCAAATTGCCTACAACGGTTTCCACCGTCACTGGTTCTTCATCCACATTCCAAGAGTCATAATCAGTAGACATACAGATCATCTGATATGAAATTTCTGCTTCTCTGGCCAATTTTGATTCTGGTAAACAGGACATGTTGATCACGGATCCACCAAAACTTCTATACATTTGAGATTCAGCTCTGGTACTGAATTGAGGTCCTTCCATACAAATCAACGTCAAATCTTCAGCATTTTTGCCTTCTTCTTTAGTATGGAAAGTGGGGGCTAAGTCACCTTTATCAAACCCTTCCAAGAATCCAGTCTTTGCAATGGTATCTTTAATAAGCTTATTCAAATTCAAATCAAATGGTTCTCCAAACATAGCATGTCCCACAAATCCCTTTTCAAAGAAAGTATGAGGTCTGTTACCCTTGGTTCTATCGATAACTTGAGTGGGCAATACGAAATCACGAGGCTTAATCTCTTCCCTTAAAGATCCTACAGCACTAAAGGCAATGATAGCTTTACATCCAAGCTTCTTCAACGCAGCCATATTGGCTCTGCTAGGAACATCAGTAGGTAACAAATCATGATTAGTCCCGTGACGAGCCAAAAAAGCTACTGGGAATCCATTGGACATTTCACTGATAGTTATAGGGCTGGAAGGATGTCCCCATGGAGTATTCACAGTCAATTTAGCCACTGGCTTTAAGTTGGGCAAGTCATACAACCCTGTACCTCCAATAATGGCCAATTCCACTTTCTTATCGTAATGATGAGGCAACACTTCCGTCATGGCTCTAGGAAACACTTTCTTAACCATTATCTTCAGAACGTGTTAAGAAAACCGTTGCATTATGAAGAGCGATGAAAAATGGTACAGGGACTACTGTGGTTCCTCCGCTGTATAACGAATATACATACATACATACATATATATATATACATATATACGACATGGTTTTGCCTAAGACTAGATTCTTGTGAAATGGCTATTTCTACGATTTTTCTGTTCTGAATGTTCACATTTTTTGTATCTGTGAATTCTTATCTTAAGCTTCAGTCACGGTTCATAGTAACTGCTCACAATGAGTCTTCGTGATCTAGTCGCACGTAAAAATTCTCTATCGCATATAACTATCCCTTTCTTTACTATGTTTAGAGCCGGTGCCAGAACGTTCATCCGGGAGTATTCCAAGAAAGGTGTGTTGTCCAAGACCGATAAGGGTTTGAAAAACACCCGGGCCGGAAGAAACCAGCCGCAACTGCATCCATTACCACAGGAGCAAGCTTCTGTCTCCACATCTAATAACGGATTAATATCGGACAACTCGTCATTAGCGTCATCATCAGCAGTAAAATCCCCAAAACCCGTGCTAGATAATACTGAGCAGGGATATGGGGCCACAAAGGTTTCTAAATCTACTGCTTCTTCCAGAAATAAATCTAATAAACCTGCCTCTACAGGTTCTAACAATTACATTCCCTTTCATAAATTCCCCCAGATACCCAAGGAGTTTCAACAGAAAACCCCAGACGAACTATATGAGTCCATATACCTAAAACCAGTGGAAATCAGTCGACCTAATTTGATCAACTTCGAGATTCCAAAACAGTATAGCAAAGACTTTATCAAGTCACAACTTACCAATAAAGATAGAGCCATGATTGACCAGTTAGACACATTTATGAACTCCCAAGATGAGAATGAAATGCTTCAAAGTCAACTTAATTTAATAAAATTATATTATGATAAAGATTCCTTCAATTATAAAGTGTTACCCGAACATCCGTTGAAGAAATCCTTAAGTGGGATGATAAATTTAAATCCAAATATGGATGATATAGATGACGAATACTTATGGAACCTTATTCCTCAAGATAAGTTGTTTGGTCAGAGGTTTTTCGAGTCTGATGGAGACAAGCTGTTCAAACAATGGGAAGCCAAAATCATAGAGAAGAATAACCAAATGAATGAATCTATCAAGTTGAATGAATTGGAAATCAACAAATTTTTAAAGTTGTTCAACGAACATAAGACCTTTTTGGTTAAGAGAAATGGTAGATTCAAATTGAATAAGCAGTTGTTGAAAAATTACAAGCATCTTAAAGCAAAGGGGAACTTGCCTTTCAAATTGAATAAGAATAACCTAGATCTAGATTTCGATATTGAATTTGAAATTGAAAATAACGACTTGAAGCTTAAGAAATGATCATATGATTATTGATAATATTTATAATACACTACATAAACTCGTCCATACTCCATTATATTATCCAATAAATATCCTTTGTCATTACTCTACTATGTTCAAAGTAACATTCTCGTATCCAAATTTATGCTTGTTCTCTTCAAAGACCCGCTTCAATTCATCAACATACAATTTATGATAATGATCCAATAACTCCGGTGGAATCTTAGATTTCTTGGGTTTTCTTCTATTATGACTAGGTTTGTCTGATTTCTTAACTAATCTTCTCCGAAGATCCGAAAAGGAAGTTGATTTCTTGTGGCCGAGTTTAGAATCTATACTTTCTGCAGCTTCTCTGGTATTACTAGGAGATAAACTTTCATCCAGAGTAAACTCGGGATGTTTCAATTTGTAGTCATGGATCAAATTTGGGGGCACATGAATCGGCTTCCCCATGCATACGTTAATAGGATTTCTGTAAGGTAAAAACCCGAAATCATATATAAATATTCCTCTAGCACTGAAAAATGGTAATGTGAAACTAAAATTACGCTTGAGCCAGCGTTGGAATAAATCTCCAATCGATCCAGGTCTTGGTTGAATGATATTATAAATATCCGCTTCTCCGAATCCAAATATCGGCACCAAGTTGATATTACCTAGCTCTATTGCCAACTTAACAAATCCTTTTCTCTTATTCAACACGAGTTTGATTTCCTTCTGGACTTTTTTATTGGAGTTCAGTAAATTTTCACTATTTGATTCGGTTCCAGAAGACAAAGGAGCATGAGGATACGTTCCATTATGTTCATAGCCAATACCAACTGTGGGATTATTAGTGACCCCCGAATTCAATAATGATTCTTGGGCTCCTCCCACAACAATACAAACAGAATTATCACCATTATTTATTAAGCTTCGGATATTTGTGGCCGAGGCAGAAGTCAATCCCAAGCTCAACAAATAATCCCGATAGAATGGTAACGTGAATTGTGTAGTCAAAGTTAACGGGAAGATATTGCCAATATTAGGCAACAAAGGCTTGAATTTAGAAGGATCATGGAATAACCATCTTAAACACCGCAACGGTGGTTCAAAAGGTTCATTCCGAACTACGTTAGTAGCAAAGGTCCCCATCACGCCCATAGATATCACGCCATGAGGATGATAACCAAATATATACCGAGGACCGGTCGAAACTATCTTATATTTCCCTTTAGTGGCGGTATTCAATCTTTTCCGCAACCCCAAGAGCCCAAACACTTTATCAACCAAAGTGGTGGAATTTTCATTGACCAAATCTTGCTCATCATCTTCATCTACATCAGTATTATTATTACTGGACCCAGAGCTGGAATTGGAAGGAGCAGACAATTCAACATCATAGCCATCATCATCATAATAGTAATACCCCTGATTATAAGGAGTTTGATCCAAGGGAAGTTTTTTGAATGTGGGTTCGTAGTCACACGATTTATGAACCACGATGGGAAAATAGTTGACAAACCATTGCCACACAATCAAATTCTTTACCCAGTCTCTAACTCTATAAGCAGCTTTTCCATTAGTCGGTGTGTGCAAGTCAAACCCATACCACCATATAAAGTAGGGAAAGATTATAAATATCCACGACACGATTCCTAAAGATAAAAGCAACAAGAATAAAAGCATAAACACGGGAATTGAAATCGTATGCCATATGATTCCTACTGTTTCCAACCTTCTACTTAAAGGGATGTTAAGAGGAGCCACGTTTAGGAACCGACGGCTTTTTGTTTTGATGTACACCTGGGGGTTTTTGGATTCTTGTGGTTCTGGATTTGGTGTTTCTGACTCTGATTGGGGAGGTGTAGGATCTAATTGTTCAAGAACTTCACCATTATGATCATCTTTATTAACAGAGGGATCTCCTTCTACTGCAGAAGAATGGGCCCGAGGAGAATCCGTATCTGGGAGTTTTGCCAGCCCACTTTCCATCTGTTGTATATGCACTTGTCCTGGAGGTTCGTCCACCACCGACATTATGAAATAAGGGGTGAAGAAATGGAATTAGTTCAGGTAATGATAACAAAAAGATGGGGAAGTTATAAATGAAAAAATCACCACATTGCCCGAAACGGCAATTAACCCCAGGGCCCACAACACACACGCGCGCATTATGAACTATACGATGCAACAGTTCTTTAAGTGTGGAAGAAGATGATGAAGCGAACTATTGATGAATTGAACGATAACAAACACAAACCGCACTACTATATAACACCAAAGAGAAGTCGAAAGAATGAAAAAAGTATTCCAAACGGCGAAAAGCCTGAATCGGCCGTATCAGACCAGGAACAAAAGCCAGATCTAAATCAACCGAAGAATGAAACATCCAATCCATTTATTCAGTTAAATGGCGGCAAAGAACCAAAGCAGCATACACAAATGCGATACGAGATATACGAGCAACTAAAAGAGAAGCTAATGGATACGATAGAGCAAATCATTACCACATCAAACGATGACTTGTATCGAAATCTTGTCGACTTTGTCACGAGAGATGAGAATATTCAAAGTGGAAAACCCCAGGGGTTGATCGAGCCACCTGCAAAGATTCCGGTGGGGTATTTGTCTTTGACTTCAAATAGTGCCAATAATCATAGGATTTTGAACAAATTTTACAAGCTTATGGCAAAACAGAAACAAGTCAAACTTATCATGTTGAATTCCAAGCTGGCCACAGGAAGTATCAAACAAATAATGACAGCCTTATGCAGCCAATTGAAAGGGCAAGATGGCAAACCAATTGATTCTGTGTCCGGCGAAGAACTAACTGAATCAGAACCAGCTCTGGATCTTGAAGATGATCCTGTTCCTGGTAAAGTTACGGGCATACCAGAGAAGACAGGTAATAAAGCAGCCTACAGTATAGAGTATCTTCACAGGTGGTATGCAAAAAAGAGCAACTTGCACAAGTTGGTGATTGTATTTGAAGACTGTGGGACCATTGATAGTCAATGTCTCAACACATTTTTGAAACTCATGGCTCCCCATTTCAATAGATATCCTATGAAACTAATCTTTGGTGTTTCCAGTAATAACATCACCAATTGGATCAATAACAACATTAACAACAATTACAAACCATTGTTGCAAAACTACAAATTTGTCACTAAGACTAATCAACAACTTTTCGAGCAAATTCTACAAGACATCATCATCACTGGAGAGCATAAAATCTTGATAGATGAGACGTTACTAACAATCATGTTATCCCGGTTCAATATCAGCAATAATTCGATTGATAATTTGATCAATGAGATAAGATTGAGTCTTATGATTCATTTCTATTCCAACGCCTACTCAAGATTAACTCACGATGATGACATAACTGACACCGACATAACTGTCTTGAGACGGTTACCATCTTTCAAGCTTTATATTGAAGGATTGCTACACAAATATAATAAAGATAAGGATGAAGATATCAAACACGAAATCAAACAATTATTAGTGGACCATAAGTATACTGTCGACAGATTTCAAGAAGTAAAAGCCGAATTCCAATTCATTCATGCCAACATTCAAAAACTCATTCTATTCATTCATCATCACTCTTCTAATCAGAATCTATCGGTCTTTGATATCTACAAGTTGGTAGTAAGCACTAAACTATCCAACTCCGTTTTTTTCAATAAACTATACAAATCCATAGAATTTAATGAAGTGTCGGATTTTTTGAACCAGATTGATTCTTCTGTGAAAATTACCCGATCCGACTACCGTTCGAAGTTTTTGACAATGGTTGACCGGTTCAATTGCGATAAGATGTTTAAGGAGGTATTCATAATAAGCGGAAACACGTTTGAATCCAAACCACCCAAGTTATTAGAGAATTATAACAACTTGATGATTGACTTGATTCGTCCCCGGATCAGAGGACTCTTGTTTGATAAATTAACCGATTCCAAGCCGTATTTGGATAATGAATTGATACCGGATCATATCAAGTCAGATGTTCAGCCATTGGTGGTTAACTTATTCAATATATTGATAGAAGCACCACCGGTGATTAACCACTTTGAATTTTTCAATGCGTTCAAGCATTCATTGAACAAACCAAAATTATTGCAACATTTGAAACACCGTGATTCTGGAGATCTCATAAGCCAATGTGAATCAGATGACAAATCCTGGGAAAAGTTGGTGTTCTGTTGGTTCTTACAGATTTGTAACGAGTTTTTGATGATGGGATTTATCCGAGAGAAATCCAGAGGAGATCATTTTGAAAAGGCCATATGGACAGGCTTGTAATTGTATATGTTGTATATTGTATATATTGTCATAAATCATTATCCATCAAATATCATTCAGATCTTCCGGCTCATTAAGCATTTCATCAAGCTGCTCTTTGGCGCCTTTCATAGCTTCGGCATTGGCCATTTCATTAACATTATCTTTGTTAGTGGTGGAGAAATACTGGGAGATTCTATCACTGGTCTTCTTGCCAATAGTTTCATCAAAATGGCCCAGGTACGAAATGGACAAAACCAACATCATTGCCAATAGAAACGACATTATACTGATGACAATAATCTTCTGGGTCTTGAACATCCGATTGCTGATAGTAGTGGTATTAGCTCTCATGTTATATGGTATATGGAGTATGGAGTATGGGGTGTTATAGAGTAATAAGGAGCAGCCCCGGTCCATGCGAAGCAAAAATCATTTATCACGCGCAACATATCACGCGACACATATCACGCGACACCCCCTCTTATATTTTTTTGATACGGCGCTCATCTTGTGTCAATCCTGCATGGCCCCGACCAGCTGTCAAAATTCTTATTTGACAGCAAATCGTAGTCCTCATCACAAATTAATTGGCTCAGTGTCCCTACACCCACATGGGATATTACAATGTACAGAGGCTGCAAAATATGTCAACCGAGACCACAAAAAGAAATCAATAAAAAATAAAAAAAATTTACCACTCATGTGCCTTATTAATTAACCGTAACTTCAAAACCTTGGACGAGCGGCATCAAGAACTTGATGAAGAAATTAAAATCTTCCACAACAAAGATGGTTTAGAGTCTTCTGCTAACGAGATTTGTCTGGTTGAAGAACAATAGATACATAAACCTTGGTCCCTGCCAAAAATAACCTATTGAATACGGAACTACCTTTTTCTTATTAGCCTCTTATCTTACACCGGCTTCCTTTTCGGGCTGACAGAGGCATTTTCTTTTCCTTCCTTTTTCCGTTGCACGTTCTTATCTGCACATTGTATAAATTATTGCAAAATCCCCTTCAATTGTAGGAATGATAAATTGTTACATTATTATCGTCGCTAGAATTCGTGTATAATGGCTACTAGAGATTTACCAAGGTCTTTCAAGCAGTTATCCACTGGGTGGATTGAACATCTAGACAATGAAGTTACCTTGAACCGGAAAACTCCATCTCAAGTTGAAGAAGAGGAGAAGGAGGAGGCCGTAAGAAAAGTTCAATTCAAAAACTTATGGCCTGCTTTCTGTGCTGGTGCTGGGCTTTTCTCTGATGGGTATGTGAATAATTCTATTTCTGCTGTTACTACTTGTTTGTCAAGAATCTATGGTGATAAGTATACTGAATCGAATGCCATCTCCAATGTTTCGGCTATTGCTTTTGTGGGGATTGTTGTTGGTCAATTATCGTTTGGATATATTTCTGATCACGTTGCTAGAAAAGGTGGAATGATGACTGCTACCGTATTGTTGATTCTCTTTACGATTTTATGTGCTGTGGGGACTTGGGGGGCCAACGGGTCTGCTGAAGGGTTATTTGCTGCTTTGACTACATTTAGATTCTTTTTAGGGGTCGCTTTAGGAGCTGAATATCCTACTTCTTCCGTTATTGCTTCTGAATTTGCTCATATGTTACCTTCTGGTCACAGAAACAGATACTTTATTTGGTTTACCAACACCATGATTGATTTTGGGTTTGTAGTATCTGCTTTCGTGCCTTTGGTTTTATTGTGGATATTTGGTGAAAACAATTTGGAACCGGTTTGGAGATTGACTTTGGGGTTAGGGGTTATTCCTCCATTGTTCTTATTCTTCTTCCGTCTCAAAATGTCTGATTCCGAATCTTTCCAAAAAACCAACATCAAAAAGGCTAAGAAGGTTCCTTACTGGGCCATCTATAAATTCTATTGGTTCAGATTATTCATTGTGTCCATGGTATGGGCTATTTATGATTTCTCTGCATATTCATTTGGAATTTATTCCAGTTATATTTTCAGTCAGCTTGTTCCTACGAGAGCTGACGGAAAATCTGATTTATACAAGAGTTTCGGATGGAATGTTGTATTCAACCTTTTCTATCTTCCAGGGTCTATTCTTGGGGCCTTGATTGCTGATTACATTGGTCCTAGATTGACTATTGTCATCGGGGTCACTTTGCAAGCAGTGGTGGGTTTCGTTATGGCTGGTTGTTACGATTCTTTATCCAAACATATCGCTGCCTTTGTGGTGGTTTACGGGATTTTCACCTCTTTAGGGGAAGTTGCCATTGGTGATAACATTGGGTTATTGGCTTCTAAGACTTCTGCTACTGCCATTCGTGGGGAATACTATAGTATTTCTGCTGCTGCCGGGAAAATCTCTGCTTTCATCGCTGTGTACATTTTCCCAGTCATCATTCGTAACACCGATGGGATCAAAGCTCCATTTTTCATTTCTTCTTCCCTTTGTATCTTGGCTGCTGTTTTGACCCTTTTCTTCTGTCCTCCTGTTGGGCAAGATGTGGTTGAAAAGGAAGATAAACTTTTCCTCGACTACTTACAATCCACTGGTTATGACATTAGCCAATTAGGTGATGTCTCTGAAGTTGATTCCAGTGAATCTGTCGAGTCCGAAGTTGGAATGGTCAAGGAAGAAACTACCAATGTCAAGGTGGAACCAAAGTGAAGAATCTTGATATTTGATTTATATGTATATATATATATGGAAAATCTCAATCGTTTCAACATTTTTATTTTTATATTACATAGTTCATACTTGAAGAACTTTAATAATTGATTAATATACATATAACAAGTAAATTATTAATTTGTTTCTATATTACATGGTATAGTCTCGTAATTTCATTTCAAACATGTTGTTCTTGCTCAGCTCGATGATAATAATTTCATTCATAGCCAAGTTTTGCACCAAACTAATCTCTATTGGTGTCAACTTAAGGGTAATAAATTCATTTCCTTCGGCCACATTGTTCATCAACCGTTTGAATAGTCTCATCAACACGTTAAGATTAATATTAGTCTTTTGTTCACTGAGATTAAAGCTGTCGAAAGACAAATACTTTATCAACACTTCCATCAAAGCTGTGTTCAACTCGCTGGCCGCCGATTTACTCTTATTTAATGCATCTTCCAAAGCGCTTTGAATAGCTTCCACAGTTATTTGTGGATCAGACATAGTAGAATGTTCTCTTCGTTCATATTCTTGTGTCTTAGCTTCGATCAAATCATCCACTACTGAATCCAAATGGCCATAGTCTCCTTGCATTGACAGAAGAACCCCCACTTGTTGAGACACAGATTCCTCGTATCGTCTCATCTGCTTAGTGGCGTTCATTTGCTCTGTCACCAATTGTTGTAGCACTGTACTTGCGGTTGCCACAGGTATGACGTCCAGTTTTTCATTATAGAAAGGAATCTTTTCAAATCCTCTATACTTTGCAATCACCTCTCGTTTCAATTGTAACTCAGACATTTCTTCTGAAGCCGACTGTTGCTGAGCTGCTACATGTTCATTCTTCAATGCGTTCAATACCTTTTCAGTTTGTTCAATCAATCGGTCTACAAACACTTGTCCCTCATTCAATCGTTTATTATAAGTCTCTTGGACCTCTCCATTCACGCGTTGGTCTTGAACTAATTGTTTGACTTTCTCTAGGCGGTTCATGTTACGATATTTGCAGAACAACAATTTCTTAACTCACCGGCCTCCGAAACCTCTGCTACGGCTTCTGTTCTATGCTACTGCTTCTATTCCTCTAAGCAGTTGGGTTGGCCCTTTGGCTGTTGCAACTAAATTATCAATTTCTATCAGCTTATCGCGACATCAAATTTTTCACTCCATAATCAGTGTCACTTTATAACTCACTATTAGTATCTTACAATCATAAGAATGTCCAATATCTCCCAGTTAGCCTTGCAAAATCTCGATGATGCATCTAGAAAGGAAATTTTACAATTTATAGAGAGTGAAAACTCCAAATCCAAAGTGCAAATGTCTATTCATAATTTCACTGATTTGTGCTTCAAGAAATGCAATAAAGGTCCGGTGCAAAGTGGCAACCTATCAAGGGACGACGAGAATTGTTTGAATAATTGCTTGAATAGATATTTGGACACAAACATTAAAGTGGTTCAATCTTTGCAGAACCAACAATTATAAACTGGTTTCGTAATGGAAATATGTACATAGAATAATATATAATGCCTATTTACAAGATCATGAGACTTGCAACTCGAAAGTCTGGTTTAAGTCGGATATAAGTTTCTGGAACTGACTGATGTTTGGTTGCAAATCCACTGATTTATCGAGTTTTTGGAGTCTGGCGGTGGTGATTTTCCATGCTGCTAGAATATCAAATCTATACTCATAAAGAAGCCATTTTCCCTCTTTGCCAGTTTCTTTATTGAAGATTTCAAAGATTTCCTTTTGTACTTGCAAAATAACCGGTAAAATTTCAGCATGCAATTCGAGAATACTAGTGTTGGTCATCATCTGATTAATAAGAAAATTAACTCTATTCAAGCTGATAAGGATCTTGAAGTCCAACTGCTGCACCATTTGGGCCAACATGCCAAGATACAGCCTTAACTCGGGCTGGGATTCTCCATACCTGTTAAAGGACCTATCAGTCATCATTAAGACCACATTCAAAAGCTCTACCATAGCCTGATCAGAGTCTTCTGTGTCTTTGTTCAAGACATTTAAAACATCAAACGATAGCTCGAATAGCTCCATATTGGAAAGGTATAAATTGTTCTTTAGAATGTTAATAAATACATCGACCAACCCCGTATTGGACAAACTTATTTCCGGTCCTTGGACTAATTTCTGTAACAATTTGGTCCCAGAAATCTTCATCTCCATATCTGGTAAGTCTATAATATTCATGATTGTCGCCGTCAATAAGTGCCAGTTCTTATGAACACTATAATACTCGATCAATATCCATATATATGGCACAAGCTCCAAAGGAACGTAATTTGTTTCATCATAACCAAGCTTTGGGTTCAATCCTTTAAATCTTCTTTTTTGAGACAGATTCTGCTGTCGTTGCCGGATAACTTTCGCTTCTGTTTCTACCTCTCCTATAAGTTGATCTAGATGTTCAGGGTGTTGCTCTATGGCTTCTTGTAAATGACTGGAGACCATATTACTGATTTCTGAATTACTCCAGCTTGTGCTTGGATTAGCATAGTTGCAGAGCAACTTGAACTCACCAAAGTCAATCCTTCCAGAATTACCTTTCAGTAATAGACCCCTTAGAGATTCATACACTTGTGACTGACGGCCCTTGTTAGAATTCACGTCTTCTAGATTCATTATATATCAATAACAGCGATGGAGTTACTGCGAAAAGTATAATCTGAAAAGTTAGCGAGTATAACACCTCGAGAACACACCATCAAATTGCTTCATCTCCTTACCATTAAATGTTTCATTGGAGTCTAGGAACAAGAAAAGCAGCCTTCAAGGTTCTTGTGCAGAATTGTTCTACTAGAGCATTTTCCCAAGTTCCTTTAGTGATTTCTGAAGAGATCCAGCAGGGATTACAAGAGAATAAACCAATTGTGTCTCTAGAATCTACCATCTTGACGCATGGATTTCCATATCCAGATAATTTGAAGCTCGGAAAAGAGTTCGATCAAGTGGTAAGAGATAACGGTGGTATTCCTGCTACCATTGCATTTTTAAGAGGAGTTCCTCATGTGGGGTTGAATGATTCTCAAATGATTGAATTGGTTGAAAACTCCAAAAGTGCCCAAAAAGTGTCCAGAAGAGATATTGGTCATGTGATGGCCAACAAATTATATGGAAGTACCACTATAGCATCTACCAGTATATTATCATGTATGGCAGGAATCCCTGTGTTTGGGACTGGGGGTTTAGGCGGAGTTCATCGAGAAGGACAATGGACTTTTGATGTTTCCAATGACTTGGTGGAATTGGGAAGAAATCCTATAACGGTAGTATGTGCCGGTCCTAAATCAATTCTTGATATCGGATTGACTATGGAGTACCTTGAAACACAAGGAGTTTATGTGAGCACTTTAGATGATGGAAATCATGATGATGCTAAAAATATCGAGATTCCTGGATTTTACGCCAGAAATTCTGGAGTTCCATCTCCAAATAGTTTCACAGACTATAAGAGCATTGCAAATGTGATCTATAATCAACAATCTATGGGTTTACAATCAGGAAATCTTGTATGTATTCCACCATTACCAGAAGATTCTATGGATTCCGAATTTATTAATAGTATCATTTCCAACGCTCACGAAGAAGCCAAAGAATTGGGAATCTCTGGGAAAGATATCACACCATTCTTATTATTGAAAATTGGGGAAATGACCAAGGGAAAATCTTTAGATTCCAACAAAAACTTTGTCAAGAACAATATTAAAGCAGCCACCCATATCGCCAAACATTTGACGGAATTGAAATCTGTAAGTACCAATTAACAGAAGAATATATGGACTATACTAATAATTGTAGGAAAATAAATCAGGAGTTCAACCTGTGTCACCTACCATGACGGAAAAGGTATCTTCTCCAGAGACGGGCCCTGCAAATAATTTGATTATTGGCTCATTAGCCCTTGATTCCATTAGTAAACTTACTACTGACAAACTACACGATTCCAATCCGGGATCCACCAAAATGTCTATTGGTGGTGTTGGTCATAATATAGCTCTTGCTAGTTACTATTGTGATCCACAATCCAGCAAACTAGTGCTGATACTCAACAATGATTATATTGGTAATACTATTTTGAATGAAGTCAAAATAAGCACCGATTGCATACTTCAAGATACCAACAATCCAGAGAAAAGTGCCAGTTACACCTCGATCCATAGCTCAACCGGCGAGTTAATTGTGGCGTGTGCTGATATGAATATTATTGAAAGTGATTTCTCCAGTCATATAAAGAGCCAAATTGATCGTTGTAATCCTGAAAATGTTATCATTGATTGTAATTTATCTCCCTCTGTTATCGAGGAAATTATTACCTACAGCAAGAAGCTTAATCTTAACGTAATTATAGAGCCAACTTCGATGATAAAATGTGGGAAACTTAGCCAGATATCACTCCCACTTCAGTCAGTCAGCTTGATAACTCCTACCATGAACGAAGTGGACACTATATTCAACACCTTCCAAGAAGCAGGCAAATTTGAATCGGACGAATGGTTTGGTTTATTAGACCAATATCAATTCAATGAAATTAACAGCATCCCTCTTCCTCCAAAGATCAAGCAACTATATAATGACGGATATATCCAGAAATGTTTCAAACTCCTTCCTTACTTTTCCAACATCTTCTTGAAATTAGGGGCCCAAGGGGTGTTATCCATTGGACTCCATGAGGCTAATGTCTTTAATGATAAAATTCGCAGCCAAATTTCAACCAATAATTTCTACATAGATTATCATCCAATTCCTAAAGAGAATGAAACCTTGGAAATCGTGAATGTCACGGGAGCTGGTGATACATTCTTGGGTTACATAATAAGTCATCTAAACAAGTTAGATAGAGCTACGTTGATATATAATGGTCAAGTGGCTGCTGGTCTTTCTATATCTTACAGCGATTCTATCAGCCCACAGATCGCACTGATGTGAAAAATTGGAAGTCTGAAAAATCACATTTTTTCATATTGAAGCCCGTTAATAAAACCCTTTATACCAACAAAACAGTGGTATACCAAGGTTTGATCAAGCTAGAGACTATATAGAGCGATAAATGAATATGTTTAAAGCTTACAGAAATGCCAGCGTGTTGGCTAGAGCCGTGGGTGGAGGTGTAGGTTTATTAGCAGCCAGCCAAATCGTGGCCAATCAGATGTACTTGAATGACTTAATTGATAGTGTGGTGGTTGATAATGGTATAAGTCCTTTTCCAAAGTTAATTGGTAACTTCACTATGTTGGGAAGTGGGGTTCGGTCTGTCACGTTCCTCGGGTTTAAAGTGTATGGAGTAGGTCTCTACTATAATAAATCCGAAGAATCAGTATTGTCCAAGATCTTGCGTCAAAGTATTAGTGGAGCTGCCACCAATAGCAAAGACACATTAAAAGACACTTTGGACGACGACGAAAAGTCCGTTCAATTGTTAAACCAATTGATCACGGGGCATGAATATTTAATCAGAATTTCCCCTGTGAGAAACACTGATTTTGGCCATTTGAAAGATGGGTTCATCAAATCTATCTTGGCCCATCCTTTGACTTCGGACCTGGAAAAAGTCAACCAAGGTCTTGATGAGTTGAGACTGGTTTTCAAGGGTCATAAAGGATCAGTTCCTAAAGACCATGTGTTGTTATTGACCGTGACTAAGTCAGGACAACTTTCGTTCACTTATGAGAACACCAAGACTAAACAAATCATTAAGATGGGAACTGTGAATGAACCATTGATCAGTAAGCTGTTGTTGATCGGGTACTTAGGGCATAAGAAACCGTTGAGTGAACCATTAAGAGCAGACTGTAACGAGAAATGGCTCGAATTGGTTTCCAATTAAAGGCAATACAAATCTTGTAAATAGTTTATATATATTAAATTGAATGTAATTTACATAATAATGGCTTCTTTTTCAACGTTCGAAGAAATAGATTTGTGAGGCAAGACCTTGGCACCGTTAACATAGATTTCGTTCTTAACTTCAACGTCATCACCTAAAACAGTAACACCTTCAGTTCTAGCCCATTTACCAATTCTAGAGTTCCAACCCACAATAGTAGATTTAACCCAAGCGTGGTCTTTAACAGTAGAGTTGGCCAATAATACCGATCTTTGGATTCTAGCTCCTTCACCAACAGTAACGTTAGGACCGATAGTAACATTAGGACCAATCAAAGCAGATGGGTGAATCTTAGCAGATGGGTCAATCAAAACATTACCCCCGTGGACATAAGGTTCACTACATAATTTTTCTGGACTTTTTCTGGTCAAAGAATTTAAGTATAAACAAGTACCAGACAAGAAATCCTTTGGTTGACCAACGTCCATCCAGAAACCTTCTAAATCAAAGGAATATAATTGTTTCTTTTCAACCAATTGAGGGAAAGTTTCCTTTTCAATAGAAGTTGGTTTCATGTCAATCAAATCAATGACAGATGGGTTTAAGATATATAAACCAGCATTAATTCTGTTACCAACAAATTCAACTGGTTTTTCCACAAATCTGTCAATCAAGTTTGGAGTATCTCTATCATGGACAACAACCCCGTATTTAGAAGGTTCATCGACTTTAGTCACAACAATGGTACCTTCACCACCGTGGTTTTCATGGAAGTCAACTAATTCCTTGAATGGGTATTCACAAATGACATCGGAGTTTAAAACAAAGAATGGAGAATCATCTTTTTTCAACACTTTTTCAGCCAATTTTAATGGACCAGCAGTTCCTAAAGGTTCTTCTTCAACAGAAAAGGTGATAGAAACACCATATTCTTCTTCGTAATGTTTCAAAGTAGAAACCATAACTTCAGGTCTATAGTTGACAGCCAACACAATATCAGTAACACCAGCAGCAGCCAAAGCTTCGATTTGATGTAAAATCATTGGTCTGTTACCAAATTCCACTAATGGTTTAGGTAAGGTCAAGGTCAAAGGTCTCAAACGAGTACCATATCCTCCTACTAAGATTAATCCTTTCATTTTTCACTTAAAAGTCCAGTGGTTTCCAAGTTATTGTAGCCAATACTAGTTGTTAGTATCGTCAAAGTGTTTGGAACTAGGGATTCGTGGCCATATTTATAGTGCGCGTTGGGAAAAAGAAACAAAGAAAATTTTTACGTGTTCTTTCACGATTTGTCCACACCTTGGAGCCAGTTATTGTTTCACCATGCTGAAGTGTATAGAGACATAAACCAGTAAAATGTAGCTGTCGAAGTTGTGCAAGAGAAGGCGATGAACAGGTGATTAATTTTGTTGATTTTGGACCATTTTTGCCAATTTTGGTTCCTTATATCTCTAGGACCAGTCAGTATTATTTGTTGATATGGTGCAATAACTAAATCTTATTCTATAAATACAACCAGTAAACATAGTTTACCATAACATAAACTGGCTGGATGGTGTGTAACGGATAAACTATGGCTTCTAACCACAAAACGTGTGTGCTTCTCAAAAGGCGATAACACGTCTTGTACCTTATTATCTATTGTTTGGAGATATTGTTCCGAGTGTTTGTTTATAGGGGTAAATATTTATTATTTGTATTTACTAACGGTAGAGCTTTTATTATGAGCTTTTTGGAGACGATGTTGCATTATATACGGCAGTCAGGGTTCAACCGTTCTTATTGACACATCATGAACTACTATGGTTTGTGGGTTCTTATTGGCCGTGGCTGGCTCTAATAATATGCTGGCGGAATTTTGATTCGCGTTTCGTGCAAGGCGATGGTCGGAGGGTTGGCGATGCGGCGGTACCAGATAGACCATTGGACAGAATCTGGACTTTTATTGTCTATGTTCGTCTAGATGAGGTCTGGGTTCGGTAAATGGTTTAACGTCTCTGATGCTGAACACCAATCCCCAACTGATGATAAAACTGATACTTGTGATGACAAAGTAGTAGTATACACTGTTAAAAGTGTCTAAGCTGTGACCATACATCAACGAGAATAAGATAGATGAGATGGCTGGCGACACCATAAACGTGCCCCATGTAGACCCTAAGATATCCACGCCCCATAAATCAGCGAGAATTGTGGGGTAAATGGTGAAGATCCCTCCGTAGCTAACACCATCAAGGATGGTTATTAACGTAATACTAACATTCATAATGTCAATTGCTAAGATCTGATTAACTATTCCTATTGTCAATAGAATTATCAAGATTTTTCGATTGTTATAGTAGTCACTTAAAACACCAACCAATAATCTGGTGATGGTGGAAAATACTGATAATATAATGATCTGGGAGTTCAAATCGTCTTGAGATGCGGTATGCGATCTAAAACTCAAGATTGTATTAAGATTGTTTTGATAAGTCTCTAAAGGACCGATGTTTAAGAACAACGACACCAATAATACATACATGACGGGGTTCTTTAAGAATCTGATAAAGTTTTGTTTATGATTGGGTGGTTCAATAGAACTTATAGGAATCAACTCCGTCTGCTCTGGCGTCTTCATCATATCTGTATGGACTAAAGTTTGACAGATAAAGCTCAACCCTCCTAATATCAAATACAAAATGCTGAAAAAATCGAATATTTTCCTCAAGTCTAGGTGGGAATCATCATGAAACCATTCTAGTTTCAAGATTTGTGTTGATACTAATGAAGATAATCCATAACAGGTCACAGGAAGGGATATTGATAATCCTTTATGATGAGGATATATCTTTGAGCAGTTCAATAAGCTCAGGAAATACAAACTGGAGGTACCTAAACCAAGAACCCCATAGTTAATCCCGAATAAGACCAACTTGTCTGTCCTGGTACTAGTTAAGATGACTCCATTCAAGTAATAGGGGATGCTTAAGCATACAATAGCAATGACCGAAAGAAGATTGTTTCCATAATTATCACTCAAGTAGCCCAATACTGGTAGACACAAGTACATTCCTATACTAATAAGGGAGATGATAATGTTGACTTCAAAGGTCTTAAACTGTAACTGGTGCATAAGCTCTTGTGAGATTAATGGGAAGATTAAGATGGATCCCAAAAGACAGCATGTGGCCAAAGACACCATGAAAGACCCGAATTTAGCATACCGTGGAGGAATCACCTTGAAAAGCTTCTCTCTGACCGTATTTGTTGACATGATATTGATTCAGCTTGGTCATAAAGAGATCAGTGTGACAGGGTCTATTTTTCACTATGATTCTTTCATGAGTCGCACTTGGTTTGGGAAATTCCAGCTGTTGAGATGAATCAGAAGGAACGGTATCCGTACATTTATTTAGACACTAAGAGCCAGAGTGACGACTGAAGACAGCAGTAGAGACTCTAAAGGACCATTATAGAGTTACTATAAGTTTTGGAACTACAAAAGAGCAATGGCAGCAAGTCCAACTACACCCAAAGGAACGTAAAGATTATTTGCAGCATCTGAACTAGAGCTTTCAGAATCTCCAGAATCTTCAGAATCAGCACTAGAGCTACTTTCAGAGCTTCCTGAATCGCTAGTTGCAGAACTAGATGAAGCACTGGACTTGGAGGTAGCCGATTTTGAAGAAGTCTTACTTTCAGCAGTAGAAGAAGAATCCGAGTCATCGGTTTCGGCCGAGTCGTCTGAAGTTTCGGCTGCTTGAGCACTGTCATCGGTTTCAGTTGCCATCATTGCATCAGTAAACGAACCTTCGTCACCGAAGGCGAATGGAACACTGAATAGTCCCTCGTCTGCAATGGAACTCAAGTAACTAAGATAGGTAGTAAACCACGGCTGGGTGTAGTAAGTAGCCCAATTAGTACCAAAGGTTCCGGTGTGAGTCAAAATCTCGTCGGGGACGATTTTCGAAAGCTCCGAGTAGATGTTGTTGGCATTCTCAAAGTAACTGGCTTCTGGATCATCTGCGAAATCGGTAGCGTAGTCACCATCAAAGTAATCAGAAAGATAAGCAGTATCGTAGGAAAAGGTACCGTCAAAGTCGTTAGCAGCACTCACAATTGAGTTAAAAGCATCCAGCATCTCGGTTATGTTGAAACAGAAATAGAAACCAAAAGGTGCAATAATTGGCCCCAAAAGTGGGACGAACGGACCCCTTTTAATAGTTCTACAGGACAATTTGCCAATCTTCACACTCCAACACTGATTGGACCGGTTTTGTAGCTACGCATCAACGAACTTCCCGTTTCAGCCTTGTCAAGTCGTGGGCCTCTGGAAACAGGACTTCATTTACGAGAAATTTAGTACAGTACCCAAGGCACATTGTCAACCCAGCTCCCGTGGATACGAACTTACGACCAAATGCACCGATCTTTAAACTTTAAAAGCCTCAACTAAGCCCATGTTCCGTGATTAGCATTTGATCACGAAGCCCAGATTTTCGTGCTTCTCTACTCCAGCAGTTATAGAATTTCAGCCGCATGGTTGAAAAAATAAATCTAACATCCGCCGCGATACGGCCCCTATACGCACCCAGATACGTCAAATCCAGCGTGCCATGCGCGTGCCGCATTACCGGGGCCGCTATAGTGTACGGTCCTGCATTTCCCCGCATAGATCCGGCTGGGCTCTTGAGGTTGCAGAATCTACGAGCCGGGACTAAGGACTCAATATTTATTGGCCTATAAAATCAAGGAATGAAAAAACAAAGTATGTAAAAAATCCAACCAATTGGCTAGCCAACTAGTAAGCTTAGATTAAAGCTAAGACAACGGCCCCAACGGCACCGAAGACTGGAGCGGCCAAATTGTTACCAAATTCAGCAGAAGAGTCAGACATCATACTGCTGTCAGACATCATACCGCTAGCAGACATATCGGAGGCCATAGATCCTGACATCATGCTGTCAGACATCATACTACCAGACATCATACTGTCAGACATCATCATACTATCAGACATCATACTATCAGACATCATCATGCTATCAGACATCATACTATCCATCATACTGTCAGACATCATACTATCAGACATCATACTGTCCATCATACTTCCAGTCATCATACTGTCCATACTATCAGTCATACTACTCATTCCGCTCATCATACTGCTCATACCCATTCCACTCATCATACTGCTCATACCCATTCCACTTGTCATATCACTCATTGCTGAATCCATTGCTATTGATTATTCTTGTCTAATGATAGTATACTATAATTAAATTATAATATCAAAAAATCGTACCAAATTGAGAAACCCAACGGATATTTATAGATTTCCCCAACTTCGTTTCCACGTCGCTACCATTGCCGTTTGGTCTTAAATTGCCCTGATATGGTCTACTTCGGGGTTTTGACCTCATGACTCCAGCTTCCCAGGGCTATACATCCTTATGATTAATGCTAGATTGCCCCGGTTTATGCAGGAGAATGCACCTTGCACCATGTAATTCATTGTCTGCAGCAATAGTGCGTCACTATCACCACTGAGAAATCTTACTGTTAACGGTAGCTCTGGTAACGGCACTAGGCTGAACTCCATTCATTTATCTTTTGTGTGTGTTTAGACAGTCAAGATATCTAGTTTGGATTAACCGAGATGCACATCAG
This sequence comes from Yamadazyma atmosphaerica, assembly GCA_030574775.1. Classification (NCBI taxonomy): domain Eukaryota; kingdom Fungi; phylum Ascomycota; class Pichiomycetes; order Serinales; family Debaryomycetaceae; genus Yamadazyma; species Yamadazyma atmosphaerica. Next base: position 840,169 of record JAJMFQ010000002.1, on the reverse strand, counting down.
AATCTATTGCTATACGACTGAGAAGTTTTTATGTTTAAACGAGGACCAAAGCAAGTAATTCAATGTGCTCATAGCTAAAATTGCGGTAATCCACTTAGGTCATATTGGAATAAGCCCACAAATGGTTAGTGTAGCCGAAGGTTCTTCGACAGATAGCCTACAAACGTCCGTGATCATCTTTCTCCGTTATTGATAGTCCGGATAATGTAGGTTTAAATTGTACTTCAAGCTCATTTTGTACTTGGAAATAATATCGTTGTCAACGGCATTGATATTGTTAATGTTATTGAATTTGGTAATTAGTAATCGGACGTTATTCAAAACCACTATCTTATCATGTTGGTTGTATAATTTTTTGATTCCCAAGCTGACCAAATTCTGATTCTGCTCGTCGGCTGGGCCGGTGTGATCAAATATCGACAAATATTTTATCATTACTATGCTGGTGAAGTAGAAGCAAAAATGCAATTGATCAGAAAGATATGCAAAATAACTGTTGTTGTTGATCAATTTAATGAAGTTCAACAAGTTGATTCCATATTTTAGAAAGTTCTTCAAATTGGTTAAATCCATTTGTTGAAGAATAAACTTGATACTATCTTCATTGAACAAATCGCCAATACTAGGATTAGATACACCCAAGGCATTCGTGCTAGTGTTGGTGTCAGCATTGGCCAAATTGGCTAGGTTGTTATTGATCAAATACAGCTTATAGTTGAATGTGTAAATGATCAACAAATTACAAAAATTGTAGCAAACCTCGACGAATTGTAATGCTGGTTGTTGAAATAAATATTCCCATTGGTTATACCAATTATTTATTTCGGTCAATGTCGATCGGAAATTCATTACAAGCTCGGTTAATCCCAAGTTATTAATATTCAAATTGATCTGGATGAAGTTGTAAGTGATTAATAAGATTGAAATCTCACTAACCATTCTACCGTCAAAGTTTGTTGATGATGGTAAACCTAAGGTTATGTTGCAATAATTCAATCTGATTTCATCCACTAAACACATGCGTCCACTAAAGACACAATTGATGATGTGGACCAACACTAGATGATTATAAATCCTCATAATAGTTAATATTTGATATTCATTTGAATCCAACTCCTCGTCATACAACACGGTCGACATCAACTTGGAATTCAAGTTGTTATTAGTGAAAGTGTTGATTAACTCCCCAAAGGTGGTTTTGGAAATAAATATCGTCAATCCCATTCCGGAGAGATACCAAGGATCTAGGTTGATATCATTCAAATTGAAAAGTTCTTCATTTATCATCAAGTTGAAATAATCCAGTTCTCCCCCATGGCTATTAATACCACTACTAGTCACCTTCAAGGCATGGTTGTTGGATAAGATAATCGAAGTCAACGAGTTAGAATATATAGATAGAATCACCAAACTTTGTAGCAACTCTATATCTCCCATGAATTTCTTAAAAAGATTTATTTTCAAAAAGGCCGAATTTATCTCCATCATCAACTGTTTGATCAAATGATTGAACGTAATACGTTTTCGAATCAAGTTATTTATATCTCCCGGGTTATTGTTGTTGAACAGATATCGAAGCGACAAAGAGCAGCAGGTAGTCAATAATAACGGCGACTTGTTGATTAACCGTTCAATTAAGATTTCCGTTGGTAAGCTCAGAGGAAACGATATCCATCGTCCATAGTTCCTTCGGAAATCGTTCATCAAATTCACTGCTTCGCTCATACTGAGAATGTTCAAAGAAATAATATTTCTCTGGGACTCTATTCCACCCACTGGAGTTCTCATTCCATTTCCTCGACTTAGAAGACTATCGATGTTTTTAGGAAGTAAATCCTTATTAGTGATCTGATTCTCAATCAATTTGAATGGTGACACTTCCAACGAATTCGTAGGGGATTTAAAACTAGTCTGGTTCTCAAGGTCGACCGGATTTGTCACCAACTTCTCATGAACTGAGTGATGAGGGACATTGCTTACAGAAGGTCCAATTTCATTATCATCGTCTGCTGCATTGCCATTTTCGTCATCATCACTAGCTCCTTCATTTCCCTGATCAAGCACTCCCTGGTTGAAGATGATATTCGGATTGGTGGTGGGGGTAAAGTCAAGGGAGTCGGAATTGGCAGCATCCATTAATACCCGGACATCTCTTGAAGTAACCGATTTATTCGACTTTAATATCTTCAAGATCTCAGCTACTCCACTATGAATAGCATCTAGCTTCCCATTGGCACCACTGGCGTCGATGCCACTACTGGGGCCAGCCCCGGCCGTCGCCGAGGTTGTGATCTGATTAGTTCCTTCTCCAAATGAACAAGGTTTGTTTAAAAAAGTACACCGCAAACAAGTGTTGGAAGCATCATTAACCTTGAAACAACGGGTTTTTTGTTTTCTACAGAGATCACAAGCTCGAATTGTCCTTGTAGCTTGAGCATACTTCCGGTTATTATTCTCACTTATTGAGGTGGAAGATTTCCGTTTCTTAGTATTAGGGCCGTCTTGTGAATGAGATTGTTGCATAGGAACGTCTAAATCCTCATGGCTGGAACTCATATTTGGATTGTCAATAGATTGGTTGCCAAAAGAAAATAAATAATGAAAAGTTTCTGAAAAAAAAGATAAGCTTAGCACTTATCGATTCTGAAATATCATCGCTATCAAAGAAATTCTTGTTCCGCGGAGGTGGCCAGATCCGACGGAGTCTCTATATAAGCTTATACTGTACTAGTTTATTGTCCTGGTTCAAGTACAAATCCACATTATCAAAGGTAATGTTGGTGTTATTGCCATCAACAGAACCCGTAAAGCGGATATATCCTGTTTTATAGTTGTCATTTAGATCCCACTTGCCATTGAACCGGAATGACACCTGGTTTTGAAAATTTAACTGTGGCTGATTGAGAAGAAATAAGTGGAGGTTATCAAAGTCTATCAACTGTAGCGACCAGCCACAATAAATGTCGTGATTTTTATAGCTTATAAGATAATTACCCGGAGGTGGTTCTTTAGAATCAGACGTTGTAGGAGTCGTTGGGGCCGGCTTAGTAGTAGTAACTTGGAGTCCTGATATGTAAGGCGTAATGATTTTGAAACTGAAATGCAATGGATTGGTGTCCAACTGAAGACAATTGGTATTAAGTAATTGCTGATTAAGAATGATTTTATTGTTATCTAGCAAGTTAAACACCTTAAACTTGATTCGAGTGGTGAACTTGTTCAACATTTGGGTGGTGTTTTGTTCCAGGATATTCGAGTTCAAGTAATGCAATTGGTCCATGGAATATTGTTTACAGGTAAACCAGTTTATATGAACCCATAAAGGCAAAAAAATCGATTTGCTTTGATTCAGATCTTGTTCGTCATTGATAAATTTAAATGTTTGGATTGTAAGATAAAAACTCATACTTCCGGCGGAGGCGATGATAATCAAAGTAATGATAGTTCGAATCGATAACGGTTTAGGTTTTATTGGTTGATTGGTCGTAGTTGTAAAATGTCTTCTTATGTTCCTGGCCTGGGAAGGGACTAAGTGGGTTCTATATGGAATTGAAACCCGTAACAATTGTGGAACTATCACTGGGGCAAATTTATATTTTAGAAGTCCTGGAGCCCCCAATACATCCTTGTTCCTTACTAGCATGGTTCGTTTGACCTACAAAAGTCCTAACTATAAAATATCTACACTGTAAATTGAATCTCCACTCACGGCTATCAGAAATCATCTCCTGATATATAAGCGCGATTGCAGCCTAATGAGGCAGCCATTGACGATGTATGTACAATTACTCTATGATCTATTTACATGACTATAAATCGTCTCCGTCATTTCTATCCTTGATAGATTGTTGTAGACTCAAGTATAATGTTTGCTGGTTACTCTGTAAGGTATTGACCAAGCCGGCACCTCCTAATACTGTTAATAAACCAGCTAATTGTCCTTGTAATTGATCTTTTGTAGGTAAGTCTTTGAACTGGTCAACCTGGTCGATGTCAAAGGTGGATTTTTCAATTTTGGCACCTACTAAAATCAACTTCTCTTGAGCTTGTTTCAACACTTTTAACACGGCAGCTACTACCGAAGGATCATTATTGGGAATAGTGATGATTCCCGTAGGACCATTCAATAATGGGAACAAAGGATGGGTTACGTCTCTATTCTTAAGAGAAGTTTCTTTGTCTGCTGGATCAGGGTCATTTTCGGATCTTAAATAAACCTTATAGATGGCATTTCTGATGATATTCAATTTGGCACCCCATTTATTCAAGTCGGTTCTGACTCGTTTATTTTCATTTTTGGTCATATTGTTGTGGTGAACGAATAAGACAATGGCGTTTTGGTCGTTAAGATACTTGTAGTAATCTACTAAGAATGTTTTTCTCGACATGACGTTTTTGGCCGTATTTCTTCCTTGTATGGTTTCGTTAATGCTGGAGTTGGCTGCGACAGTAGAGTACCATTTTGGAACGGCAGCATGGAAAGAACTGGGTTTGAACGCTGGTGCTATTATAGCGGCCCTTGTTATACTACCGGCCCTATATATGGCATTTAGCCTGGCGGCGAAGCTTGATATTTGAAACATGTTGAATAAGTTCAGTTAATGTTGAAACAAATTTTTCATTTTTCGAGAAGTGGTAAAGAGACGAAAGAGTTAGTGATAGTTAGAGTATATCAATACCAACACCTTCGGGACTATAAGAGAGTATAATGGAAACCAAGTCCCAAACCAGCTACTAGTGCTATCCCTGGACCCTACCATCGACTTTTTCACCTAAACAAACCCTGTGTCACCAATATCACCATACCCTTCTCGTGACACTGCTTGGGTGCAAATGAAAAGTTTGCGAGGAGAAAAATACCTCAAAGCCCCATACTGTTTTATTCGTTTCAAGGTATGGACAAACACCCAAAGCATGGGGTTAGAATGGTGCCAGAAGGCTCTGATGGTACAGCAAATAGTTTCACTTCTTCCCAACCTCATTCTTCAAACAGTCGAAAACGTCATATGACAGAAGAACACACAGATATGGATTTAGTTGATGGCGGTAAATCTACTCTGCCTCCAGAAACAGATGTGACTGAAGGTAGACACCACAAATTGGCTAATCGAGGCGGTTCAGAGCTGGCCGAAGAGATCCCCCGATATGGCAAAGATGATCTGACCGGACAAGAAGACCTTGAAGTACCGAGGAAGTTTGGATTTGTGGATATCAAGAAATTAGAGCATAGTTCCCGAATGCTTCAAAAAAATATCAAATTGATCATTGATGAAGCTCCGAATGTTCAACAGGTGAATGAACTTATCAAGTCCCAAACCCTTGATTCGCTTACTATGGATAATCTCCAGAATAACAAGTTGGTTCATTTAGCAGCACAATTGAAGACTCTTCATCAACACAACAACTTGAAGATTTTTGATATGATTCTTGACAATGTGATTAATCCTAAAGACACCGGAGATATCATTCATGTGGACCGACCCATCCAAATTGATCATGGTGTTGAAGAACATGACGACCATAGAAGTGATAATGGTGATTCAGATGCCAAAAACCTTCATGATTCACATGACGAATATGAATTTCTCCAGGCAATAGACCAGAATTCTATCAGGGCCAGCGAACCGGAAATTATTAAACGGGATAATGAAGAAGAAATTTTGGAGAATGTTGCTAGTAATTATCCTGACTTGCCGTTGATTAAAGATCCTCATTTATACTCCCGAGTGTTTATCCATAAGTCCACCATCAATAACAAATCGTATCTTTACCAATCAGAATTGATAACTTCCCATAACGAACGACTAGAATTCTTAGGGGACTCGGTTCTTAACAATGTGGCCACCATAATTCTTTATAATCGGTACCCTACAGCTCCAGAAGGAGAGTTATCCAAGATGAGATCCATGTTGGTCAATAACGTGACTTTGGCAGAGTTTTCCATCAATTATGGCTTTGATAAGAAATTGAAATCCAATATCAACGATGTGATATTAAGACAAGGGAAACAAAAGATCTTTGCTGATTTGTTTGAAGCCTACGTTGGAGCTTTAGCTATGGAAAATGATTTGGAGTTTGGTATTATTAAAGACTGGTTATATAAGCTATTTTTGAATAGATTGAACCAGTTTGATCATGACATTAAAGAGACAGAAGAAGTCAATAAAGATGCCAAATCAGAGTTATACTCGTTAGTAGGAACAGCTGCTTTCCATCCAACCTATAAAGTGATTAAGACTGGAGATGGTGCTTCCAAACCGTTTAAAGTTGATTGTGTTATGGGAGACGAGATTCTAGGAACTGGTATTGCTCCGGGCTTAAAAGAAGCAGGGTTAAGAGCAGCCATGGTAGCGTTAAGGAACAAACCATTGCTTGAGAAATACATCCAATTGAGATTGAATACTGATAGAAATCATTCTGCCGTCAGTCATAAGAGTTCTATTGGCAACATTAGCCCCAGTACTTCTAATGGGAATAGTAATAACCATGGGTCCTCAGATGCCACCACGTCCAAATTGCCTTTGGTGGCTAATGACGACATCAGTTTCGATAGTGATGCTAGAAACCGACTATATGCCATCTTATCAAAGAATTTCAGTATATTTCCGGAATACGTTTGTGAAGAACTCGACAATCAACTCTTCTCTGCTGAATTGAGAGTCAATGCCATGCCATTGGCCTTTGCTACCGACATATCTAAGAAGAAGGCCATGGCCAAGGCCGCTAAGTTGGTGCTAGATAATCCGAATGTATTAGCCAGTCTCAACAGTTAATAAAGGTGTATTATCTAAGAATCTAAATTATATAATCTTCCATAATAATCTGAAAATCGGAAAATCTAAATCCAAACAATCTAACTCATTTAAACCATCACTTGAACAAACACAGATTGTTCAATTGATCTCTTGTTACTAGACTCTTATGTGGTACACGCCATTTGGTGCCGTGCTTAGATAACCGTTTCGCAGCCTTTATCACTTGCGGCTGCTCCATTAACTCCTGTTAACTCCAACACTATATTTAAGGAACCAACAATCCGATTTTTTGATCAACTATTTGGATTTAAAGGTTTGCAATTGACTTGAAATGAAATTGTCACCTTTACTATTGGCTTCGGCTGTGTGTGGGTCTGTGGTTCCTGAATGGGGATTTAGACAAAATGTGTTTGCTTCTGAGCATCAAGTGCTCTTGGATAATCCCGATATCGCCAACCAGGGATCCAAACTTGATGGTAGCGAGTCTCATCATAGTATGCTTCATGACGCTTGGGCTCATTTGTTGGAGGAAGCTTCAATTGAGGATATTGAAAGAAGTGTAGCTGAGGCTAAAGCTCAATTGAAACAGAAGGGTAAGGAATCCATGACTGAGTTTATGGAAGATACTGTTGCTGGAGCCCAAGAGATGGCTCAGAAATACTTACACAATGGCGATTTTGAAGTGTTGAACCATGAAAATGAAAATTATGGCTTGAGAATCAAAAAAAGTGGAGTGGAATCCTTACATTTAGATACGGTGGAACAATATGTGGGGTATTTTGATGTTAGAGATGTTGATAAGCATTTCTTTTATTGGTTTTTCGAATCGAGAAACGATCCAGCTACTGATCCAATCTTATTATGGCTTAATGGAGGACCTGGATGTGCTAGTGATGGGGGACTTTTCTTTGAATTGGGTCCTTCTTTTATCAATGGTTCTTTACAACCGGTTTATAATCCTTCCTCCTGGAATGCTAATGCTTCTATCATCTTTTTGGATCAACCAGTTGGTGTTGGTTACTCTTATGCCGGTAAAGAGGATGTTGACACCTCTGAAAAGGCTGCTAAAGACGTCTATGTATTTTTGGAATTGTTTTTCCAAAGATTCCCTGATTTCTTGAAGAATAAATTCCATATTTCAGGAGAATCTTATGCTGGTCATTATATTCCAACTATCGGGGCAGAAATCATCAGCCATCCTGAAAGATCTTTTGAATTGAGTTCTTTGTTGATTGGAAATGGTCTTGTCGACAAATCGGTCCAGAGTAAATACGATCAAAGAATGCTTTGTGGAGAAGGAGGGATTGATGGTGTTCTTTCTTCTGAAAACTGTACTCAAATGGAAGAGAACTTACCTAAGTGTTTAATCTTGAGACAAATTTGCTCTGCTACTGACAGCTTGTTACCATGTATTCCAGCTGCTTATTACTGTGGTATGGCTTATGGTCCATTAACCGAGAAGCACTTAAATCCATATGATTTAAGAAGACCTTGTGAAAACGATGGTCTCTGTTATAATGATATTGATGACGTCGCTGAGTTCATGAATTTGAAAACAGTCAAATCTGCCATTGGAGTGCCACTGAACCTCACATTTGAATTCTGTAAAAAAGATGTAGGTAACAGATTTGGAAGAGCAAAAGATGGATTGATGCCTACACAATCTTTCCTCGCCGATGTATTAGATTATGGAATCCCTGTGTTACATTATGCTGGTGATAAGGATTTTGTTTGTCACTGGTTGGGTTACAATGCTGTTTCCGATACCATAAGATATAAAAACCAAGAACAATTCCAAAATTCCGAATTCAAGTCTTGGTATACTGCTTCAGGAAAAGCTGCTGGGGAAGTAAGAGGTTATGAAAACTTTACCTTTTTAAGGGTTTTCGATGCCGGTCATATGGTTCCCCATGATCAACCTGAAATTGCTTTAGAGATGCTTAATACCTGGTTGGCCAATGCTTCTTTATAAGGTTTGACTGCTTTTTGTGGACTTCTTTATGCCCCTGTGAACGTAGAAAGTTTTCAAAAAGTTTAGAACAATGAATTTTGTATTAATTGAATTACTGTTAGCATGTAGTTTTCTTTTCTTGTAATAAAACTCATAGTTGGTCAATAAAAGGGTGTATAAGTCCGCAAATTTGCGCTTTTTTCTTTTTTTTTAAGCACAATAATATATATTAAGAATACTAGGAATCATAACATAATTAAAAACCTACTGAGTGGAAAAATCGTCACTTCAGTCAAAGTAGAACCAATAAAAATAGTGAAAAAAACTCTCATATGCGTGGAGTCAGGATGTTTGCGCGCCACTCTTCCTCGCTATATATTCTCCGCATAAAGTGTAAGCCGTAAGAGGTCCCTTGGCCCAGTTGGTTAAGGCGTGGTGCTAATATCTAATATGCAGTAGTGCAATTAAAGTTACGCCAAGATCAGCAGTTCGATCCTGCTAGGGACCACTTATCTATTTATTTTCCAGGGCGTGTGGCGTAGTTGGTAGCGCGTTCGCTTAGCATGCGAAAGGTCTCCGGTTCGACTCCGGACTCGTCCATTCTTTTTTGTTTCTAGAAGCATTTTTTCCAAAACTAGTTCCACAAGTGGAATATATATCAATTAATAGTGCTGCTGTTATATTGTGAGACGGTTTTTACTTACGTAGAGACTCTCACAAGTCTTTTACGAAGGTTTGAAAATATATCTGTCTATGGTCCATCGCATTCGATTATTTAATCAATGGTGCAACGTAAGCAGGGTATGATAAAGTCCGAACTACTCTTTGCAGCTCTTCCCTATAGTTATGGCGACTCCTAAGAACATCATTCAATAGTTGCCAATAAAATATCATTCTTTTGGATATCATCGTTTTCGCAGCCATTAGTTTTTGCAGCCATTATGAGGTTATGATAGTAGCTCTATAGACATAATTTCCAATTAATGAATTGTATATTGTATAAATGTATAAAAAATTAAAACTATTAAAATACACTGGAAGAAATCCCAAACAAGAGAATAAATATGAGTCCCGAGTATCTTAAAGGACAACTTCGGAAGCTAATCTCTTTTTATAATCTAAAATAGAACCTTCCCATTTAGTGGCGGTCTTATTCTCAATGACGAAAATATCCTTTGCAATCTTATCCAATAATCTGAAATCGTGGGACACTACCACAACCCCTCCGTTATATTGGTTGATGGCTTCAGCTAAGGAATCAATAGTGGATAAATCTAAACCATTAGTAGGTTCATCCAAAAGAATCAAGTTAGGGGATTCCAAAGCTAATAATGCAAACACGACTCTAGATCTTTGACCTTCGGATAAAGTAGCCATCTGAGAAGTTTGACCTTCACCACTTAATCCATATCTACCCAATTGTTGTCTCCAGTATTGGTAATCTTGGGAAATGTGAGGGAATTTATCACGAACAAACTCTAATGGGGTCTTGGTTAAATCCAATTGTTCGGCCGAATGTTGCGAGTAGACTCCTAATTTAATATGAGTATGTTGGATAACTCTACCCTTTTGAGGTTGCAATTTACCTTGGAATAAGTTCAATAAAGTTGATTTACCAACCCCATTTGGACCCACCAAAGCAACTCTGGAATCCATATCAATACCAATATCCAAGTTTTCGTATAAATTGTCTTCGTCTTTACCAGAATATGAAAATGACATTCCATCAAATGCCAACACTGGTGGTGGTAATTTTTCCACATCAGGAAATTTGAATGAAAACACCTTATCTGGAACAACTGGTTCGATCAAACCATCAGCTTCCATCTTATCCAAAATCTTTTGTCTGGATTTGGCTTGTCTGACCAAGTTAGCATAAGTACCAGCTGATGCAATGAATTTTTTAATATGAGCAATTTCTTCTTGTTGTTTGTGGTATTGTTTCATTTGATTGGTTTCCAATTCAGCTCTGGTCTTAGCATAGGAATCGTAATTACCCCCATACAATTGTAATTTCTTCATTCTCATATCAATCATATTGGTACAAACCCCATTCAAGAAATCTTGAGAGTGTGACACCAAAATCAAAGTTCTGTCGAATCTCTTCAAGTATTCTTCTAACCACACACAAGCAGCTAAATCCAAATGGGCTGTTGGATCATCCAATAATAATAAGGTAGGTTTAACGAATAAAGCTTTAGCCAAAGCAACTCTCATTCTCCAACCCCCAGACATATCACTGGTGTGTTTTTTGATGGTGACACCATTGAATCCCAACCCAGTCAAAATAACAGCAGCTCTTGATTCAAAAGTAGAAGGATCCATATCATCAATCTTTTCGTATAATCCTTCCAAGGCAGGGTTTTCAGGACCATCTTTGACAATGATATCTTCCACCAATTCTTCCAATCTCTTCAATTCCATTTCAGCTTCTCTAACCACATATTCCAAAGCAGAATAACTGGTGGCTTCGGCTGGTTCATTCAATAAATACACATCGATATGCTCAGGAATAGGAAATTCTCTAGCAGCAAGAGATTTCAACAAGGTGGATTTCCCACAACCGTTTTCCCCTAACAATCCATATCTTCTCCCATAATTCAATTCCAAAGTGGAATCTTGAATCAACACTTTACCATGGAATAATAATGACAAGGAAGAAATTTTGATATCTCTGGAAGTTTCCAATGAATCTAACACCCCAGTGGTAACACGGTCAGAAATCCCATCTTCATCAGTTTGCAACTTCAATTTGGCAATTTGAGTAGTGGTGTCATCATCATCTTTTTCTTCAGCATCTTTGGCAGCTTGTTTCTTGGTTTTCTTTGGGGCTTTACCAGTAGCGGTCTTCTTAGCTTCTCTCTCTAAACGCTTTTGCTCTCTTTTAGCTTTCGAGGCAGATACGGCAGACATGTTGTACTAGTTTCTGGACCTTTCAAGTATTCGTACACGTATATATATGTATATCCACAGACACAAATATATATACCAGTAGAAGATTCAAGAAAAGAGAAGAGCAAATGAAATTTTTTTTTTTTTTAATGCTTATTCCTTCGAAGAGGATTCGATGAGAATTTTTCAATCCACTAACGGTTTTTGTGATGGACACGAGCTTTTGCATTCAAGGTAATACGGAGGACAGCGAGCGCATCAACTTCTCCACTATTTAACTACAATATCATTTTCTTTTGAATATCGTTCGAGTTTATTGTGGGGAAACCGTGTTTGCCACCTAGGAAATATATACAACCGTATTGTTACTCTGAAAGCACCGTATATAAGAAACAATAACATCAGTGGCGAATTTGCAACCAACTCATATCGCCGTAGTGGCAAAAGATCAAAAACTGAGAAAGTGACATAGGAAAATATATATACAAGCACATAGGAAGGCAATAGTTTTTAGAAGGCAATAGATTTTAAAGAGCCAATTGTGTGGTTAGTACTAGTAATTAACGTTTGTACTTTTCAACACTATGAGTGGTAATGATAAAAATATCCCGGGCTCTCCTACTGCGGAAGATGATCCTATATCTTCTATAACTGCACCAATACCTATAAAAAGAACCTTGATAAACCATGGAAGTCAAGACCAGCATAGTTTAGGATCACTTACTCCTAACACTTCCAAAAGAGTGGCTCAACGGAAACCATCTTATGGGACAATTGAAGTATCACGTGAAGCACATTATAATTTGGATTATCCTGAAGACCCTAAGCTATTGGCAAAGTTACAATTGGATCCTAATTCCAGATTTTATGCTAGAAACCGTCCAAGGGTCTTAGACCTTCCACAATACTTGCCATATGAAACAGAATTACCTAAAGATCAGGCAAAGTTCCTTAGTCATATCGTATCTCATTTGTACATAGCAGTTAAGACTCTTGATATTCAAGGGTCTTTGTCGGTTTCAGCTAAAGATTTGGCTGCTTTGAAGAATATTAGTGGTTTTTCTGATTTGGATATTGCTTTGGAGACCAATTTGTTTGAGATGAATAGTGAAAACTCCCATCCTAATGAAGATGATTCTAATAATTATTTTCTCATGGATGAATATGGTGGCGATTCCGATAGTGATTTTGATGATGACGATGACGAGGATGATGACGATAAAAATGAAGATGACGGTGATGAGATGGCTGTAGATTATAATGATCGAAATGAGTCTGCTGTTCAGCATAAAAAGTCTCCTAAATCGGCTGCTGTAGTCAGTGTTCGTATATGGACTAATGAATTATTAGTTTGGCTCAAAATGAAATATGATATTCCCATATCTTTAAGAATTGCTTTGGCCAAGGTGTACTTTGCCATTTGTCTTTGCAGAGGTCAGTATATAAACCTCAAGATATATGTGAGGGCCTTTGAATTGTTGACCAAAGATGTGGAATTATTGAAGCTGAATGGATTAGTGTTGGATTGGAAGGATCTCCTTAATGAATTGCAGAACCATTTTCCATCTGTTGATTCTTACACTGATAATTTCGAGAAGAAGGACCATAAGCAGTTACTTCGCTTAGCTGAAAGAGCGTCGAATTTCATCGATGGTGAAGCATTACCGGTAATTTATGATAAACTAGGTCAGAATTTGTCTATTTCGAACTCTTCATTGGTAATTTGTTCAATGGCATTATTACCTTTGAATTTCACTAAAGAAGGCGTTGATAGCATTTATGATATTCGACATTACATTTCTGCCTTTTTCTATATTTGGAAGAAGTTTCAGAAGAGTCATGGTCTTGATTCTCATATAACTTCCAGGTTTGGGACCATTGCTATGGCTGGTTTGATTGAGTTGAGTAAATCTGATTCAGTCATTCAGTTGGATGATTGTGGTCTCTTTACTAAAGATCAGATTCAACTTCTAATCAATAATTTGTTGAACTGCTTGAGTATTATGCCCAAAAAATATTCTTCCAATAAATCCAGTTTCTTTCACGGTTACGCTTCTGCATTAGTATACTCGATTGTTCCTTCCAAGAAGACTGACGATGAAGATATTCTAGATAGAATAAATGTTCTTTTGAATGCCATTGAAAGTTATGTCTATCCAACCAATTCTGGCGAGTGGACCAAGCCGATCTCCAAGCTTATTTACAGCTTAGTTTATCAATTCCATAAGCGTTATAATCAAGAACGTGAAGAATATGGTGTTTTGACTGATTTACCGAATAATTTGAAATTGGACGACGAAACAGTCAATCGCTTTGTGAAAATTATGTTACCAATGGTTAGAACTGGACTTCAGTCTAAACGTGCTGGTGCCGTGGACAATTATTTGAGCTCCTTGAATTTGCTAGCACATCTTAATTCGGAAATGGTGTTGGAAACTGTCTTATTAGATCTTTATGAGTCTCTTGAAGGTGTCATATCTACACATAGAGTGAATGTGGCCCTTAGATCGTTAGATGAATTGGCTAGATATTTTGCTACCACTAAGATATATCGAGTTCATCTTACAAGATTACTTCTGTTGGCTGTGCCAGGAATAGACTCAAATGATCTAGAGAAAACGTTATTGACATTGAATGTATTTCAAGCAGTTGCAAATTTCGTGCCTTTCCATGATTTAACAAACGGTGAAGGTGATCCTACTTTTGCCATTCAGTTCACCCAAAGTCATATGGAATTTTTACAGCAAAAAGTGTATACTAATTTCAATTTGACCGATGATATACCTATGAGTGATGTGTTTGAGTGTGATGATCAATTAGAGACCGAAGCTTTGAAATCTTCTTCGTCCGCTTTCAAGACTTTGATGACAACCTTAATCCAAAGGGTTTTCTCTTTGTTAGAGAATATTCCAGATCCGAACAAAAGTGGAACTATGGAACGTACCATAGCTGACTCCTTGCCCAAGTATTTGTACATAATATTCGAGTCTATATCTGATGATATTTTCAAACTGGTCCGTGATTTAATTTTCGATTTTGTTTTCGATAATACCATACACACTGTTGCTGATATGATAGCTGAGGTTTGTGGAGCTTTAATCAAGCGTGATCCATCTGCTTTTCCTAAGTACTGTGATCTTCTTATCAGCAGAATTCAAGAGGATATAGAAGAGAATGGGTCGGGAAATTCTAGAAGTGGTGTCGATATTGTCCCCAGAGATCAATCATTGTTTTGGTATTTGATAATTTTAAACGAATGTATCGGTAATGCCAACTCACATGTGGTTGATGTGTCTGATTCTTTAGTCTCGTTTGTTAATTTCTTGATGGATCATGTTCGAGGACCCACTGTTTTTGCAAGTTCTTACATAGTGAACCAGATGCTTCAATCTGTAACTAAAATCAAGATAAAAGAGTTGAGATTAATTCTGCCCCAGTATGAGGCCCAGCACGGAGTTGATGAGAAGTGTTGGGGTGGTTTCCAATTCGAAAAAGAACGTTTCTCTAAAGAAAATTTATCTTTTGATTGGTATTTACCATCTTTGAGGGAAGTTAAATTTGCCATCACCTTTTTCACTGATATTACTTCGAAGATTCTTAGCAATATTCTGACACAAATGAATTCTTATTCACCCGATTCTGGAAACGAAGTCTCCTCTTCGGCTTCTTTGATTTTCACTGATGACTTGAAAAACAGCTTCTTGTACCTTGGATATGCGTTGAGCGGGATTTCATTTTTGTTAGATCCTTCCTTCGAGGAAGATATTCCAAAATTGAATCAACATCAGAATGAGACGATTCAGCAGCGTCTATTGTTGTTGCAGCAAATCAGATCGGTTAAAAACGAAAAAATAGGAGGCAAAGATGAGTTAAGAATTGAAAATTTGCAAGAAAACTTGCAAAAGATTGTTGAAGACATGAGCAATGATGACTTTTTGGATTTTTTCAGTAGTGATTTCGACGATTCTGGTGATAAAGATCTTGTGGATGATAAGGATAGCAATCTCAACGGCAAATCGAGGGCTGTTACCGGGAAATCCCATGATAATGAACATGAATTTTCGAAGAAGCACTTATTTGATTTTGAAAAATCCGGCTCTTTGTCCCCAGATCTAAGGGCTAGTAGTGCAAGAGCTTCTCCTGGAGTTGAAGGTATTCCAGTTTCACAAATGAACCCAGGAATCACCTTTAGAGAAAGGAAGTTATACACATCAAGGTATTTCTTCGGTGATGACATGGAAGTTAGACGGTCTAATGATCTTTACATTAAATTGCACAGGTATCGTTACTTGATCGGTAAGAGCTTGCATATAATTCACAAGTTCCTCACACATCACTTCCATGATAATACAAAATTGTTCAAACACTTCTTGTATGTGTTGAGCATGTGGTTCTCAGACGTGGGGAGAGAAAGATTGTTGGATCATAGCCATGCCAAGGTAGACTATAGTTTCATTAGCACTATTCAAAGCATCAACCGCATGCATAAACCTTTCACCCGGATTGCTCTTGGTTCTAGAATTGAAGCTTATCACCTGTTGAGAGTTGCATTACATGCTACCTCTAGAACACAGACTGATTTAGATAAAGTCTTGTTGGAAGATTTGGTCAAGTTATCCTTGTCGACATACTCTGCGGTGGCTAAGCCTGCTCAAGGTACCTTAATGGATGCCATGAAGCGCTTGAATGGTTCATACAACGTCATAATAAAGTCATCCTTGAAATATCTTGCCAAAGCTTTGGAAGAAGAAAACTTGCAAAAGATCGAGAGTGGATTGAATTTATTCAACTTGAAGAGAATTAAAACTAAGGTGCAAAATGACTACTTCAATCTTTCGAAGATGATTGGTTTATTACAAAAATGTTTGTTGATCGATGGGTTAAATATTAACAGTACTGCTCAAGGATTGTTCAAGAGCATATACAACAATATCACTCCTCCAAGTAGCGTCTGTTTGATCAATTTGAAAGAGATTGATCATATTAGACCACCTGATGAATTTATTGACTTAGAGATAAGAGCTGTCAAATTGGCCAAAGAAAGGAAAAGAGAGCTTTATTTGGATAAATTGAAGAAATTGGAGAGAAACGTAATCAGTAATCAATATTCTTCGAGTTATTGGAAACTTTCCTCTTTGAACTTGTCATTGCTAATTGATATTCAGTTAGATTTAGAAATCCCTATTGATGAGGAGGTTTTCAGACTTTTAGCAAAAGAAGCTAGTTCAGATCATCCAGTTATTTCCAGGTTAGCGTTGAAAGGTATTACTAAGATTATTAATAAGGTTTATACTTTGCAGTTGATGGACTATAGCTTGGAGAATATCTACAACTTAGATTACCTCAATCGTGACCTCAAAGTGGTCAACACCAGAAGTGATTCTGCTGTTTCATATTACGATTCCTGGCGTGAAGAAATGTCTAATACTAGCAATCCGCAGTATTTTGTGGACAATAAGGTCAACAATGGATGGCTATTTTGGGGTGAAAATATGAAGGTGGTGAAACCTGACAACGGCTGCAAATTGAAATTGACTGATCATGATCGAGGAGTTCTTAAAAGTTTCGGTAACTGTATCACCAAATCATGGCTCGAAAACATCGTTAAGCTTTGGGTAAGTGACAATGAGGTAAACTCTAGTTATCAAGCCACGGACGTTCATGTTACTTCAACTATCCTTACGCTTATCTCAAATGGTTTCATTGATAATTTGAATTTCGACGATTTGTTACTGATTCTCGAGAATATTTATGAAAAAGATGATAAGAGTAGTCATATAGTGGTCTGTGAGATCTTAGCCGGTATTTTATTGAGTTCCAAATTGATTACTCCTGAAATATCCCTGAGAAGAGATGAGTTTGTTTCCAGCTTTTTGAGCAACATTCTATCAAATGACTTGTCTCCCGACACTAGTGGGATTTGGAACGTCTTCTCTTGGTGGATTCCTAGTCACATAGATAGCAGACGTTTCCCTAAAATAAGAGATCTAATTATAGATTTCAAGTTGGAAAAGACTTCGGACTTTGCTATCAAGGATGCTACCAGGTTGGGATATATCAAATCCTTCATCGCTGCAACCACATGGAGATTTTCTAAGCCTGATGAGATTTTAGCTATTTGCATTGAGAATTTGGATCATCATTATCAAGCTGTTAGAGAACAAATTGGTTCTTTACTATGCATGATCACTTTTATTTACTATCCTGATTCTGTGAAAGACTTTGAAGAGTTCACGACATTATGCAATGATTCTTCACGTCAACAAGTGGTAGCTCAAAATAAATTCAGAGACGCTATTCCACATATTTTCAAGCAAGTTGAAGCTAGAAGATTGGAAGTGGTCGATAAAACTCCACAGGAGATCTTGAAGTCGGAGTATATATATTCCAGTATGACTATATTGGTGTGGCTCAGACAAGCATTCAGCAGTAGTATTGCTATTGTGTATCAAGACTTTATGGTTGAGCATATTGTGCCATTTTTGTTAGGGTTGATTAACATGAAAGAAGTATGCCAATTAGGTAGCATTGACCCTATCACGGTTTTGAAATCGACTGCTCAAATCAACTATAGCAAGGATAAATTAGCTGGTATAATCAGTATGCTTACAAAGTATTTGGACAAAGATCATAATCTGCAATTAAATACCGTTCAAACTTTGATTATGGGAGAATTCACGGAAATCTTTTATTTCAAAAACTTGATTAATTTTACTGCTAATGACAGAAACCAGATCATTAACTTAACCAATGAATTATTGTATCATAAGCAAGTATTGATTAGAGAAGCTGCTGCTAACACATTATCGGGATTAATTCACATATCACCTCCAGAAGAAGTAGGAGTGGTCATTGATAGCTTTAGTGAACAGTACAAACACAATTTGGACAGAGTCAGAAGAAAGCATAGGAAGAGTCATTTTAAAAATCTATCCAATGATGAAATTATCTTACTACATGGATCCACATTGGGATTAGGGGCTTTAATCCATGCGTTTGCTTTGTTATCACCTCCACCAATTTGGGTTCCTGATTTATTGACCACCTTAGTTAATAAGTGTTCAGGGGTTCCTGGAGTCGTTGGCAAGACTGCTAAAAACTCACTAAGTAAATTCAAGAAGACTCGTCAAGATACTTGGCATATTGATCACAAGGTATTTAATGAAGAACAATTGCAAGACTTAGAGGGGGTGTTAATCAAGAGCTATTTTATATAAGCAGAATATAGTCTATATGAGAGATATACGCAGAATCTATGAAAGGACAATGTAGTGATTTTATATTGAAATGCTTTATAATAGCTCAATGGCATTACTAGGTCGAAGTGTTAGTTCCAATATTCATTGTGGAATACTTTGAATCAATATTGAAATAAGTAGATATTTCATCGAAAAATTCATCCATTAGTATTAGAGTCTCATACAATTTTCAAAATTGCTTGTTTTGTCTCCCACAAATTTGAAGAGCAGGGAGTTGGAACAGAATTGGAAGGGTCAGAATTGATAGTGCTTGTGAAGCAAATTCAATAGAGAATAATGGTCACTAGTTGCTTATTCACCATGAATATTATAGGAGTCTTCATATTTTATATTTTGAGACCTCAGATTTCAGGCATAAAATTGGGACTGACTGCCACTCAAATTAAAACAATTAAAGTCTCAACTGGAATTAGCATCGTTTACCAATACCTGGATAGTAATTGAAATGTGCCATTAACTCTCTGAAGTACTTTTAAATGCCTAAAAGTCCAAAAAACGCGCCACACTCCTACCTCAAAGCCAACATTTGACCAAAATTCGTTAACAATTTCCGAGATAGTTTAGTGGCTAGAATGATCGCTTGTCACGCGGTAGACCGGGGTTCGATTCCCCGTCCCGGAGCACTTTGTTTTTTGCATTTCTGTGAATTAAAGGGAAAATGTGATGCTACCAGTACTGTACAATGTGTACTATATCTGTATATAAACACCAGCTGTGTGGGAGCCTATTATAGGTTTTCTTATTATGGTGAAATTCACTTGAATGTCGAATTTTTTGTATACTTCTATTTTTTGAATTCACAATAAGTTACTTCGTAGCAGAACCACAATGAAGAGTATATAATAAATAGTAGACTCCCAATAAACAGTAAATATTCACTAATAAAAACATAAACCGTAGAGATCTGGTCAAATGTCAATAGAATCTCTGCGCTTTTGGATCTTGATAAAGTATAAAAAATATTTAATTACTAACCCACTTCTAATGACCCAGATTTCCTTCGCTTGATTACCCTATCAAGGAAAATCAAATCAAAAAAATTAGCGTTGACGTGTTACAAAATATTATATTCCTATGGCTCCACCAGCCCCTATTCGGGCAATCTTTTACCCTGTTCTGCATCAATGTACCAGCGCCAAATTCGCAGGTATTGTAATTAGCACTTTTAGATCCGGTTCCATTTTACGAGTGCCGTTTGATAATTTGTAGGTAATACAACAACAAATATGTGACCATGGTGACTAAAACAGGGTTGCTTCTTATTATCATTGCCAATGATTAAATGTGAGATAACATTTTTTTCCAACTTCTGCAAATGTAAGAGGTTAGGCAAATATCAGCGGATACTTAGTCTTTAGCACCTTGTGCAGCGCCTAACAGATATCCCCAGAGCTTATTAACAATATTCTGGTTAGATCTTCCGGATGTGATTTTGTTGATTCACTCCGAAACCGCCTTTTTAAGGTTGGTTGAGAAGGTGAAATTTTGGAAAAGGTTAAATCCCGAAAGCGGAACCTCCATAATGCCTGAAACAGTAAGCTTGTTCGTCAAACGTAGGAGGGGGTCCTAAAAGGCGGAAAATTAATTCGTGTAAGATAAGAGAGAAGAGAAGGGGGGTGGAGATGTAATTATAATTTGACAATACCTTTCTTGGGTAAAATGTGGTTTTTGATTCGAAGTTCATATTATCCCCTTTACTCTGTTGTAGGGCTTTATCTGTTAGCCAGAGGTCGACATTGTCCACTATGTAGTTTGGAGAATACAATAAAACCAAAAAAAAAAAACATAGGAAAATATCAGAGAAAGATCTCCAATATATCAGGGCTCTACATAATAAAGAAATACGAAAGAAGAATAAAAGTTTAAAAAAAAATCCTTTATTCATTAATAATTGATTTAATTATACACACTAACTGTCATTACTATTTTCATTAAGCTGTAGCTGATAATTTAAAAAGTCATCAAATTCACTAGCCTTGGTGCTATCAAACGCCTTTTCCGTAACCTTTTTCTCTTTAACAAGCTCGTGAACCAAATTTTCATTGACCTGAAAAGAATATGGGTTTTGGGAAAATAAGCTTGCTATCACTTGTTGGACATCTTTAATGGAGTAGTCTTTATTGATGGCTTTATTTAGTTCCATGGTAATAAACTTCCATTTTTCATGTTCATACTTATCCAACAACTTCTTCAATAGTACACTATACTCTGAGTGCCACAGATTGGAATTATTGTTACCCTGTTGTCCTACAATCACTTGGTATCTGTTTCTAGCTGCCAAGTAGCTCCCTACTTTGGATATTTCGGCAATTTCAACCCAGCTCTTCCCTTCCTCTTTCAATTGGACGATCAAATCATCTTGATATTTGGTGAATTTGGACTTCCTTCGAACCCTTTTTTGACTTGAAAGGTTGATAGCAGGCCGTATGGCTACTTTTGAAAGTGGGGGAACTGGGAGGTATGGAGTAATGTTTTCAAGAAATCGTGATCCATTCATATTAGAACCGGCATCTGTCAGTCCGGCCCCAGTACCAACACCAGCACCTTGGAATTGAAGAAGATATTGTGAATATGGTGGTGCTAGTGGCGCCTGTTGCGTTTGTGATGTCAGCGTGGATGATAGTTGAGATTGATATGGATAACTATATTGTTGAGGATATTGCTGATGAGTATATTGTTGATATTGGCCCTGAGAATAATGATACTGCTGCTGAGAAGTTTGAGATTGGTTTTGTGGCTGACTTTGACCCTGAATTTGTGGCATGGTTTGAGATTGATTATGACTGGCTGGTGTGTAGGAATTAGTGTGAGCCATTAGTTGATTGGTCTGCTGAGAAGGTGGCTGCAGTATCTGCTGCAGCTGTTGCTGTTGTTGCTGTGAAATATAATCCATAGGATAAATAGTTCCTTGATTTCTTGCTGGTAAATATGGAAGAACCATATGATGGTCCATCTTCCCCCACTGGTAGTATGATGGAATTAAAAAATAATTAAGGATTATTATTCTCTTAAATATATTTACGAACCACCGGAGGGTGTTGTCCTGCACGTTAAATGAGAAATGGGCGCTAATGTGCGTGTACCGAGATGCCTTTGTTTCTTTTTAGTGATGGGGCGCCAAAAGTGGCTGGGTCGACCTGAGAAATTGGTTGCCGTGGCACGGGCTGGGCCCAGACTTTAAAGGCGTTAATATTCAAGAGAATGTTAGATCACGCAGTTTTGACACTAAGGCGTTTAAGTTTATTAGAATCTGTTTAACGGCATGATCCGGTTTAGTGTATCGGTGGAGAGTTTTAATCACTGAATCTTCCAGCTGCAATTGCCGCAAGATTGTTATATCCCTATATCTGTCATATCTGTGAGTGAATCTGGAGATATAATAGAAAATAATTGTTAGTGTGTATAAAAGCGCAATACAATACAATTATTAGAAGCGGCTCATGTTGAACTAACAAGGGTATAGATTCGAGGGTTGTAGATGTAAATAATTTTATAAGAGTTTATATGGGAGTTGTCTACAATCTGTAGCTGTATGCACATGTATGCACATGCAAATGTGCAGACGTGTTCACTTTATGTATGCACTTATGTATGCACCTATATATGCACTTATATATGCACTTATAAATGACATATACTGTACCGGTATATACATCTACCCATAGGTGTCAACTATATATAGACAGCTATATCTAACCATTTCTATTCCACTATTATCTACGTTCTACAAACCCTTTCAACTTTATTCTATTCTCTCAATTTAAGGTATTGCCCGGGTGTCGTATAACTGATACGAAAGGCGGTTCCGGAAAAAAAAAATGCGTAGACCCACTCACCTCATCTAGACCTTTCCTACAGATTCATCAGACGATATTTATTTTTAGCACCTTAATTGCTTAATTCAACAAGTTTATTTTCAATTATACTTGATTATTCTGGTGTTTCTAAACGGTTTCACCATATTGGGCCATTTCGTTACTGGTAAAAGAGTATTTCCTGCTTATCTGACATACTGGCTCCGTGCAAAGGCCGCATAATCACGGCGTATATTTGTAATTAAAGATTTGGGTTTAAGAATATTGGTTTTTTTTTTGGGGAAGGGTCCCAGAATGCTTTTCAAGTTACGATACCTCTTTGCTGTCATTGGGGTGATACTTTTGTTTCACAATCCTCATCGATATCATATTAACCCGGTTAACAATAATGAATGGGATCGGTTGTCCCAGGAAGTGGTACTAAATGATATTCACATCGTGAGGGATGTTAAATGGTTCTACAATTCTGATCCTGAAGCTCTTTTGGTTCACTCCGACTGGTTATTCAATTATTTCTTGAAGACAGAGTATAAACCACTTGGTGATCTCAAAGATGATTATGATGTTATCATAAGTGATTTCCAAGAACACCCAATTAAACAGTCAGTGTATTTGGGCTATGGAATTTACTATCATTATATCTACAAATTCCAATGGGATCGGATTGTTCTGAAAGATCAAGACGATAGTCTGAAAACAAATAATGAGGTTTCGATTGTTAAATTGGTCGATTTGTTCAATATTGATCTTGATTCTCGTGACTATTGGTTCTCTATCAAGTTGAAAGGACTACAGAGTAAAGGATCAAACATTTACTTACACTATTATAAGATAGATCATTCCAGTTCCACTCATCACTTGACCACTCTTAATCAGTTCAGTCAATTTAAGAGTAATGAATTTATCAAGTTTAATAGTAATACAATCAAGATCTTCCAAGTAAGTGATCTTCATTACTTGAATGGTCAGATTGATTCAATCACCGAGACGTTTTTGGTCAATTCTATAAACAACGAGTTACCCCATTTGATAATTATCAATGGAGACTTGATAAACTTCAAAGATCTCTCCCGGATGACACTTTGGCCTTTTTCCAATGGCAATGCTGACTTCTTATCAAAATTTCAATTACAGCTGATGTTATTGTCGAGTTTGAATTTATTCATCAAGTTGAAGATTCCTTACATAGTGAACTTTGGTGATTCTGATTACCAGTATGATAATTTGAATTTATTCATGTTGGAGTTTATTAGTAATCTACCATATTGTTTGAATTACGTGCCGTCCGATTCTGCACAAAAATCAATTCATGGATTGACCAACTATAACTTCAATATTTACCTGGCCGATAATAGCCACAAAGGAGTGATTTCGTTATTGGATTCCTATCAAAACGACATTGAGTCCAATCAAATTAATAGCATTTACCGATTCAACAATAACGAAAAATTCTCCAGCAAGAAGAAGCAGGAAGATAAAAAACAAGAGGAGAACAATCTTCCTAGTGATGATTTATTCAAAATGTGTTTTATTCATTATCCATTGCCCAATTTCAGACCTACGGGTAAATTCAAAATCATTGGCAGCTACAACAAATTTGATAAGTTGATTACCAATACCGATAAATCGTTTTTGAATGACTTCTTGAATAATGATTATCATGTTATATCAGTAAGTCATGAACATGAGAATGATGGATGTATCTTGTATAATAAACAAGAACCAGAAATCAAGAATGAAAGATCTGGCGGTCAAGATAAAATCTGGTTGTGTTATAGCTCGGTCACTGGTGGTCAAGCTACAACCAAAGATGAAAATCTTGATCGTAAATTAAGGGTATTTGAAATCAATGATAAAAAATTATTGAGTTGGAAAATAAGTGAAAGCAGTGGTAAAGGGTTTGATTATCAACTTATTCACGATTATAGTTGATGTATATAGGGACAATAAAGGTTAGTGATTGTAATTTTAGATCCATTATCAACGGTCACGTGATTATGCCAGCTCTTCTCATCGCATAGAAAAAAATCAAATTGTAACTTTACTATAACAAGACCATACAACCATGGGAAAAGCTAAGAAAACCAGAAAGTTTGCCAGTGTCAAACGGGTAATAAATAGTAAGGATATAAAGAAGAAGACAGATCCTATACTATCCAAGGAGAAAGACCCGGAACTCACCAAATCAGTTCCACAAGTTTCCTCATCCTTGTTTTTCCAATATAATCAAAGCATCAAACCTCCTTATCAAATTTTGATCGATACAAATTTCATAAATTTCCTGATCCAAAAGAAAATCGATATCATACAAGGTCTTATGGACTGTTTGATGGCCAAATGTATTCCTATCATTACCGACTGTGTAATGGCTGAATTGGAAAAGTTGGGTTCAAAGTATAGAATTGCTTTAAAGTTGGCTAAAGATCCTCGGATTCTAAGGTTGACTTGTAGTCATAAAGGAACCTATGCAGATGATTGCTTAGTAAATCGTGTATTACAACACAAATGTTATATCGTAGCTACCAATGATGCTGACTTGAAAAGAAGAATCAGAAAAATTCCTGGTATTCCTATTATGGGAGTGGGTGCTCGGACTTATGTGATTGAAAGATTACCTGATGTATTTTAGCGTTTGTGGATGCAAAATATTAATACTTATTTAGTTATTTGTTTATGACCTATACGACAGACAGTGAGTTCGATAATAGTGTGGGAATTGAAAGCGGTGGTGTAGAAAGTGGTGGTATTGAAAGTAATGGTGTTGAAAGCGCTTGTCTTGATAGCAGCGTGTACAAAGAGAACTACGATACTAATAACTCGCCTATTCGAAAATCCATCATAACTTCCAAACATCCCAAGGCCAAATGGATGAAAACAAACTCCCAAAGTCCTAGTGATGATAACATGTCGATGATTGATCTTTTCAATTCTAAAGCATCTATTCGAACTCAAGCCATTACGCATCTTCAATATTTGAAGACTTTGAAAATCAAGCCCGTTAATATAAACCCCTTACTTACTTCAAAGGATCACAGCAGTAGTCTAAATGTAATTCTTAGATTGTTCACAATTATAAATGTCTTGAATTCTTTGAACAATGCTATAAATTTATACAATTTCAAATCTCGACTCGTTATCAATAATTGCTTGAAGCAGTTGCAAAGAGCCAACGATTTGAGTTTTGATAACACAGAGAGTTCTTTCTAGAGTTGTGGTATGTAGCTAGCTTATGTATGGTACATAGTAACCAGGTTTAAAGCTGGTGACTGTGAGCTTGTACACTAATAAATGGATCCAGTGATCTATATCGAATTTATAGATAGCGAGTGATACATCACCTCCGTTTGAGGAAATGCTCCTCCCTGAAATATCTTGATATATATACATAAAACTAATCTTTTATATGTTTAAGTCCTTCACCAATGGATTTAGAATCGTTTAAAAAATCCTTCTCCAGCCTTTCATTGAATAAGACCAATCAGTTAACTAGTCTAGATCAACATGTTCCTAAAAAGAATCCGTTAATAAGAGAATCTATTTCAGCTCCTTTAGAATCTTCGTCTTCCCATAGTTTCAATAGTTTCAGACCACCACCTATCCCTCCACTGCTTGCCCCTCCGGTACCTTATTCTCCACCCACTAAACCATTATCTTTGAGAAGATCGTTCCAATCTTTGAAATCTTCTGCCGTTGTATCTACATCCAATAAACTCAAGCCTCACAAGCGGCCCATTTCTTCAACCAGTCCTAATGCACCCATGAAGAAGAGAAAGAAGTCTTTAGGTGACCTTTTTATTTATACAAAGTCAATGTTCAAGCTTCTTCATAAGAAATTCACCTTCAACCACCAAAACTATGAGGTCATTATGTTGAATCAACACGAGTTAAAACCAATGTACAAACTTGTTCAATTAGGGAAAGATGAAGTAGATAAGTCCAAAAATAATAACCAACAAGATTCAGTTACCAATGACGATCCACAAGACGACTTAGCGGGTGCTTTGTTATATATTATGAATCAAACTCAACAAGAAAATGATTCCTCAAAAGATCATGATGATCCAGATTTTTCTATAGAAAACAGCCCTGATACTGCCTATTCCAGTATGCTGCCTGAATCTGTGGATATCAACTCCTTGATTGTTCAACTCAGCCAATATTGACATTGATATTAGGCTGCTAAAAGTTTGGTTTTCCCTTCTCGGAGATGTGGCTGCAGCACAAATTTTCACTGTGGAGGAATCGAGCAGCATTTTCGAACTGCACAAGCCTTCTTGAGTCACTAGAGTCATTTTGAAGAATCTACGGTCACGGTTTTCTACAAAGCAAGTGACGGAACTATCAATCATGCCAAACGAATCTGAACAAGTGTATTATTCTACCGGAAGAGGAGGAGCAGGGAATATCCACAAAGTCAAAAGTTCTGAATCTTCTTCGCCTAAGTTGGTACCGCAAGGGTCCAATACACCACAATTACATAATGAGTTTGTTACCACTGGAAGAGGAGGGTTTGGAAATATGATGAAAAACAGTGATCCAGAGATTACCAGAAAAGCTCAAGATGTCGATACTAATGAAGTTCGTCCTGTGACTTCTAATAAGTCTTTTATCGGAAGAGGTGGTTACGGAAACATTGTTAGTTCAAATGATAATTTGTATACGGTGACTTCCAACGGACCTGACGATAAATCCAGTCACAATAAGGATGATGATAAGTCCAAAAAAGGTTTGTTCCATAAACTTGGTAATATGTTCAAAAAATAATGACTACATGACTTACAGTGGAGATGTTATATCCTTCCTTCATTGTCTCTATTAACATATAGATAAATTTGCAATTATATAAGAATGACTTATTGAGTTAATAAATAATCTCTTAACTTGTCTAAAGCTTTAAATCTATGACTTATGGTATTTTTAACCAGCTTATCCATTTCAGCATATGTTTCGGTGTATCCCTTAGGTTCAAAGATTGAATCCCATCCAAAATTAGTAGGTCCTCTGCTATCTACAATTGTTCCTTCTGTGATTCCTTGGAATAACATTACCGGTTCATTGGGACCTTTACAATATCCAAATGTGCAAATGGCTTTGGCAGATTTGTCATCGAATTGAGACAACATCTTTACTAACCCACTTAAACCCACGGAGTTCACAAACCATTTAATATAAGGACCTGGTAAGTCATTCATAGCATCAAATCCTAAGCAAGTATCTTCTACCAAAACGGGGCCATTGATGGATTCGGCAGCAGATTTAGCCTTATGGATAGTCACCTCATCTATAGTACCTTGAATCTCAAGTAAATCTAATGATTGATTGGTGATTGTGTAGTTACCTACTTTGTTATCGGCAGAATCGGTGGACAAAATGGCAATGACCTCTTTCAATTTGTTCTGATTTCCAGTTACAAATGTGATTGTACTCATTATAAAGACGAACGATTTGTGATTTATCGACAAATATTTTATATTTTTCACCGTTGATTTAGGCGAGTATCAAAATCGAGACAAATAAATTATCACCTAACTGGTTTATATTGAATGGCTATTTACATGTGTATAGACTACAACTTACCTAATCTCTTCTTCAAAGCTCTTTGGGCTCTTCTTCTTTTTCTTAATTTATGTTTTTTCATCTTTAATCGTCTCTTTCTTAACACTGAATCCACAAATATCTCGTTAAGTGGTTGCGGTTCTACTTGATCATGTGAAGGAATTTTTTCGAGTATACTGGTTGGTGATTCAGGCTGAATGATGCTATTGTGTACGAAACCCGACCCTAACGGATTTATGATATTTTTATTGATATTTGGATCCGTTATACGAATATTATGGTTGAGGCTACTTAACAGCGGTAAAATCACTTTCGAGCTCACATTTATTGGAACCGTTCTAGTAGTTAAAAATCTCAAAGACGTGGAGAGTTGTCCTATACCCTTAAACATGGTCCTATTCATATTGGTATATGCTCTAAAGCAGACTCTATAAAACTATCCACTGTCTAATCTTGAAAATTTTTTTTAGGATTTCACTGCTTGAGAGTCGCACAGTAAATCGAAACTTATGGGGAAGAAGTCAATACTTCATTTCTATATTGATGACTAGATCGTCAGAACATGATATTATTATACCATTGTTACTGGATATAGCATTACTGGAACTCACATTGCCATCCATGCTACTATTCCAATTTCGTACGTCCCATTTCAATCCTTGAGTGGATAAGATCACTGGTTTATTCAATGGTAATAATCCACAAACTGGATTAGGGCATGTGTCTGATGTTTGTTCACAAGTAAAAAATTGACTTTTCTGTTCATACTTGACAAAATTGTCACCTTTATTGATCAAAAATACAAGATCCTGGTTGGTAATGAAGAAATTTTTCAAATAAGGATAATGTTGTTTTAATTTCAAGATTTGATTTATGGAATGGATCGTCTGGTCAAATCGACCCCCCAAGCCATTCAAAATATAGTTATTGATACTTATGTCATCATATTCATCTTTTCCAGAAGACAAAGATTCTAATAGTGTCTGCAATCCATCATGTTCATTTATCTCTTGATACAATTTCTTTCTGGCACTGGATGAATGGAAGTATATGGTGATGATATTGATAGCCTTCATAAAATCGCTGGCATATTGAGTCAATTGAGGGATGATTCTGACTCCCAATTGAGAATATTTGGCTTGAATCTCCGAATCAATTGAGTCTAAATCTCCCACTATAAAATCAGGCTTGTACAATTTATAGTCAATGCCTTCCTCTTGTAAATATTCATAGAGTCTATTCGCTCCTCCATCAGCACAGATATGTAAGTTTGTCAGGTCCCACAATTCAATCAACTTAATATCTTCTATCTTTTGATTTAAGATCACTAGACTACTATGTTCATTTGATTCAGTTATAAACTTGAATGGCTCCACCACATTATACTGCTTAAGGTCGGCGGGTATTTCCACTAGCATATCATCATTGTTTTCTATCACTTTATTTATATCTTCTTCTTCAATATTACTCATCGTTTATCTTAACCAGTAGACACCTTAACTACAATTCTCTTGCGTATGGCTCTAGAAATGCGACCCTCAATTTTTCATCTTTCAGTCATTTCCAAGTCTTCCAATCCAGTAACATGGCAGAAAGATCCAACGGAAACAGTGGTTCTGCAGGTTCCGAAACTAATGGAACTAGTCAGGCCAATGTAGTACCAAGAGATGTGCGGTTGTTACATTTAATATTTGCTACTCAAGGAATACAAAATTATGAAGACCATGTTCCATTACAGTTAATGGATTTTGCTCATAGATACACAAAATCGGTATTGACTGACGCCTTGACCTATAATGATCACGCCAAACCTATAAACTCGAATACGAATCTAAACTCCAATACAAATACAACCGCTAACACCGATGATATTCGTTTGTCCATTGCGGCCAGAACAAACTACCAGTTTAAACCTACACCTCCTAAAGAATTATTATTAGAATTGGCTCATGAACGAAATTCCAAACCATTACCACCAGTCATACCTA
This sequence comes from Yamadazyma atmosphaerica, assembly GCA_030574775.1. Classification (NCBI taxonomy): domain Eukaryota; kingdom Fungi; phylum Ascomycota; class Pichiomycetes; order Serinales; family Debaryomycetaceae; genus Yamadazyma; species Yamadazyma atmosphaerica. Next base: position 809,953 of record JAJMFQ010000002.1, on the reverse strand, counting down.
GATGGGGATTGAATTTGCCTCCAGAGAAATACTGTTTGACTAGTAGAAACTGGGACAATCTTGAAGATGAACCTGAAGATGAACCTGGTCAAAAGAGAAGAAAACCATAGAATATCATGATATGGGAAGAGATATAGATAAACTGTGTATTGGTCAAGTTATTCATGGCCTTCCACTTGAGCCCATTTTTCCCCAAAAAGATATATATCAGATAAACTTATGTACTATAGTAATAAACGTTTTGTGTAATGTTTGTATAACGAGGAGCAGTCGCCGCACTGGTGACGATTCTCACCAATTTGTTGATTCTATAAATCTATTGTAAGATCGATAAACTGTAATTAGATATGTTACAAACGACTCTAGCGTCGATTCCAGAGTATGTATTTGACTGATTACTGGAACTAGCTAATGAATTGATATGCGAGGTGGATACCTAAGGCAGAATTGGTTTAAATAGGTGAAGATCTGACACCCAATATGTCAGAGCTGTTCTTGAAATTGTTTGACAAATTTACTAACAAGTTATTTCTTTAGAGCTAAGGAAGAATTTGTTGGCTCTTCTCTTATTGAGAGAACCAGTAGATTATATACGTTTTTCGACCTAGGTCCAGCTGATTTGTGTAATATTCACAAACAATCAGTCAATTCCAAAAATGAAGTGGGGACGTTTCTTTATTTCACTGGGGTTGATACATCCAACTCGGCTTCAATTGCAGCCCATTTGCAAAAGATCGCCAATTTAATCACTAACAAATCACAATATTGGTTCGGAGAGAAGAAGCATTGGAAAGTTCCTGATTTGACTTACTGCAGTTACAATGGATTTTCCAAAGTTGATATGAGAGTAACTGTTCACATTCCTGGGAAATTCGAAAATCAAATCGTCAATAACGATGGGAAGTTGTTAACTCATACCATCAGCGATGATGAATTGAACCGTTTTTGGTTGGAAACTTTCATGAGTTCTATGGTGAGATGTCTTATAGATTCTGATGAAGATGATGCCAATAAGATTGGTGGATTGGTCGAAGTTAGAAAGGAAAATCCATTCACAAATAAAGAGATTTTGAACAGTTTCTTAGACGGATTTGAAAAGTTATTCTTTGATGGTCCCAAATTGGGTTGTAACATTGAGATTCCTCAACCTACTTTGATTTCCAATTATTTAGTGGATGGATTCTTGAAATGTATCGAGTTAACTCAAAGCTATGATAAGGCTTTAGAAATTTTGTCTCGTTTGCAAGAGAAGGAACCAAATGTAGTTACGTTGATTGCAAAAATATTATTATTAAAAGATGAAGAGATCAAAGCCGTTCAAGTCATGAATGAAGGAATTCAGCAAAATGATAGAGACTCCGATTTGTTGTTGTTACAGTGCCAATTCTGCCTTGACAAGAAAAGATATGACATTGCTTTACAATTGGCCCAACAAGCAGTCAAGTCGTCACCTGCTGACTTCAAAACTTGGTCAATGTTGGTGAGAGTCTACACCAAATTAAATGACTTTGAGAATGCTTTGTTGACGTTGAATTCTTGTCCTATGAATTCTCATAAAGAAAAATATTCCTTGAAAAGAATTGTGCCTTTAAAATCTGGTAACGATGATTTACATTTACCTTCTCCAGTCGATGTAGTATTGGACGAAGTATCTAATTTACAGAGCAATGAGATCACTTACGAGCAGCGAAACTTGGATCCTCAATTGAGTAATTTGCCTGCAGCCAATTTGAAATCTACTTTCGCTAAAGCGTATGACTTATTGACGGATATAGTGGTTAAAACCGGCTGGGAGTCATTATTGAAATACAGAGCTAAAGTGTTTGTTATGGAAGAGGAATATAGAAAAGATAAGTCCACTTCAAATACCAATTTACAGAATACCAAAAATAGTAATGATACCACTGATGGCACCGCCACTGAAAATTCCCACAAACACAGTGGTTCTAACGGATCCAATGGAACTAACGGTAACTTGCCTGTGGATGATAACGACGACAATAGTTCTACCATAGCTGTCAAGTCTCCTAAACGTGAAGTGTCGGATAATACCAATGAAGATGACTATGAAAGTGAATTCAGAAAGAAGAGATTATGTGAAAGATGGCTAGATAATTTATTCATGTTATTATATGAAGATTTGAGAGCTTACACGATGTGGCAAGCAGAATATGTTCATTTCCAAGCTCAACAAATGGAATACAAAAAGACAACCTTAGAATGGGAAATCTTAGGATTAATTGCTTTCAGGTTGAAACATTTTAAAGAAGGGTCTATTGCGTTTGCAAATGCCTTGAGTGGAAGATTTTCTGCCAGGTCTACTAGAGAAATGTTAAGATATTACCAAATGGAGAGATCCAAGATTTTATTGAAGAATTCGATCAATAATTCTAATCAAAGTAGCAGTGGAAACGTTAATCAAACTAAAGTTGTCAACCAGTTGAATGAGAAGATCTTGGAAAGCTGTATCAAGTTACTAGTATGGAACCATAGGTGGTACTGTGATTTCTCAGGGTCATTATTAATGAGTTTAAGTGATTTAGTGGCCAAAGATGGATTGATCAAAATCCAATCATTAATTCAAGCCGTTTATTCGAATAATATTAATGTCCCTGCTAATGGGAATAGCGCCAGCGAATCAACCTATCAAAATCATGGAATAACGGATATGATGGAGGATGTGTATCAATTTTTCAAGCTTTACAACATCAATGGGGCCGATAATTGATATGGGTGGATATTGTATAATTAATCAGTTTAATTTTCGAAAAAAAAAACCTATACTTTCATTTTCTTCTTAGAATCTTTAACTATAGATTTCTAAAACAAAATACACAGATTATATAATTCTAGTAAGAGCACATATTGTTATATTTCATTCAGTATTTGCCGGTACAAATTCTTTATGCAAGCTTTTATGAATTGATGATTAGAGGAATTCCGATATATTATGAATCACATGTCATAGACTAATTCGAAGAATTGTATCTCCAATTGTATAATCTGTGAAAATCGCATATTTGACTTTGTCAAAATCTGGAGAAGATAAAATTTCAAGTAAATTTCAAAAATCTTCTAGAGGGTCGTAAAAATCGTGAAAAAATCAAGGAATATACCCAGAATTCCAAGGAAAACAACGATATCAAAAAAAGCCATATAATCTAAGTAAAAACTCCAGTATCATCATCTATTAAAATCTCCATTCACCAGTCGTGTACAATTAATTTCGTAAATCTCTCCTTACCCCTATAATGAAAACATCCTTACAACAGGCAAAGTCGTTTAGGGCGGGCAATTTGACGCGGCCGGACCAAATCAGAATAATCTTCACACGATCTTAAATAGGCGCGCTACTAGTCGTGCTACAAAAAAAAACTGGAAAACCGTTAACTCTATCAAAAGAAACCAATACACTACTGGGACAATCCCTTGAACTTATCATTCGTATCTTATTCCTTTTCATTTGTTAAAGGTGTTTATCTAAGCATCCAGAATCCTTGTTTACATTCTTTCAAAATTATAGGATCCAACTGTGATGGCATTTAGACCACCTTCCTTCAATCCTTCTCCTACCATGAAGAGTAAGTTACGGTATACACCAGCTCCATTTATGTTAGGACCCCAGAGAATGAACATAGCTCAACCTTTGTCTCGTGCTAGCACTGTGACGGAGTTGGCAGTTAACGATTCTTTGCCTGCCAATAAAAAGACACAGAGAAGAGGGTTTTCCTATTACTATGGATTTCCGAAAATTCCAAGACCCAAACGGAAAGGTTCCTATTATTATTCTCCTTGGGGTAGATTTGGGGGAGGAAATGGGTCCGGTACTAGCGGAAATGGCCCTACTGGCTCTGGAAGCAATAAGAAATCCTTAAGACTCCCCAATTTAAGATTAACCAAACGGCTGTTTTCCACTGCTAATCAGACGATTAGAACTCAAACTGGTAACTTAAGGAAAAGATTTTTCTCCACTGAAGCTCGTAAACAACGTCAACAAAGAAGAAGGTTTATTAGATGGTGGACTTTGACTTCCTTAGCAGTGTTATTAACCGGTGTTGCCGGAAAGATAAAGTATGAAAGAGGGGGGGCATATGATGATGACGATGAATATATTCCTCGTAATGAGTATGCTATCAAACCTCAATCGTGGCATCTCTATATTTATTCAACCTTACCATTGAAGGCTATTTCTAGATTATGGGGCCAAGTGAATTCTATCAATTTACCAGTATGGTTGAGGTCTCCATCTTATAAAGTGTACTCGGCTTTATTTGGGGTTAACTTAGATGAAATGGAAGAACCAGATTTAACAACCTATAAAAACTTGTCTGAGTTCTTCTACAGAAACTTAAAACCGGGTGCTAGACCCATAGATGACAGTGACTTAGTATCGCCAGCCGATGGGAAGGTATTGAAATTTGGGGTGATTGAAAATGGAGAAATTGAACAAGTCAAAGGAATGACATATTCTATTGATGCGTTGTTAGGATTGAAGACAGAAAGATTAGCTGCTCCTTCTCATTCATTGGACTTTGAACATGATGATGATGATGCCACTGTGTTGGAGAGAGATCAAGAGTTTGCTAAAATCAATGGTATCAGTTATACTGTTGATGATATAATAGGTGGAGAGAGCGAAGACACTCATCATAATATACCCGATTTAAAGTATAAAGATGAAGGGGACAGAGCCATTAAGGATTCTAAATCCACTATTAAAAAAGAATTATCACTTGCCAAAGATTTAACACCAACTCCTTTAGAAAAATTGGAATTGAGTGGTAATAAGCAATTATATTTTTCAGTGATTTATTTAGCTCCAGGGGACTATCATCATTATCATTCTCCAACTAACTGGGTCGCTACTTTAAGACGTCACTTTATTGGTGAATTATTTTCCGTGGCTCCTTTCTTCCAAAAGACCCTTCAAGGATTATTCATTTTGAACGAAAGAGTGGCTCTTTTAGGATATTGGAAATATGGATTTTTCTCCATGATTCCCGTTGGAGCCACTAATGTGGGAAGTATCGTTGTCGATTTCGATAAAGATTTAAAGACCAATGATGTGTATGAGCATGAAGTATACCTGAATCAAAACAAACTGACACAACAATCACAAGAATTTATACCCGATGAAACCAGTCCGTTGTTGTCTAAGAGTCCTACAAATAATACCACTGATGATTCAACATTAATCAACTCCGTCACATCTGACTCAGAACTCGATTCCAAATCAGGTTCTCGGTCAAATTCTATTAACGCCGAAAAACGAAAGAGATTGAAGAAAAATACTGTTTATGAAGCCACGTACACTAAAGCCAGTAAGTTATTAGGAGGATACCCTTTAACTAAGGGCCAACAATTTGGAGGGTTCAAATTAGGATCCACGGTCGTATTAGTATTCGAGGCTCCTGATAATTTCAAATTCAACTTGGAAGTGGGCCAGAAGGTCAAAGTGGGTCAGTCATTAGGTAGATTTGTTTAAACAAACCATAATAAATTCCTATATAGTTTGCTTCAATATACTATCATTAGATAACAATTATTTAGTTAACAAATTAATCCGTGGGTCGTGTGTGAATATTGATTTTTACTCGTTTGAGACACAAAAATAATTTATTGTGAGAGTCTGCAACGCCAACAATAAAAACATCACTTCGAGGCTACCTTTGTCGAACAACAAAAGATCATATAAGAATAGAGATTCCAAACATAACCAGAACATCTGTTCACTACTGGTTTTATATTTTTACCCTTGAATTCTAGTTATTGCTAATTTTTTCCCTCCAAACAACTCGTTTGCTTCTTAGTTTGAGGCGGCGGATCAAAATCATCAAAAGTCCACAACTTTTCAGGGTTATTGCATATTGTAAAAACAAAAACTTTTAGCACGCAACAAATACATTTATTTGACTAACTGGTTTGTTAGAAGTAAATTGTCATTAGTTTTTCATAAAGAACTGTCCATTCCTTTTATTAATCACACCGCATCCACTTTTTTCAAATGTCGTTTTTAAATACCATTAGAGGCTTGGGACGAGGTCCTAAGAAGAACAAGAAGGATTTTGATCCTAATAATGTGTTTTATCAACACCCGAACTCCTCGGGATCTTCTCCGGTAAGAAGATCACAATCGCCAACTAAAATGTCTCCTTCCAAACAACTGAGAACGAATCAACCTTATGGTAATAAACAAGGGTCTCCAACAAGGAGGAATAGAACTAGATTGAATCAGAATGGTAACACACTGCCCCTGAAACAAGATGCATTCTTACACAATAACATGAGTGATCTCAACAGTGACAATATCAGCATGAATAGTAATAGCAACAAGAATGGGATATCTAGCAAAAATGGCAAAGATTCCGATTCAGAAAATCTACCCCTATTTATGCACGAACCATTTGTCAAGACGTCTTTAGTTAAAGGGTCTTTCAAAACAATTGTTCAACTACCAAAGTATGTTGACTATGGAGAATGGATTGCCTTAAATATATTTGAAATATTCAACAATTTGAATCAATTCTATGGTGTTTTTGTTGAATATATCACACCTGAAAATTACCCAACCATGAATGCTGGTCCAGATACCAATTATTTATGGGTAGATTCCAACGGGAGATCAATAAATCTTCCAGCTGCTCACTATATCGAGTATGTTTTGACTTGGATTTCCAATAAATTGAACGATCAATCGGTTTTTCCCACAAAGAGTGGAGGTGCTTTTCCTCCAAACTTCATAAAAGACTGTAAAAATATCTCCAGACAGATGTTTAGAATCTTTGCTCATATTTATCATAATCATTTTGATAAGATAATACACTTGTCATTAGAGGCCCATTGGAATTCATTCTTTGCCCATTTTATAAGCTTTGTTAAAGAGTTCAAATTGGTAGAAAGAAATGAATTACAGCCTTTAATGCCTTTAATCAACGATCTTGAAGAACAAGGTAAGATCATATAGATTGTACTTTATTTTAGTTTCATAAACACGTTATTTACTCATCTGCAATTCAAATATACAATGGTCAAGGGATAGAGTTGTTTTTTTCGAAATGAAATTGTTACCGTTTCTATTTACAAGGTATAATAATCATGCTATATAAATGTATAAATGTATAAATGTAATGTTTCTAATCATGAAAAGAAGTAGGTGGAGTCTCTAACAAGGCCAACATCAAATTTCCCTTTTGGTGGGATTGGAGGGAATTTGATTGGGGCCAAGATTTGAAATCCAGTAGATGGTTGAGGAGTTTTGGTTAAGTCGTAGTCTTCGGTGACACTAACAGTAGTTATAAGCTTTTCACCCTTTTCAACTTCATCTGAGTTAGAAGAAGCCAAATGCTCTTGACGAGTTTTTTCTAAGTAAATCTCGTCAGCCACAGTCACCGCTCTCTTAGCGTCTTTAATGACCTTCTTCCTCACATCTTGAATAATTTTGACCAACTCGTGATCTCTAGGTATATTGATCACTTGTAAGAAACCTTTATAACGTGCTTCGAATTCTTCTTTAACTTTTTCCACCAAGTTTACCTGGTGTAATTTAACGAATTGTTCTCTTAATTCCTTATTCAAGATGTCAATATCTGAAGCATGGGTCCAATAAGAATCATGGACAGACGCAAACACCATGTCGTTCAACTTGCATGCTGATGCTGTCATTAACATATGAGTTGCATCCAATGAGTGGACAAAATTAGGAGGTAAAGCAGTCTTTTGTTTTCTGGCGTCAATTGGAGAAGCCCCAAATGGATCACTGATAGCAACATCTTGTAAGTTTGTACTGATGGTTTGTTTTTTGGTGGTTCTATAAGGCTGGACGCATGGTAAACCTAACGGAGTGGTCCAAATAACAGACGACAAATGATTTGGTTTATTGGCGTTTGCAGCCGAGTTTTGTTCATAATCAATTCTGACAGACTTACTAATAATTCTTGCTGCTTCACCTAACCAATCTTGAATCAAATGAGCCCCTTCGAATAATTCTCTAATAGAACCAAATACGTGCTGGGTTAAATATTGAGCATATTCACTGGCCTCTTCTGGTTGATCTTCGAAATAGTGTTTGATTTGTTTCTTGATTTGATCTCTGGCTCCAACAAAGGTGACCCCATAAACATTCGTCATAACGGTTTGTTTGACAACCTTACGGGTAATTTTATCCTGGAGGAACAAAGCATGCTTATCACCAGCTTCAGCTTCTTTGTCGACTTTCTTCTGAACTAAAGCTGCCACATAGGAATAGACATCTTGAGGCTTATCAGCAGGAACCAAGTTGACCTGTTTGGCCCCTTCCCAATCACCACCCAAGGCAGCATAATGTTGTAAACCATTACATGAACCATCTTGATGTACAGGGATATGTGAGATGTATTCGGTAGGATCATTTAATTTGAAAGCTTCGTTCAATTCAAAACAACACCCTAAAACCTGCCATGGTTTTTCACCTTTTGTCCACCAGCCATTTTCATCCATTGGATTCTCAGCAGACTCTTTTATCTTACTCAAGTTTTCATCAACAAACTTAGCTCTTTCTTCCAAGGAAACTTTGTCAATACCGTAAAGGTTAGCCAAATGAATCTTTAACCACCATAACCCTCTTTCACCTAAAGGCTTACCATCCCAAAACAAGAACAAAGATCTGGTTAAGTCATTACCCAAATGATTGAAATGAGGGGAGATTGGATAAGCTCTGCCTCTGAAATCGATATTATGAGGGAAAAACATTCTTTCCCCAAGGAAAGCTCTTGCGATTTCCAATTTGTAATTGGTGTCACATCTTTGCGATTTGAAGGCGGTAGAAGTATTGATGGCATTTCTGACTTTTCTTTGATAATCTCTTAAAACCGCAGGTTCAGCATTTTTAGGGATTGGTTCTGGCAATTCCGGTTCATCGACTATAGGTGGAATATCTAAAAACTCTTTTCCAGTGTTCCAAAACTTAGTCATGACCTCAAGAACCCTTCCATTAACAGTCCAAGCAGTGTTTCCTAACACATTCAATCCATCGAATACCTTATCCAAATCACCCCTTTGAGAAGCTGCCTTCAAATAAGCAATTGTTTCAGGTGAGTCTCTGGTTCTCACTAAGGTTGATTGAGAGAATAAATAACCTCCGTTATTGTAGGAGGTCCAAGGTCTTGGCGGAGTCAACATAGGTAAGAAATGTGGTTGAATCAAACTTCCATTGATATCCAGAGATAATTGTTTAATGATACTTTTGTGCAACTTTAACACACCGATTTTCTGACCTTGGACGTATTGATAAGTATGGAAGAATGCAGGCTGTTGACCAGTAACAGATTCACCAGTAACAGGATTGGTTCCTTTGACAGGGACGAATGCAGCCTTGGATAACAAGGAAACCAAAATACCTCCTACTTTGGCATGTAAGGAGCTATCCCACTCGTCAAAGGCCTGGGAATTATTTGGATTATTATGGTCTTTCGAATTATTTTTAGAATCGTTCATAATTCTGAAAATCTTACTCCATTCTCTGGCGCTTCTTGATTTTTTAGAAATGGATTTTTCTTCTGAGTCCATTAACTTCTGAGATTTATATTCCACTTCGATAGCCTTTCCCACGGAAATCAAAGCTCTAGCGCTTCTCATTCCATCGACTATACCACCAGTGGAGTTCAATCTCAATAATTCCAAAATAGTGACAACACACATCTTCTCAGGTGGTACAAGCGTTAAGTAGGGAGCATAGTAAGCTCTTTCTTTGAAAGATTGCCTATATTCTGGTTTACAATCTTGGATCGACATTTCTCCGGATAGAATTTTCTGGCACTGGTCAACTTCTTGCCTGACATAAGGTAAAAGATTTTTAAACCAATTGTACAAACTAGCATTCAAAGATTTGGCTAAGTGCATGGAGCCTCTTTTCTGCATTTCTTCATAATCATGCTTCCACTTTTCCTTTGCCGAATCGGCACCTCTTAACTCAATGTTTCTTTGTCTAGCTTGATTAAACAAATTCAATGCCTCGTTGAACTTGACACGGTCATTATCATTAGTCAATTGTTTGTAGAGACTGAAATAATCCCTTTTGCTTTGATCATTGCCGCTATGGATAACGTCATTTTGGTAATCTTCTTCCAAATTCTTGATGAGATCATTGATGAGTGATTCTTGTTGAGGAGAAGATTGGGTCAATCCTAACAATGTGTGTCTAACGACTTTGAGACCAAACGAATCAACTGATTTTAACTGTTCTGCTTCTTTGGAAATAGAAGGAATCTCGGCTCCCCGGAAATAGTTCTCGTTTATATCGTTAGATGGATCACCTTCACCAGCAAGATTGGTGGTTGTATCATTATTCATCAAATCTTGGTCATTTTCATTAATTTCATTATGTTCGTTAATTGCATCAACATCCCGTGTCAGCATTTGTTCATAAAGAGGAAGAAAGTCTTTTGGAACGTGCTTCTTCGATATCGACTTTTCTTGGAAAACTTTGGTCAAATTGTCTATACCCAAAATATCAATATGGTTTAAAGTCTTCTGAGCCAATGTAGGATTACTCTTCAACTTAAACATTAACTCTTGGTACCCGTCCTCGTTTTCAGTATTCAAGCTGTGTGCTAAATAAATGGCCAAGGTTCTGTCACTTGGAATTAAATTCTTCTTGCTGATGTTGTTCGAGCTACGTGGCGTAGTGGATAAAAAGTTATCAAAAAAACTCTTCAAATCATCAAGGGTGGTATCAGGCTCTTGGCTTAAGGATTCCAAATACTTGTTAAGCGAGAACATGAATTCTTCGTTTGACATGGATAACTGATATATGGCTTTTAAGATTTTGTTTGCCCTAGAAAAGTTCTTACTCGACAATAATGCATCAAGTAATGACTGTAAATGGATAAGGTCCTTAGCGAAAGGCTGCCTTATAACGGAATCATACTGAGAAGACCAAGTCAAACTCCCCAAATCACCAGCTTCTGAATTCATCTTCGATATCCGATCATTAATGGAATCGGGATCAATTTCCTCAAAAGATTTCCGATGTAACAGCTTTTCTCTGGTGTTGGTGAATTTTAGTGATGATAAGAATGAATTATAGTTAGGAAATTGGTCATTAGATCCATTTACTCCACCAACTGTACCCGTCCGAGGAGGGCCAGCGGCTAAAGTGCTGGTAGTACTTCCATCTATACTGCTAGTACTATTATATCTGGTCATATCACCACGTTTACTGAGATGACGTTTTGAAACAATAACCTTAGCAGCGAAGGCATCACTTCCTCTAACGATGGAACTTTTAGTAACAGACATAGCCCTTTTTTGCATCATTTTCTTTACAGGAAAAGAGATATTACCGTAGGATAACTCCTCCCTAGTCAAACGAGATCTTAACATGATGTTGACCCCTTATGAACAAAATCCGCTTCCGAGGCAAATAGTTAAACTTTAATAGCTAAAAAAAAAACGAAATTTTCACCTGCGAAGTCATCTCTGCGCTTTTGCAGCGCTAACATAGCGCAATAGGAGTTCAGAAGGAGGACCGGAAAACGCAAATAGATAAGGCACTTGACACATACGAAACTATAATCAAGTTCCATAGAAGAATTCAGCAATGACCGAATCTCGGCCTATTAGTATATAATCCATTCTTTCCTTTATATATTTATTAGGTTTGTCAAACCATGAGAATTAAATAAAAAGATATATATATCAGCAAATAGAGAGTATCATCGTAAAAATCACAAAAGTAATCAGAATGGTGGCCGGAATGGCTCTATAACATTATAATCCCATTTCTGCTTGCAAAGCTTTCAAAGCTTCTTCATCTTCATCATCTTCTTGAGAGGCTTGAGGCTTATTCTTGTTAACAGTAGGGAAATCAGGAAGATCTTCTTGAGGTTGTGGTTGAGCAGGTGCCTTTTGAGCTGGGGCCTTTTGAGGTTGATCATGTTCTTGTTGTAACATCTTCAATTCTTCATCTAATTCGTCTTCATCCACGTAATCATTACCCACAGGTCTCGATATGGCTTCGGAAATCTCATCGGCCAATTCCACTTGTTCTCTAATATCATCCATGGTGTTTTCGACCTTATCAACATCGTATTCGCCATGTATTTGTTTCATAGCCGAAGACCCTTGTTTCATAGCTTTCATGGTTTCTAAATTCAAATTGGCCCCTTCTATAGCCGTCAATTGGGTTTCTAATGAATCGATTTGATTTTCAATCTTGAGCAAGTTTGCTTCATATCCTTTCTTACGCTTTAAAGCATTCTTAGCCAAAGCTTTGTTAGTCAGAATATGTTTTCTGGCTAACGCTTCTTGATCTTCAATTTGTTGTTCTAGATGTGCTCGTTTCTTATTCAACATTTGAATATGTTCTCTCAACTCCACTATCGCCTTCTTAGGCAACTCCTTCTTCTGTTGCTTGTTACCTCCAAATAGATAATTCCACATGATGAAAAGATAATTTGGTATTACTATTACTCACAATACTTGAGGCACGGCTACTGGTTCTATTTGGTTCCGTTTCTACCGCCAACAACCGATAATAATTCAACACAAAAATCAATAAATAACACTACAGCACTTGTATAGACCAATCCTAGGATATCTAGTAGACAGTGGCAACCGTAGGAGTAGACGGTGTAATATGATGGCACCTGAATGACTTAGGGAGCTTGAACGAGAATCTCATTTTTTAGATAAACCAGCGGTACATACACGACTAGTTGAATTTTGTATGCTGGACCTCCATTGAAAGCTACTAAGATGATATAATGATAAATGCCTATATTAATTATTATAGATACACAGGATATTAACTGACCAAGACCCAGAGTAGGAAAAACACTATCAAAACTCCAAAGATCTTTAAAAACAACCATCTATTACTGGATATGTGAGCGTAATACTTCAATAATTCCCTTTGAGCTCCGGAGATATTCATATCGATATCTTCTACATTTTGATCGATTCTTTGAATGGTTTCCCCCTGCTCACTGACCATAGTAGCTAATTGTTGAAATAAGTTCCCCACTTCATTTATAGTAGATTCTATAGTTTCAACTGCCAGGTGTCTCTGCTGTAAATATTGTTGGTTTTGATCTTCCATCATTAATAATTGTTGCGTTTGGTCCGGTATCGATAGAAACTCTCCGTTGTTATAATTGGAATAGGGAACAGACGTTTCTGGGTCCAAATCGGGATTCTGGCTTTGATTATTAGTATTGATTTGATTCGCATAAGGGTTCTCTCCCAAGTTTAAATTGCTCTGACTGACATTGGGACTCGTACTTTGTGATAATAACGGACTCATGGCTGCTTCTTCCCGATTATGATGGCTGTTGGCAGAAAGAAAGTTCTGGGATCTAGATTTATTCAAGAGTTCATTCTTTTGTCTTATTTCCAACACAGACTTAAATTCACCGGAAATATTCTTCATCTTGGAGTTTAATAGCGTCATGACATTCTTGGAGTATTGGTTGACTTGGGAATCTATGGTGATACTATTATCACCATTTATGATCTTTTGTAAATTGTTGATATTAGTTTCAATCTTAAAGATATCTTGCTTGATGACATAAGTTAATTCTCCGATCTCTATGGGCTTATCATCGAAGAGTGGTTTCCGTTTGGCCAACAATGCCAATTTACTCAACAACTCCGTGGTATGGGCAATATCTTTAGCAATTATACTGGCTTGATGGCCAAACTTAGACTTCTGAGACTTTCCTTGATTCGCCGTGTGAGGGTTATAGGGTTTCTTATTGATTTTATCATAAGAACTCACACATTGTTGGAACTCAAACGTTCTATTTTGTATACTCATTGTTGCCTCTGTATATCTAGAACGTTAAACCTCCACCTGTTAAGCTGTTAATGCGCTGTAACTGTTAATGCTGGTGATGTGTCTAAGCGCGCGCATTCGCACCTCCTTAACACTGGACGTGGCCAACCCATTAACAACATAAACAAACAAATCTCAATGAAAAAATTACACGATCTAAATCAATTGCCATATAGGTAAAACTTTTATCAACTAAAGCAATATGAGAGAAATTGTATGTATAGAGAGTGTCAGAAACCGAGTGTAAGAGGAGAAAGTGGTTTGTGGCGGGGGTTTGTGGGAGTCCAGGTACAATTACTTTACAATTGGTACCAGTTAGAACTTTTTCTCGAAAAGGAGCGGTGGATTATCAAATATTTAAAGAGAAGAAGATCCCGATTTTTTTATATGATGATGAATGGAATAGATGGAGGAAATCTTATAAGAGTAATCTTCCCAGTCACGGGGATATGAAAAAGTCCGATATTTTCAATTCTTTGGCCCTCGAATACACGTACTAATACCTATCTCGTCTAAGGAGAACAAACCACCACTCGGATTCAAGATCCAAAATCAGTTACTAACGCCTGTAGATTCATTTATCAACCGGTCAATGTGGTAACCAGATCGGTGCCGCTTTCTGGGAAACCATTTGTGGGGAACACGGATTGGATAACAGTGGAAATATTCAAACCGCCGATGAGTTACAAAAATCCAAATTAGACGTTTATTTTAACGAAGCTTCCAACGGAAAGTATGTTCCAAGAGCAGTTTTGGTTGATTTAGAACCTGGTACTATTGATACCGTCAAGTCATCGAAGATTGGGAACTTGTTCAGACCAGATAACTATATATTTGGTCAAAGTTCCGCTGGAAATGTTTGGGCTAAGGGTCATTATACTGAAGGGGCTGAATTAGTTGATTCAGTATTAGAAGTAGTTAGAAGAGAAAGTGAAGCTTGTGACTCTTTACAAGGGTTTCAAATCACCCATTCTTTAGGGGGTGGGACTGGTTCCGGTATGGGTACTTTGTTGATCAGTAAGATTAGAGAAGAATTTCCTGATAGAATGATGGCTACCTTTTCAGTGGTTCCATCTCCTAAGACCAGTGACACTGTTATTGAACCTTATAACGCCACCTTATCTGTTCATCAATTGGTTGATACTGCTGATGAAACTTTCTGTATTGATAACGAAGCTTTATTCAATATCTGTCAAAGAACTTTGAAATTGAACCAACCATCTTACGACGAATTAAACAATTTGGTTTCTTCAGTTATGTCAGGGGTCACCACTTCGTTACGTTATCCAGGTCAATTGAACTCTGACTTGAGAAAATTGGCCGTTAACTTGGTTCCGTTCCCTAGATTACATTTCTTTATGGTTGGTTACGCTCCTTTGACGTCTATTGGATCTAAATCTTTTAGAGCTTTGTCGGTTCCTGAATTAACTCAACAAATGTTTGACAGTAAGAATATGATGGCAGCTTCCGATCCAAGAAATGGTAGATATTTGACAGTGGCCGCCTTTTTCAGAGGTAAAGTATCGGTTAAAGAAGTCGATGATGAAATGCAAAAGGTGCAAACCAGAAACTCCTCATACTTTGTGGAGTGGATTCCTAACAATGTGCAAACAGCCATTTGTTCTGTTCCTCCAAAAGATTTGGACATGTCTGCTACTTTCATTGGTAACTCTACTTCTATTCAAGAATTATTCAAGAGAATCGGAGATCAATTCAGTGCTATGTTCAGAAGAAAAGCGTTTTTACATTGGTACACCAGTGAAGGGATGGATGAAATGGAATTCACTGAAGCTGAATCGAACATGAATGATTTAGTTAACGAGTATCAACAATATCAAGATGCAGGTATTGATGAAGAAGAAATTGAATATGAAGATGAAGCTCCTTTGGACGATAACATGGAACAAATTTAATGTCCCTGATGGTATTTCCAAATCGTTCAAGTAGCCGTTTTCAGTTTTTATAAGTTTAATTTTTTTTTTATTGGGTCCCAGTTGGTATCCTTGTAACAATTAAAAGTGATACCATAATATATTAAGTAATACTAGTTGCTAATTATTTAGAGTTAATAGTTTTATACAGAGTAAAATTTTGTTGAATAAATGTAGTAATAACTAAGTTATAATCGTATATTATAATGAATGATGACGGAAAAAATATGAAGGATCTATTATTACAATGAATAGCTTACTTCCCCTTTAAAAAGTTTTGTACAAAGTCGTTGCTTTCAGTTTGATATTGTGGTTGGTCATCGAAATATTTCATGACATGACAGTTTTGTTTCCAGAAATTCACCAACTCTTGAAATTCCATTTGTCCTTTCATCAACAACACATTACGGACTCCTATATCGTTGACAAATCTTTGTCTTTCGAATTCTTGTCTAATTTTGGTTTTAACGTTGGACACAGGCATATCTAATTCATAAATATCACTCATTTCTCGAGAATATCTCATATACTTTCTGTACAAATGTAACACTCTTTGTCTCAACTCCGGGTTGGTGGCGGATCTCTTAGTGGTCTCAGCGAACTCGGTGGCTATCGTCATGGCTGGTTTGTCTGGTTCAACTATGTTTCGAGTAACGGCCTCACGATTCAATATCAATATTATTTACGCTTCTTTTGGTTGGTTAAAATTTGCCGGTGCGAGTGAGGGAAGGATGATTGTGCACGACCATTCTTAGAGTAAATATTCTATGAATTATGAATGCATTTATTATGTTATCTACTGACTGATAGACAGTCTTAATGTCTTTAACGTCTCACTTCCAGGATCTAATAGCTTTATAAACCGACACAATTCAAATGCCGATTCGAATTTATGTTGATTTATCAATAAAGTGAAGATCTTCAAGATGATCTGCTTATCCTTATCATTGAGGTTAGCGTTAGAATCCAGTAGATCTGTCTTCAAATTCAAATATATAATCAAGAATTTGTAACCTAATTCCATTTGATTGTTATCAATGAACTGAGTCATCAAATCGATAGGGTTGGTGTCTAGGATCTTGAAGAAGACTGACCAGTACTTGAACTCTATTTTCCGTAGACAATTGACAAATATGAAAGGCTTTTCTATCATTTGAATCAACTTGATCAATTGTTTGATGAAGGTATGGTTGTCATTGATCAAGCCGTTAAATAATAGTAATTCCAAACAATAATTAAACTGATAGAATCCACCGAATTTGTCTAGGATCCTAGCAAAGGAAATGCCATTGATCAAATCAAACTTGATTAAATTGTTTAAAATCAATTGATAGTTGATTTTGATCACTAGTTGTGTAGTCTCTGAACTAGTGTCGTCTACATTAAGGTGGTCATTTTCACCTTGATTATTATTGGAATTGAAGTTATGACTAAGGAGATTATCTTCAATACCTATCAAATTAATGGCATTATTATTGGCAGATATCAACAATTTGATTGGCTCAAAATTGGTGATATCGATTCTGATAGGGGTTATTGATAAAGGTAAACTTATACTGATATCTTTGATGCCATCATTCAAATGATTAGAATTATCAAAACTCAAGTCTACCAAGTCCATTAAGTTATAAATCAACAATTGATTGTCACCACTTTTCAATAGCAAATAGTTTATGAATTCATCATTAATTAATAATGGGTTGATTATTATTGATTCGATATTAGGACCCAAATTGATTAATCGGTAATAATGAGTCATCAAGATCTTATTGAATTGGCTCTTGATTAGAAGCAACTCACCGGTTACTAATAATATCATGAACCCCAAAATCTTACTCTTATGATCATGGATCACTTTAAGTTGACTGATAGTCAATTCTCGATCTTTGGTGTCCTGGATTTGGAATGATTTCAAATTGATAACTTTATCGACTTTGACGAAAAATTTATACATTAATTGATCAGATTCGTTGTAGTAATCATTTAAGAGACTCAAAATCACTAATTGATTACTGTCGTCAATAAACACGAGTTGATTCATTTCGTCGATTATGTCAATTGATTTTATTAAATGATTGAATTTCTGTCGGTGTATAATTAAATCACTGTCGAACTGATAAGCATTTCCTCCCTTTCCGTATTTTGAATCTTCAATATTGATTATTATCAACTCGTCAATAAGTTTATCCTGATTATCCATCTCTTTGACAGTTCTATTGACAAGAATCAAGTAATTCTCATGACTTAATTGGTTGATGATATTAAAATGATCCAAGTAGAAGTTCTTAAAGTTATACCAAAGAATGTGGTTGTATTTGCTACCAGTCTTGATAGGAGTAGATATGGATAAGTGGTTCCCATAACTGATAATGATTTGATTGAATTTATTCATCTTGACCAAGAATCTTCCTTCACTATTCTTATCAACGTTGTCGGATTTATCACGAACGTTTCCTTCCAAACATTCCATGTTTGTTAATATTTTCTTGAAGTTGTTCAATAACGGATACTTGATTAATCTTGAATTATCAACTATCATTAAATACTGAACATTGTTATAAATCAATTGCTCTTGGTTAATTGATTTGATCAAATTCAATTTATAGATATGGTCTTTGTAATTGTAAATCAACTGATAATTATTGTTCAACACTATCAAATTGTGAATCGGCAAATACAACTTGTTCAACTCTATTGATAAGTTGTAAGTATTGGTGGTAATATTCCCGAATTTGCTAGAAATCAACCAGTATCCTTTTTGGGTCAATACAATGAAAAATTCTCCATCTGAAGACCACGTCACAGTGAAATCTGCTTCTCCCAAATTGAATGTGATGTCATTTAAATAGGCTAGTTTCCGGTCAGCAAGCTTATAAAGCTTAAGATTGATGTTTTCGGCAGATTCTAAATCATCAGAACTGTTGTCATCACCAATGCTAGTTTTAGTGCCAAGGTCGATATCTATATCATCCACATCATCTATATCGTCAATGCTTCGATTAACTCGCTTTGTTGGCTCATTTTGATGCTTAGACTTGATCAACAATAAATCATTTTTGGGATTGAAGATCAAGTCCCAAACCTTGAAGACCCCAAGCTTGTATCCGGTAGGATCTAATTCATTGACACCAAAAGATAAAAACCATAACTCGTCAAATTCATTGATGAAAACAAATGACTTTTTGTATGGATTGTACCAACTGTTGATCAAATCCCCACCGGTGTACCACTCAAAATCCAAGATATTAAAGGTGATTTCATTCAAGTTTTTGATGTTTATGATTTGAAAGAGATTCAAATTGTTAATAAAGATGTTATGACTATTGGATTTAACCCACACATTATTGTTATTGATGCCATTGCTTATCTTTAAAATCTTGAATACCGAGATCTTACAATTGTTGATTAACTGAAGTTCATGATATTGTGATTGATTGTTGAAGTTTTCAATATTCTCCAAAGTAATCAATTTATTTCCCATGATAGACTTGGTCATGTCCTTAAGGTATTGGAAAATGGACCCTTTGTTGGTAATATCGGTAGATATAGGCAATTGTTTCTGGATCATCTCTCCAGTTTGTTCCTTATATAACTCATAAATCGAGCTAGTCAGAGGAATATTGATTTGATAAATTATAAGATAATCCTTATTCGTGATCAAAAATAAATTAACCACTCCTAATTGTTGGAGGTTCACCACGTCTACATTAATGCTTTTGGTCTTTAAGTATTGATTAGTTCCCTGCTGTTGTATGGATTTTGAAGTTCTGGTGTAAACGGTTATCGGAAGCAAAGTGTGTTTATCGACTATGACGATACTATCAGTGGTTAATATAGCCATCATCAGGGTATGATGAATATCTACCAATTCTATAACTGTGTGATCTTGATTCAGGTCACCATTTTGCCCTAGAATTGGAGCCAGGGTTTCTGGCATTGAATCGACCCACACCATGACAAGTATTCAGATCAATTGTTAGGGACAGCGACTCTAGGACGGGCTTAACCTTCTGAGTTTAGCTAGGTAAGACTCTGGAACACAGTTATGATTCCTAGACGGTATTTTGATAGAGCGCGTTGATCATACTGCGAGCTGCCACCAACTGGAGAGCACACCGTTAGAAGAGTGGTGTAAAAGAAAAAAATGTATGGAGAAAGAGAAGCCTAACAAAGCTTGATGGTGAAGGAAGATAATTGAAGGGAAAAAAGTAGAAGAATATGGAGATTGTGAAGATTTATCGTTGTATTTAAGTGTTGACGCCGAAACACGTCACTATATAAAGTAGAGTCAGCGGTTGTTTCACATTGCGTGGGCGTGTGGTCTAGTGGTATGATTCCTGCTTTGGGTAGCGGCGCTAGTACTACGAGCTGGTTCCAGTTTCGCGGTACACAAATAGTGCTGATTAAATCATCAAGTCTGCAGGAGGCCCTGGGTTCAATTCCCAGCTCGCCCCAGCTTTTTTTTTTTGCTTCTCTTAAATGTCTTAAGATAAAAGTGGTAGGTTTTTTCACTAGAAACCGTTCATATATTTGACTTTCATCGATTTGCACCCATCTCAAAAACATTCATCAAATCTTTCCTACAACTATTCAATGACAATATTTTTACATTATTAAAAAATATTTATAAAAAATATATAAAGGGAAAGGTAGTTTGATATGAAGATAACTTGCTGATACACAAATAAACTTCTTAACGGTAAGATTTTTGGAATCTGGCTCTGGCACCACGACCACCGAATTTCTTTGGTTCCATTCTTCTGGAGTCAGCAACTAATAAGGTCTTGTCGTAACTGGTGAAAATTTTCTTTAATTCGTTCTTGGAAGCTTCGTCAACAAATTTTTGGTGGTAAGCAATTAATCCTTTGGCAATAGCTTGTCTAATGGCGTAGACTTGGGAAACATGTCCACCTCCAGAAACTTTGATTTTGATGTCGATGTTTTGGTATTTGTCTAAACCAACTAAAGTTAATGGTTCGAAAACTTTGAATCTCAAGATTTCTGGTTCTACCAAGGTGATTGGACAACCGTTGACTTTGATTAAACCTTTACCGGCTTTAACATGAGCGACTGCAGTGGCAGTTTTCTTTTTACCAAAAGTCTAGAATAGTTGTTAGTATTTGGAGTTTTGGCCAGTAATTGTTTGTAGAAAAATGTAGATGATAAAGGGAAATGGTTTACTCTTTATTCTTTTTTCAGGCTTTTTTTATTTTTCATTCAAGTTAGGGCCATCGTGATTGAGTTGGTGATTTGAATTCAAAACTGGAGTTTTGCTATTAGTGGATCAACAGACGAACTGTGATGGGTTGCCGGGATCAGTTATACTGGTATCACTTAATTAAATTCTTTCAGTTTTCAGTTTTTCATTTTTTTTTCAATTTCATTCTTCATTCGGTATTTCATTGATATTTTAGGAATCATTCACATTCAAAGACATGAATCCCTTCCAACAACCACGTATTTCTACTTCAAACAATCCATAGGATCTGGGACGAATACATACTTGAACAGATGGAGTGGACATATTGACTTGTTTGATAGAAGAAAAAATTTTAATTTTTTTCAGTTAGTATTAAGGTCGCAGAAAAATTTTTCAGAAAAATGGTGTCGCCACGAAATCGAGACACTACCAAGGAGTGGTGCGAAATGGGCCCGTCAGTGGAACCGCTAGGTCGATGGCTAGGCCCATTACTGGGACGAGTGGAGGCAGTGAGTATAGCGACATAATGATGCTAAAAGGATAATAATCAGAGACGAGGAAAATCACTAAAAAAAAAGCAGAAAAAGGAATAAGATGAGAGGTATGTATTGTCTGGCTTCAACTTAATAGTACACTGTAGTCTAGCCGACGTTAACTAATAGATATAGAATAATCTTTACAACAGCCCTTCAAATGTCGCTATAGTTTAAAGAATAACGATAACGCGGAATTATATTTGTATGTCTACACGTGAGGGCCGTGACTGCGGCATTGCCAAACGACATTGACGAAGTCTTCGCTCCAGGGGGCGGCACTTTCGCTGGTGGTAGAGCTGCCGCAAACTCCCTTCCCCGTCACCGCGACATTCCCATTGAGAAAAAAAAATTTTCAGCGCACTAAAAAAAAATCACTAGGAGAAAAAGTTTTTTTTTTTTTTCACATATTCATTGAAAGGTTTTTCTTTTAGTATAATACAACAAAGATGGCTGTCAGTAAGAACTATCCACTCTTAAAGACTCATTTCAGAAAGCACTGGCAAAGCAGAGTCAAGGTTCACTTCGCCCAAGCCGGGAAGAAAGCTTCTAGAAGACAATCTAGATTAGCTAAAGTTGCCAAAGAATCTCCAAGACCAGTTGACAGCTTAAAACCAGTGATTAGATGTCCTACCATTAAATACAACAGAAAGTTAAGATCTGGTAGAGGATTCACCTTGACTGAATTAAAAGCCGTCGGGTTAACTCCTAAATACGCCAGAACCATTGGAATCTCTGTGGACCACAGAAGAGTTAACAGAAACCAAGAAACCTTCGAATTGAATGTCAACAGATTAAAAGAATACCAAAGCAAATTGGTTGTTTTCGATAAGAAGACTACTAAGGATGAAATCAAATCTTTCAGTCCTGTTAATGTTAAAGAAACTTTCCCAGTTACTCAATTACCAGCTGAAACTGCTCCAAGAAAGGTTGAAGTTCCAGAACAAACCGCTTTCAGAACTTTAAGATTAGCCAGATCTGACAAGAAATACCAAGGGGTTAGAGAAAAGAGAGCTAAAGCTAAGGCCGAAGCTGAAGCTGACAAGAAGAAGAAGTAAAAAGGAAGTTAAATGATTTTTATATATAAGTAATTATATAATGAATAACATTTTTTGGTCATTTTTCTTTTAATATAGCGTATATATTTAATACAAACCTGTTTGATAATAATTCTACAATCTTGTATCTGATCTATGATATATTAAACCTATTAACAAAATAATTAACTAATTTAATCGAATAATCCCATTCCCATATCATCGTCAGATTCTTCGGCGGCAGCTTCTTCTTTCTTTTCTTCTTCAGCTTCACCAGCAGCTTCACCACCGGCAGCAGCTTGACCACCTGGAGCAGCAGCAGCTGGACCAGAGGAGATGTTGAAGAATAATTCTTTCAAGTCTTGACCGCTCAAAGCCTTGGAATAGATATCACCCCAAATTTTTTCAACTTCAACGTTAGCTTTAGTAGTTAAAGCTAACAAGTTGTCGGAGGAGATTTCCAATTCGGAATCGGCTAAGATTAAAGCAGCGTAAGATAAACTGGTTTCAATAGACATTTTTATACTAGAAATAATCGATTTAAGCTAAGCAAGCAGACTAGTTCTTAGTTTTGAAGATGAAGAAAAAAGTGAAAAAAATTTTTCAGGTTTTTTCATCAAAGTCTACCGCGAAAAAAAAAAAAAAGATTTTCGAACTACAAAAAAAAAGTGCGAAAGAAAAAAGAATCGTTCAATTAAGCTGTATTGAATTATTATTCTTCGACTTTGTACCAACTATATAACCAAATTAAACCAGCGATTATTCATACGAGTTCCGTTAGTAACAACGTCTGAATTATATTTACACTGAATTCCAGAAGTAGTGCATTTACCAAAATAATCTATGACTACGTAATACACCTCTTGAATATTATTTTGTGGATTATACGACTCGTATAAGCACTCCTTCAGAGTGAGTGGCTCCTTTTTAATTCGACAGGTTTTCATCAACTGGTTACCACTGTGTCCTATTAGCGAAGGGTCACCGATAGATCGACCACTACGATTCTCGATGTAATACAGAATCAACATTTCCTATTGTTGGAGCAAAATACGACAAGCTAATAATAGCATTACTTAACTATTTACTAATATGTGGGATAAAAATAGTACTTTGTCTCCAACAACCTTTGTAACAACCTTTACTAACCAAACTTTCATAATTAGCGTTTATAACCGACCAAACCTCTGTTATCGCAAGTAACCAGTCTGCGGGCCTTAAACCAGTGATCAAGAGAAATCACTAATTACTGGATCCAGTAAAGAAGGTCTCCTCATTAACAATGCAGGGATATAAATGACATAAAGGTGATATCATGTGCTAGTAGAAGTATCATGACCTAGTATATAGTCAGTAACAGTAGCATCTGAGTCTATGTAGGGGCATGCGTCTAGTAACGTGATATATTCATGCTCATGTACATTCATGCCGATGTAAGGCAATGTAGAAGCAGCATAATAATCACCACCCCTAAAGAGTAATCAGCCTTCCCGGATTAGACAAATTGTGCTGCAGTCATAAAGACAGTTCATAAAGCCACTCCTGCACACCGCGCACGGGGCTTAAGGAGCTATTGGTGCCAGTGGCAGCCCTGTAACTAACAACCACTATAAGCAGAGTAAATTTGCTTACACAAGGTTACATAACGTAACAATACCCCCACAGGGGGGACGCCCACTATTCTCTAAATTAACAATTCAATAAAGGGGCCCCCGTAAGAAAAATTCAAGAAAAAAGGTTCCGATTTCTTGCTTGTCACTGAAGAGGTGTTCCGTAAATATGTTCAGTAAAGGGGGGTGGACGTTGGTAAATAATCTGCTGGCAAATAAATAAAAACATAAGATACAAGATGTTACCCCCCGTGTCAGTAAAAGGCGCCGATCATAGGTGTACGACGACTACATGAACGGCTCGCTGTAGGCTCTAGACCCAGATAGTGGTATATGTGCAGGATTGGGGGTTATCTAGGGACCCATTCCGGCATATGAACCATCCCGATACGACAGGGACCAGAAAATTAAACCAAATTTCATATCAAAAAGAAACGAAAAGTGTCAACAACCAGTGAGTTATTGAGAGCCACTATAAAAAGCCCATGGTCCGCCGGTTATCACTAATTGACTTCTTTAACTACACAATTGTAATTTTGGTTTTCTGTGTCTAACAGTTTACAAGGTTTACACTTTCGTTCATTTTTACTAGCAACAAGCTATTGGGTTATTTGTGGACCACCGCGTTTGCAGTAATTGTTACACATATATACACATTTAACTAATTCCCAAGATGTTGTTTTCTTTGGCGGTGTTGTTGTGTATCGTTAAATTTATTGCCGCCATTCCCCTCTTGGAACGTATTGGCAGTTTTGATTATTCCTCTGAAAAGATCAAAGGGGTGAATTTAGGGGGTTGGTTTGTATTAGAACCATATATTACTCCGTCTCTTTTCGACGCTTTCCAAGGCGGTAATATTCCAGTGGACGAGTATCACTATTGTACTGAATTGGGTAAAGATGAGTGTTACAACAGATTATCCGATCATTGGGATAGTTGGTACAGTGAAGATGATTTTGAACAAATGAGCAAGGCTGGATTGAATGCCGTGAGAATCCCCCTTGGTTACTGGGCGTTTAAGATGTATGATTATGATCCTTATGTTAGCGGACAACAAAAGTATTTGGATAGAGCCATTAACTGGTGTAGAAAGCACAATTTAAAGGTGTGGATTGACTTGCACGGGGCTGCAGGAAGTCAAAATGGATTTGATAATTCCGGACTTAGAGATCAAATCAACTTCCAGTCCAATCCTTATAACATTGCCATTACTTTGGACGCGCTTAAAATTGTTGCTGATAAATATGGAGGATCTGATTACGAAGATGTGATTATCGGTATTGAATTATTGAATGAACCTTTGGGACCATCATTAGATATGGACAAGTTGAAGGATTTCTTTAACAAAGGATATAAAGCTGTTAGAGACTCTGGCTCCAGTCAATCTGTGATTATTCATGATGCCTTCCAGCCTGCTGGATACTGGAATGATTTTATGACCAACCAAGATGACACCTGGGATGTGTTGGTGGACCATCACCATTATCAAGTGTTTTCAGGAGGAGAATTACAGAGATCTATGGACCAACACATCTCCACTACATGTAACGAAGGGTTTGCTCATACTAAAGAATATCACTGGAACATTGTCGGAGAATGGTCGGCCGCATTGACCGATTGTGCTAGATGGTTAAATGGAGTTGGCAGAGGGGCTAGATGGTCAGGGGATTATGACAATTCTCCATACATTAATTCCTGTGATGCATTTACTGAATTCTCCAACTGGCCAGACTGGCAAAAAACTAACACCAGAAAGTATATCGAGGCTCAATTGGATGCCTACTCCATGATGAATGGGTACTTTTTCTGGAACTGGAAGTGTGAAAACGCTATTGAATGGGATATGAAAGAATTAATCAAGGAAGGAATGTTTCCTCAACCTCTTGATGATAGACAATATCCTAATCAATGTTTTTAATAATCTCCTCACGACTTTCTCATGCATTTATCATTTCATTTCATTTCGGGTTTAACTAAGTTTTTTTGTTTCTGTACTATTTAATTAGAATAAAAAGATATTAATAACCTTACTTGTAGGCAACCTAATGCAACTTGGCAGTGCTAGCCCGCCCCTCCTCGGAAAAATCACACCCCTGCGAAACCAGGAATACAGCAAAAGATTCGCGAATATGCACCTGACACAAAAACATCCATAAACAAAAACCTGGTATTGTTAGTTACGGTATCAACAATTGAAGGAGAGTAAAACAGTAATAATTTAGATGAAATAGGAAACAGGGATGAGGGAAGGTGATTAGACAATAGAGATTGCGCCAGTTCCTTTGACCAAAGTGTCTAGTACGATAACATAACGCAAATATTACAATAGTGTTGTTATAAACAGGGGCCTATCCCAA
This sequence comes from Yamadazyma atmosphaerica, assembly GCA_030574775.1. Taxonomy (NCBI): domain Eukaryota; kingdom Fungi; phylum Ascomycota; class Pichiomycetes; order Serinales; family Debaryomycetaceae; genus Yamadazyma; species Yamadazyma atmosphaerica. The sequence goes on along the minus strand of JAJMFQ010000002.1, from coordinate 783,475 downwards.
TGTCATGAAAATACCTCTTATAACATAGTGTAATAAACATCGGTGACAAGCACCCTTGACCGATGCCGGATTATTCTTTTGTCATTTTAGCATAACTTTAACTGATCCTACCCAACTTTGACCCCCCTTGTGTAATATTTTCTAACTTTGAAGGGGTTCTATTGTTACACAGCGCCGGCGGCAATTTAGGGGAGATTATATACAGGTATGGTGCCAATTCGCACCAAGCGATTGAACATTATGTAAGATTGAATGTGGTGATGATTGAATATCTGACATGATAGAATATTATCATGATTAAAAGTTTACTGTAAAGGTACGAATGTGCTGGAGAGCCATTCCATATAGCTGTTCTCCAGCACTCTATTTAAGTTTATAATATTACGTCATATTGAATAAGTGTCTAAATAAATCTCTAATTATTTCATCTACCATAGGTTTCGATAAACTCGAAAGCCCTTTTATAATCCCTCAAACAATTATAAATCAGAACTGAAAACCGAAATACTGTCTTTCCTCCAAATTGCCTGTTTCTAATATAAATCCCGTTTTCAAACATTTTCAGCTCTAACTTGGAAATATTCACTTCAAATGGTGGGCTCACATTGAACATGAATGTCGGAGTTCCTACAATACATTCCTCTCCCCATTTCTCAACAAAGAAGTCCACTGCTGCCTCAGTTAATAGCTGACTGTATTGCCAGATTCTCTCATCACCTCCAATATTCTCCCGGAACTCCTTTGCCGCAGTTACGGTCTGTAAATTGGCATATTGTTTAGACCCCAAGAATGCAAACTTCTTGAGCAAGATCTCTTTTGTTGGCTCCGTAAGATGATTGTATCCCATGGGAATCGGTTGGATCATTGTATGGTGTGCTTCATCCACATATATCATGGCACATCCAATAGGTGTAAAGTACCATTTGTGAAGATTACTCACATAGAAATCAGGCTTTAATTGGGACAAGTCAAGTTTATTATATCCTACTCCATGGGCCCCATCTATAACAGACAAAACCCCATATGACTTGCACATAGGAACAATAGTTTCAATAGGAAGCTTCATACTAGGACAAGAACTCACGTCATCTATAAAACATACCTTGGTCTTTGGTTGCTTCAATTGTTCTTCAACTTTTGCAACCAAGATCTCAGGGGTGTCTTCCATGTCAATTTCAATAGTTACAGGCACCACTCCAAAAGAATGTTCCAAAAAATCCATCAAAGTCTTACAGGAGTGATAAATAACATTGGTCATGATAATTTTGTCACCGGGACTCCAGTGAATTGACCTTATGACAGTATTAATCCCAGTAGTAGCATTATCACATACAATAATATTTTCATAATTACAATTCACCGCTTCACTCACGGCTTTCACTGCCTCTTTATAAGTATTCTCGTGGTTTTCAAAGTGCTGTTTATCGGGATTCGAGCAGAAATTCCTAATGGCTTTTTCATAAACAGCATAAACAGGTTTAGGGACAGCTCCGAAACTTCCATGGTTGACTGGAGTTATGGCCGGATTTAACATAAACTGAGACCGCATGTTATCCCCGAACTGCTTGAATTCGGAATCTGACAACGACATGTTGCTTGTCTTGAAGAACTGATCAAACTTCATTGTAGTGGTACCAGTCAATGATGATGTTGTATATCTATACCAGCTGATGATGACTTTGTCTAGTGATGCTGATGAAATTTTACTAGCGATATCAGCTGCTGATTTTGCAGCTTTATATACGCGCTATGACTAACTTGATAAGAAATCATATATTGAGTATAAACGGTGAACATATCGTGACTCATAGATACACTGTACTATATGACATTTATGAATCATATGGAGTGAACAATGAGGAATATATGGAGAACAAAATGGAATAAATCATATGGAGTGAACAAAAAGGAATATATAGAGTAAGTCATATAATGATTGAGGGGAACAAGTCAGTGATGCATGTTTTAACAAATCAACAAATCAACAGATCAACAGTCAATGGATCAACATTTAAAAACAAAAACACGGAAGCAAAGATATTACTTTTTAGCACCCTTTACCTCCACTATTAACGTCTCTAATACATCTGCTGCCTTGACATAGTCACTAAACTCATTGTAAATTTGGAACGATAACCTCAAAAGACAATACTCCTTATAAGTGTCTATCTGGTAATAATTATGAGACACTGTTGCCATTTGTTTGACCTGGTTTATTTGTTCTTTATTAATGGCCAAGTTGGTAGGTAAAATAATATTCACCATTTGCAAGGGCTGGTCCAAGTTTATAGCTCTGGTATCCCATCTCTTAATAAGATAATCAGCCACCTCATGTTTCAAATCGTGACAATATTGCCAGATCTTTTCATCACCCCCAACCATATCTCTAAACCCCTTGGCTGATTTGACACAATTATAATAAGCATAATTTTTCGAAGCAAGGAAATAGAACTTCTTAATCAACGTATTGTCTCCTTCAGAACCAATAAACACATGACTAATAGGGAGTGGCTGGATACTCCCATGATGCTTGGGGTCCACATATAACATAGCACATGGCCGTGGAACATAATACCACTTGTGTAAGTTGCTGACAAAGTAATCTGGTTTAAAAGTCAGAAAGTCCAATGGAAACATCCCTATCCCATGAGCTCCATCAATAACAGAAATAACTTGATATTTACTCATCAATTCTACAAGTCTTTTGTATGGGAACAAATATGCCGGCATGGAACTGACCAAATCAAACATACACAATTTGATTTTATGAGCTTTAAACATAGCTTCAAAACTTTCCACCACTTCATCTTCAGACATCTCCACATCGATATTGAGTTTGATGAGCTCAATTCCAAATATCTCCGCCATATATTCTAACACATTCTCACAACTATCATAAACTACCGACGTAACAAGCACCTTATCACCTTTCAGCCACTTCATACTCCTATAAATAGTGTTGATTCCAGTGGTGGCATTGTCGATTATCGCCAAGTTCCGATAGTCACAATTGACAATAGATCCAACCGTTGTAATTGCTTCGAGATATTCCTTCGGTTCGGTTTCAAACATGTACCGGTCTGGATGTTTATAATCATTCTTCATAGACTCGATAAAAGTGTCAAATACTGGCGTAGGTGTCAACCCATACGATCCATGGTTAATTGGCTTCACTTTTTCGTCAAGAAGGGTGAAATATTTCTTTCTAATCTCTGCTCCAAACATTCTATAACCAATATTTCCACGATAGCAATTCTATACGAAATTGAACACAATTCCGATAGCCAGTTCCTCGACTGGTGCCTTATCAAAGTCGCAGCCGCACGGAATTTTTTTCATTAAACGTCATCGGGTAATCCTATCAACGGAATTAGACGTGTTCCTTCCGGTGCCAGAACAGATATCTTCCCGGTTTATTATGTTTAGACAAGTGGAACTGCTTATACCATGGTCCCGGTCTTTTAAAGTCACGCTGTTTCTACGAAAGGGGCCTCGAAATCCTGGCGTGAAGAGACCCAGTAGTTTGTCCCCCACATTTAATCATCACCGCTTCATCGGTATTAATATGAACCCACAACGGCCATTGTCTCCATTATTTTATGAATCACGAAGCCAGATGTTATTCAATAAAGCATTTATAGCAAGACTGTTCCATACATCCGCATCATTGCTCAATAAGAGTAATAAACGAATCACCAGAGAACAGCTTTTGAAGAACGCCAATAATTGGCTTAGTCGATTAAGTATCCGAATAAAATGGTTGATGAAACGGTCCAATCGGCCATTTAATACCGATGATTACCTGGCAATTTTCTCGTGGTTCGTTATAAGCAATGCTCTTTTGATTGTCCTTGGAACCACCACCTTCTTTTCCTTGATTATATTGACTGTCAACACCGTGTTTGCCCAGGAGTTTGTGGCAAGGAAGTTCGGAGAGATTATAACTCAAAACTCGAAGTTATCGGTGATTTTCGAAAACGCTATAGTGCCAGGGTGGAAAGACGGAAAAATCTCGTTCAAGAAAGTCATGGTCAGTAGAAGACCTAAAGTGTCGAAGAAATTCGTCAAAGGATCCACTAGCTCCACCACCAGCAAAGAAACATACCAGGAAGAAGAATTAGAAGAAATAGATGATGGAAACTATACTCAATATGATTTGACTATTGAAGAAGTTAATATAACACTTTCATTCAGTAAATGGGTCAATGGAAGAGGAATCATTGACACCATGGAAATGAAAGGTATACGAGGAGTCATTGACAGAACCCATGTGCGATGGGATCCAAATGACAGTGCTACCAACTACAAGAACGTTTATCAACCAGGAGACTTTGAGATTGAAAACTTCAAATTGACCGATATGTTGGTGGAATTATTACAGCCAGACAATTTCCGGCCCTTCAATGTGGAAATTTACAATTGTGAAGCGTCAAAGTTACGGAAACATTGGCTCTTCTATGATTTACTAGACTCCAACATTATGAATGGATCTTATGATGGATCATTATTCACTATTCATAAAAGACAAAGGTTCAATGAGTTCAATGCCAATTCAAATGATTATAAGTTCCAACGGTTAAGAATAGATTCCTTAAGTATTGATCATCTAAATCGAGGTCTAGAAGGTCCATTTGGCTGGATCACCGATGGGAAAGTCGATATGATTGGTGATCTTGTGATCCCTAAACCAGAACATAAGACTCTATTCCATTACTACTTGGACTTCAAGAAGAAACACAACGAAAATAATCAAGACGACAAAAGCTTCCAGAGCAATTTGAAAAAGTCTATCAACAACTTTCAGAATAGCATCAACATTAACTCCGATAATATCATATTAGATCTAACTATTAAACTAAATAATGTTAGAGCCACAGTGCCATTTCAAACCAATGAATTGAGTTACATCAACTACGCCTTGATCCGTCCTATTGTGGCTTATATAAACTCCAAAAATACCTTTATCGAACTAAAAAATCGAATCGTTAAACCAGTTAAAGATTTCGAAGGTAGTTGGACTATTTATGATTGTTTGTTGATGGATGAAATTTCCCTTGAAGTATACGACAATTTCGTCAACTACGTGGCTGATGAACAATCCCGGCTAACCAGAATGAAGAAAATCACCTTCTGGTCCGGCCAATTGTTGTTACAAGTGTTGCTATTGACCATAGGAGCCATGACTTAGTTGTCTACATTAGCATTATTAAAACAAACAACGCAATATAACAGAGCAAACTTATGCCACTTAAAAGCATCACGGAGTTCCCACTGGTCTTGAAATACTCCTTGTCCTTGTCGGGATTATAATAAAAGTCCACCGATCGGCTCTTATATGCCCCCATTATAAATACAATTGATCCATATATCGTGTAAATAGTTCCTATGGGCAAAAACTCCTTGGAGAAAATCTTGATAAGTAGAATTGAAAACGCAAAACATCCCACGGCGGTTCTAGTGTAAGCTCCTTCGTAGGTTCTTTGGTGAGCTCTTATATCTAGCTTGAGTCCATTAGATAAGATATCTAATCGCGTAGGTAATTCTGTGGGGGTCTGGGTGTGTGTGTTCCGACTAACACCTGTGCTTTGTCCGGACATTGAAATAGTTACTATCAACCAAAAGAAATGTTGTAATCAATAGAATCAATTAATACAAATCTAAAATAAATTTATCATTTAAAAGCAGTGCGACTCGCTCACTTGATTTCTTCACATTTATATATTTGTTCTTCCTCCTATCTCCATTAACAATGGCTCCCCCCAAACGACATTGGGTCAAACTTAAGGTCCCCTCCAAGTTCCTTGCATCCTTACCCAAATTTGACCCACCGGTTTCCAAGTCTCGGTTGAAAAAGATCGCTGCTGAAGAGAAGAAGCTTCTGACTGGTTCGGGGCCAAACTCCATTTCTGGCTCCAAAACATCTTCTCCTCAGCCTGAAGCCAACTCAAACTATAAGATTAATTCAGGATTGAAAGAAATGAGTACTTCTGGTTTGACTATGAACTCCGTCACCGGTAATTACCCGCTAGATAAAAGTGGTAAACCTGTGAGTAAATGGACAAAAGGACCTTACTCGTTCAAAACTTTCAGCGGATTTAAAGTCCATTATAAAGGATGGGTACCTAAGAACCGTAAAGCGGCCACTAAGTCTTCCACCAAGGACAAAAAACCAGATTCGGATCTTCCTCTGGATCCTATGGATGTGGATTCCGTTAAGTCTGAATCCCAACTGGTCCCGGCCTAAAGAGGTGCCCAAAGAGTTTCTTGTATATTATTTTATAGACCAATGAGTTCTTCATTCACGGGTGCTCCCCGTATATAGTCTAGAGCCATGTATCTACACAATTGTTTGAAGACGTTTTGTTGTTCTTATATAACGATAATGAAAAATGCGACGAAAAATTTCACTATTATCAACTGTAGATGTTATCGGTTATCCGATCAAGTGGGAGATATATAGACCCATTAGGGTCTTTAACGGGCCTCCTACAAACTTCCAAACCCTTTAGTAGTAGTTGCAAAATATTTTCTGATCCTAAAAGTGCTACCAATTCAAACCATACCATTTCCACTAAACAATTATTATATACCACAGACAAGCTTTCACCAGGATCTATATTCTTTCTACCCCATGGAACCAGAGTGTTTAACAAGCTTGTACAGTTTATGAAGCACCAGCAAATAAAGTATGGGTTTCAAGAAGTCATAACCCCCTTGATTTATAAGAAACAGTTGTACCAACAGTCTGGGCACTGGGACAATTATAAAGAAGATATGTTTAAAGTAGAGGGTCATGATTTGACTCGTGAACAGCATAGTCACGATGAATATAGTCACGATGAAAATAGTCACGATGAAAATAGTCACGATGAAAATAGTCACGATGAACATGAATATGGGCTAAAACCTATGAATTGTCCTGGACACTGTTTGATATTCTCCAAGTTTGAAAGATCTTATAATGAATTACCCGTGCGGTATTCTGATTTCAGCTCATTACATAGAAATGAAGCTAGTGGCGCCTTAACAGGGCTAACTCGTGTTAGAAGGTTCCACCAAGACGACGGGCATATCTTTTGTGACTTGAACCAGATAAACCAGGAAATCTTAAATACATTGAACTTGATTTCTGATACTTATAAAGTATTTGATTTGCATCATGGTATAAAATACCATTTATCCACTCGGCCCGAAAGCTTCATAGGTGACGTCAGTACTTGGGACATAGCTGAACAACAACTAATAGATGTGTTGAATCAAAGTTGTGGAGAGAATAACTGGGACATAAAACATCAGGATGGAGCCTTTTATGGTCCTAAGATCGATGTAATGATTACAGATAATTATGGCAAAACCCATCAGGTCGGAACCATTCAATTAGATTTCAATCTTCCCCAAAGATTCAATCTAAAGTATATAGATTCTTCTGGTGCTAGAGATAATCAACCTATCTTGATCCACAGAGCTGTGTTTGGTTCATTAGAACGGTTTTTTGCTTTATTGATGGATAATTATAACGGAAAATGGCCCTTTTGGCTCAATCCCAGACAAGCAGTAATCATTCCTGTTAATGAAACTCATCACTCCAAAGCCCAAGAGGTGCAAACACAATTATCAGGGGATTTGATTGGAGATGAGGATATCGCTCCTATGACTGGATATAACTTTTACGTCGACGTTGACAAGAGGAATGAAACTGTTGGAAACCGTATAAAAGATGCAATCTCCAAAGGATATTCTTTTATATTGATGGTTGGTGATAAGGATATTCAAAGTGGAACTGTAGCAATAAGATCAAGAGATTCTCGAAAAGTACAAAATCTCCTGGTGGATGCAATTTATCGTCAATTCATAGACCTTGAAAAGAATTATCAATAATTCCTACTCCCTTGTATAAATGTATATATTATAGTACTTGTACATAGATTTTAGAATGAAAATAAGAATAATAATAATGACAGGGTGAAATAAACACCATGCTCAAACCCCATACCCTCTTTGGATTAATACCCGTTCAATATCTTCCCAGAGATCCTTAACAATCATTTTATCTCTGAACCTTTTATCTCTATCGACTTTTACGACATTAACGTTCCAGTCGACTATTTGTTTGGGTGTAATGTCACTCTGGTAGCATAAATAAAACCCAGGATATCTTTGAAATAACATTTCTGGATTGGAATATTTATACTTACTGAACTGCCATGTTTGTCCGGTAGTGAAAATGGCCACCACTCGATCCCAATACTCTGGTTTAGTGAAGGTGTCTACGTTATCGACCACGGTGATTTTATGAGCAGATTTGTGTAATTTGTCAGAAGCGTGATTAATGACTTGAATCCCGTTGGCAGGTTTGGACTTACTCAATTCTGGATCGGTTGGCTGGATAAAGTGTGCGTTTTCCAAGAACGCTTTGATATTGTTCAATGACAATAAGGAGCTGGAAGATGGGGATATTATAATAATTGGCAGTTTTAAATTCTTATTGGTAGCAGTAGCCAGCTTGGAAGTTTTGTTTCTCTTCAAAATATTAATGAAATTCTTCCCGTCCTTAATCAAGTAACTGAAGTCAATATTCTTGGACCCTCGTAAGATCATATTATGGTCTATGGATTCTTTTTCAAACAGTAAAGCTTTCACTCCAGAATCTTCTTCTAATTTACGCTTTTCTCCGTTAACGGCCGTTTCAGTGGTGTTTTTTTGGGGTTGGTCTTGACTCTGCACAAACTTACATGTATCTGAGTTCCCTTGTAACCAGGTAGTCAACTCAGTTTTCACCAAAAACTTGAAATCTGGAATCTTGTGGGCAGCACATTCATTTTTATAATCAATCACTGAGGACTTGTTGTGAAACCAACAGAAAATCACCGGTTTCAACGTCTGCTGCTGGTCTTCATTATAGAAATTGGTCAAGGAATCGATATCGTACGCTTCTTTTCCGATTTTGACCTGTTTGGCATTGTCTATATTATCCACTTCTCCTGCTTCCATATCTTCTCCATACAATTTTATAGGGGCATCTTTCATGATAGCATCCCTCAAATTCTCCACCGAAAACGACATATTGATATAGTAGTACTGGATTGGTATACTATACACGGATTACTTGCGGTAAAGTATTCCTAGTGCACTATGATATGAGATTCTTATTCAAGTTCTTGAGTCTACTGACAAGTTTTTAAATTTTTCACTGCCAATGCGCACCCAGAAAACCATATACGCTATCTAAGACGTCATAAGCCATGGCAATTGATAAGTATCAGATAGAAACATGGAGGGCCCGAGCCCAGAAATTGTTGAAGGATGCAAAGGAATTATGTTCTACAGCTGAAACGCTGTTGCAATTGACCCAAAACGAATTGAACCATACAATACAAACCTTCAATAATATTACTGAGGAAATGGCGATTATTAAGTCTTTGCACGGATTGATTCTGAGTTACATAGATTACTTGAGCCACAAAGTAGAACTGGATATATTGGCAAAGTACAAGAAGAAATATGCTCGGGTTTCTTCCACAATGGCCCAATTCAATGAGATATTAAAAGATTTGGAGAATACTCAAGTGCCTCGAGATTTAATAGACCCTGAGTATTGGCATGAGTACCAAGACCTAGAAACGTTGCTGTTGAAAAGTTTCATATCCATGGATGAAATCGAATTGCTAACCACCAATATTGAAATATATAATGGCAATATGAGCAAACTACACAATTTCATGAACGGCAGTTTGAAAGAGACTATAGTAACGCCGTTTCAACAAGTGTTACTGAAAAGATATACCAAGCTAAATAATCAGTTTGACGAGACCTATTTGCAATACAATCAAAAAGTCAACACCATAAATACCATAATTAAAGAAAACAGCTCTTTGGAACAAGAATTGGTCAAGTTATTACAGATGTTGACTAACCATTATGATCAATGTGTTCTGGGAGTGAATTATTACGACCCTGCTAACAACCAAGACTACGAAATCCTCCACAATGACTCCCTAGAGGTGGAGGAAGTCATGAAGGATATAAAGTCCATGTATGACATCATAATCAATAATGAAATTCGAAGTAAGAAAATCTTGCAACTTTTGAACCCTCAACTTCAAAAGCTTATTGATCAATTAAACGAATTAATGAATCTATATAACAAGTTCAAATCAACCAACTTGTTTCAATTGATTATTTTTCTATTGAAGTATCATGAACTTCTGAGGATATCCTCCATTCAATCGTTGGACGATCCCCTAGATAATTATCTCCACGTCTTGACCCAACTAATGAATCATTACGGCCAGTTCTCAAGTATATTCAAGACCAAATACCTCATTGAACTTCACCATCAACAATTCACCTACCCTCGAAAGTTCCTATATAAATTAAACCATTTCTTGAATAACGAGTTATATAATTTCCAGCATGATGAGCTTTTAAGACGCCAACACTGGTTGAACAAGTACGGGGAGTTCATTCCTAAACAATTCAAGTTACCTGGCGATAATCAACCTTTTGTAGTACAGGTTATTACTGAAGGTCTTGAAAATTATGATAATCCTGATGATGAAGTTTATCAAGAGAAACAGTTGTTAGACACTATAAAGAGTTTCAAGCAATGAACATTGTTCTATCAACTGCTGCCTTATCTCAGTTAAATTTCGCATTCTCATATATAGTAAATAGGATTAATGAAGAATACAAGATCATGAACTTTGTTAAATCTCGACTCAGCAGTAATGAGGCAGGCGCTTCTCCCGGGGCTCCTGGTGGGAAGTCAATGACGTCCATGGCCTTGGCAAGTCAAGGTTTTGAAGATGAATATAGTGAAGACAGTTCGAGCGATGAGAGTGAAAAGCCTAAGAGTCCAAACAATGAAACGAATGCCAGTGGTTCCCCACACAACAATGATATTGTCAATAGGTATGGAATAGGAGCCAAGTTGATGATGCAAATGGGCTATAAGCAAGGTACTGGGCTTGGAACCAATCAAGAAGGAATAGTTAATCCAATTGAGACAAAACTAAGACCTCAAGGACTTGGAGTTGGAGGAATCCACGAGAAGATAAGTACAGACCCTGAACCAATGGATGACGGAACCGCTGAAGATGACCAAGACCGTAAAGAAACAGAACGAAATATATTACGTATTTATGCTTTAATTGAAGAACTTGAGTTGAAAGATGTTGATGTTCCTGTTACCGTGAAGAATCTTGATCATGACAATGCTGCTCAAGTGTACCAACACTTGGACGCTATAAATGAAGAAATAGATTCAATAAGCAAGCAAGATAAGTACTTGATATATCGAAGGCGAGAGTTGAATGTGTCTATTGCCGATGCCAATACTCAACTAGAAGAATTAACCAAGATTCAAGACATTTTGAAGGGTTCTGATGGTGAGGTTAAGGATGAAATCTTACAACTGTTGATAGCAATAGACCACCCACACGTGAAGTACTCATTTGTCAATTATATATCTGGAGTGATTCCATCTTTGGTGGATAAGAAAGAGACTGAAGTGTTGGTGAAATACTCGAAATTCTATCAACAAATTCATAGTTACGACACACCGGTATTGAATCCTTTTGACTCGATAATATATCAGAATATGTGCCGACAACTTGTTCCCGCTATAGAGAACTTTAATCATCATCGAATTATCGAGAGCCTTGAATACTGGCAAGTGCAGCCTATTATCATTAATTCTTTGACCATCACTAAAGTGATTAACGAGAGGATATCTCCATTTCTTTCCGATATTGTGAATGGGTGGTCCGATATAAATGATTCACCACTTTATATTGTTGATTATCTCAGACTATCACCGACTTCAGAGGATTTTGTGCCCTTGATCCAATTAATTTATCACAAATACGTGGACTTCTTTGGCCATCTTCAAGGCAATAATTTAGAGAATAATTTGGAAACATTGAAGAATATCTGGATGGAAATATTTCAACAATTTTTACCTGCTGAGATGGTGAAGACATTCAGAAGAAAGATTTTTGAGAGACTATTGGATTCTTTTGAAGTTGACGACACGTCAATTGACTTTAATGGATTCGAGAACCTCTTTATCGTTCTCAATAGTAATATATTATCCAGGGACCAAGCGATAATGTTTATGCAATTCAAAATGCTCAACCCCATAATCGTCAAATTCACCAAATTGGATCCTCAAGAATATGAATTGAATTACATTGTGAATTTCAATCATTTATATAAATGGATCAAACAAATAATCCATCGATACAAATTGAACCCCGGACTAATCGAAGTATTAAACTGGTACATCAACCGATTATTCTCTCCGTCCAATTTATTAAACCTCCCATGCTTGTACAACCAAATCATTCCCACAAACGATTCCATCATGTCATACTTACGCAAAAACGACCGCAATTCCACCGTCAATGGTATTCCTTCTAATAACATTCTCACTTCGTTTAAAGATGTACTAGAAGAATATTGTACCAAACATGATATCTTGCTACAAGCGTCTTCCAAAACTCACGTGGAAACCGGAACTTCCCTACTTAAATTATCCCTGACCACTTCATCTAAGACTTGCTTTGCTTATATCAAAGAAGACGTTTTATATGTCACGTCTGATCCAAATGGAACTGATTTTGCACCCATAAATATAGAGGACCTAGGAAACATTTTGTCGCACTAACCAAGATTGATATTTCACCATACAATCGTCAAAGATGAACGTTTCGTCCTTAGCCAAAATGGGCCCTTTAGGGTTTCGAACGGCTTCAAATAGGTTTGTTGGTGGTATAGGGATAACTATGATCAAAAACTGTTCTTTCAATGGCAATAGAATTGGAAGTGAGTTTGTCAGGCATTCTTCCTTCAAGAGCAAATGGAAATCTGTTTCTGCATCCATAGACAAAGTTGGAGATGAAAACACCCGGGAATCTCAAGTGACATTAAAGGTGGTACGATGGGTGGGTGTTGTGTCTATCGTTACAGTCCTTTGCCTGTTATTCTGGGCCAGTTCTATGGTGGAGCCTAAATATGAACCAGTGGAAATGAGCGATTTGAAGAAAGATGTGAGAGATTAATCTTGTAAGTAGAGTAGTATATTAATGCATACGTTTGAATGAATGAATGATTAGTTAAGAGTCTATGGAAGTAGCACTGATAAGGTTCTTATTCATACTGTACTTTTTGTCCTTGAACCAAGACCTCTCCGGCTTGATACTCTTATAGTACACTACTGGTGAGAAAATGACGTCTGAAAAATTGAAAATTTTTATTTCTTACAGTACGATTACTAAGCTGCCACCATGTTTAGACAAGTATTAAGAGCTAATAGTTGCACCAGAAGAGTTTATACGCCTGTCTCAAGATGTGCTAGATCTTATTCCACCAGAAATGTTGCCTTCAACAGTCCTAAGGTAAGAAATGTGGGGTTAGGTTTCGGAATCTTTTTGATGTTACCTTCACTTTACAGTTATATTAATAATGATACTGAAGTTTCTGAGCCTGTTGCTAAGACCAGTGAACCTGTTGTTTCAAAATCAGACGGACCTGTTTCATCAAACACTAGTGAATCAGCTTCATCAAGCGCCAGTGAATCAGCTTCATCAAACACCAGCGAATCATCTGAATCTGCTGAACCTGAAACTGGTGCTGAAGATAGAGAACCTACAGCCGAAGACTATGAAGGAGCTGCTTATAACCCTGTTACTGGAGAGATCAACTGGGACTGCCCATGTTTAGGTGGTATGGCCCACGGACCTTGTGGAGAAGAATTCAAAGAAGCCTTTGCCTGTTTTGTGTATTCCGAAACTGAACCTAAAGGAATGGATTGTATTAAGAAATTCGAAGGAATGAGAACATGTTTCAGAAGATACCCTGAAGTGTATAAAGAACAATTAATGGACGAAGAGGAATTGGAAGCTGCTCATAATGAAAAGATATCTTCCGAGGCACCAGTTGAATCCACCAAAGAGACTGGTTCTTAGTCAATTGTATATAGCCTTGTAAATAGTTCAATTAGACTTAGAACTTAAAAATATGTTAATGAAACGTTACTATTGCCATTTTTGATTTATATTAATTAAGATCTCCAGTTTTCACTCGACTAATTACAACACTCTCGTCACTTATACTATTCTTCATGATGCTATCACAGTAACTTTATGACTAGCATGAACAACTAGAACCATTCCTTCTATTAATTACCCCATTCAAATCTATGCTATCAAATCCAATAATCCGCTTCAGGTGATTATCGTCATTATTATTACTATTCTCGTTATAATTAAGCTCCAATCCAAGTTGAGCTACTCGTTCAAACAATTTATTAACTGAGTCTAACTGCTTGCAACATATTTCAATCACATCGGTATCCCAATTCTCCATATATGCTCCAACACTTACATCAGTATTGCTGGTGATGATTTCCAGGATTTCTTCCAAATCCACACATCTGTCATTTGCCTTGTCTGTTTTATTTCCAACTATAATTACTCCGGGCCGTGAAACATGACAATGATCCATAAACCGTTTGAACCAATTGCGGAGGCTTAGAACCGATTCGTAGTTGGTGATATCATACACCAACACCACAATATCAGTTCCTCGGTAAAACGCCTGGGAAATCGAATTAAACCGTTCCTGTCCAGCAGTATCCCATATTTGTAGGTTGACCTTTTGATCATCTTGGAAATCAGGTGGACTTTGTTTCACTTGCACATTTGTAGTTAAATAATCCCCTCCAATTGTAGCCTTATATGCATTTGTGAAGATGTGGTGGACAAATTGAGATCGTATACATGTCTTCCCCACTCCCAGATCTCCGAGTAGAACCACTTTAAACGTCGGAATCTCTGTCATAAAATCCCATAAAATCCCATAAACTCGAGTGTCAGGCTTATCGTCTTATTTCTTATCGTCAACGGTCCAACAATCGCGAGGAAAACAAAACATCCTTACCCCCAGCTTGTTTTTTTTGTTTTTGTTAAACGAAGGCGCGCAGATTCCATCTTCATTGCTTGAATCTCCTGAATCATCTGAGCAGATAAATTCCACCCAAACTAATTCCATCCAGTATTCATGAAGCTTTATTACATTGGAGTGTTGAAAAACGACGGCAGCAAGGCCCTCGAGTTGACTTGTGCCAAAGAGTTGAGTCAGTTTCTGTTTTTTGAAAGATCAAGCGTAGGTCAATTCATGACTTTTTTTGCGGAAACAGTGTCGTCTAGAACCAATGCTGGTCAAAGACAGAGTGTCGAAGAAGGAAACTACATTGGTCACACATACGCCAGACTGGAAGGTTTAGCATGTGTCATTATTAGTGATAAGGAATATCCAGTTAGACCAGCCTATACATTAATCAACAAGGTTTTAGAAGAATATTTATCATTACATCCTAAGTCTGAATGGGCCAGTATTACTGAAACCAATAGTGGATTGAACTTCGACAGCTTGCCAATCTACTTAAATAAATACCAAGATCCTTCGCAAGCAGATTCGATCATGAAAGTCCAACAGGAATTAGATGAAACTAAGATTGTATTACACAAGACCATTGAAAATGTGTTACAAAGAGGAGAGAAGTTGGACTCTTTGGTGGACAAATCAGAAGCCCTTTCTTCGTCTTCAAGAATGTTTTACAAACAAGCTAAGAAAACCAATTCTTGTTGTATCATTATGTAGATTTTTCATTTGAAGTTATAGGTTAATATATTCATTGGTAGTATATAGGATTAATGTCTATAATTATTAATTACTGCTCTTGACAACATCAAATGCTTTGAGTAACTTTCTTCTGGCTCCTAATGCCTTAACTCCTCGTTCTTCCAATTGTTCGTCGTTTAGCTCAACCAACTGCTTCCAGGGAATATCTTTCAATGAGTCGGTGTATTTATGTAATCTCAACAACTTCAACCAAGCAGGAATGTTATTCAACAAGTCAGGGTTCACCACATCAGCTGGCATGGAACTGTTACTTGAATTGGCAAGTGTGGGGGTATTGTTACCAGGAGTATTGTTACTGCTAGCAATAGTACTAGATCCTGAATTGGAACTGGAATTAGCTGGTGTATTAATATTTCCGGTTCCAAGAGTATTATTAATGTTGCTCATGGCCCCAGCATTATCTTTTGTATGAATGGGCGATTGAGTGTTCTTTCTGAGTCTTTGATTAGGAGACTTGATGCCGGATCTATGTCCTACCGGAACCGAATTGGAGTTGACGGATCTGTTGGTAGGGTCATGGTAATAGCCTCCGTTAGATAACTGGTATCCTCCGTAGTTCTTTTTGTTTGAATCCAATGCCACTCGGGAATTGATAGTTGCCAATGCTCCTAGTTTCTGAGACATATCCAATGACTCTTCGGAGTTATGGGACTGTGATTGCGATTGACTTTGAGGAGGCAGTTGATAATGTTGCTGCTGGTGATAATGTGGGTGCTGGTTTTGATGTTGTTGGTTTTGGTGTTGGTGGACGTAGTGTTGAGACTGAGTTTGTGGCAAAAGGCCGGGTGAATTAGCAGCAGCTAACTGCAAAAAGTTGGTTTTCTCGAATAAATGATTGGTAGGAGACTTAGATCTTTCCAAGTATTGATAATTAATCGGATACTTCTGAATATTAGGATCAGCTGATCTTGGTCTTGATCTTGGTGCTTGAGTAGCTCCAGAAAGTAAACTATGTCCAATATTAGGAGTGTTAAGATTAGAATTTGATCCTAAGAATGAACCAGCATTATTTCCAGTCGCAGTATTAACATTACCAGACTTGAAAGCATTGATGTTTTGTCTTGGCTTTGGTTGTTGCAATTCCCGATCTTCCTGAGCCAAACTCAAATGGTCCAAATCATGGACTAAATCCGGGTTATTATACTGAGGTGACACCAAATTCGAGTAGTTTTGACTAATATTTTGAGGAGGAATATAATCCGAGTGTGCAGTGGAAAGTGGCTTACCCTGATTAGACTGTACTTGTGATTGGCCAGATAAATGCTGGTCTAATTTCGATTTGAAACTCATCAAGATGTCCACCGGAAGATTATTACATAAATAATCAATCATAATCAAATTATCTTGTGGCGACAAGTTTTCTATCCACACGGTGTACCTGATCAATTCCAGATAGAAATTAGAAGATGTTTCAGGTTTAAAGTAGCTGTAGTCAGTGACGGTTTGCGGACGATTAGGCAAAGACAATGAAGGCAAGAAATTCTGATTTAATAATGAACCAAGTCCAGCTTGTGAAGCATTAGCAGGGGAAGGAACAGGTGAAGCAGTCATAAAGGTATTTACATGATTTGTATTGCTGCTATTAGGAGCACCAGTTCCGGAATTAGAATCCGGATGGGGTTCTCTTAAGTCCAAATCCAAATCGGCGTTAAGGGTCTCGAATTCATGTTGCAAATTGTAGCCCACACTTTGTTGTCTCTGAGCCTGGAAGTTTTGAGGCAAGCCTAAATCCGAAGCAGAAATTGGGGCTGGTGCCGGAATCGGCGCTGGTGAAGGGATTGGTGCCGACAACGACGGCTGGGCATCAGTTTGGGGATTAGAAGAAGCAGGTGGATGTGACATCGGGGCCTGGGACTGTTCATGGGAACCCAAAGGAGGGGGTGATAATATTATTGGTCTTGCCAGAAATGGTGATGTGCTTCTAGGTTCCATAATATATTTTGAAATGCAGTGGGATGGATTAATAACAGTTTAAAACCGGTCAATAGTGTTGGGAAAACTCCACTGTGTCTTTTTTGCTCTTACTTGGAACCAATAAACTATGGATAACTTCAGAAGATCCTGGTAAGAAAAAGGTGTCTAGTAGAATGCGTGTCCAAAAAAACACCAATAGAAGTTAATCGATATGAATGGAAACACACAAGTGACTTTCAAATAGGTCAGATATGAATATGACAAACCAATTAACAATCAACCCTAGCAGCTGCTTGGTAAGGTTGTAGGGCTATGTTTTATATGGGAAAACAGTTACCAGTAATACTAGGAGATGAAATTCTCTTCAACGGTTTTCCTCATCGACGCAGAGAAAAAGAAAAAAAGAAAATGTCGGGATATGGATTTCGCGACATTTTATGTGATTGTTACTGCTTGTCTATTTGTCTACAGGTAGATGAAAATGTATGGTATGTGTATTATACAGAGAGCTCAACTATGACTACTTTTTGGCTTTACTTAACCAGAACTCTTTATTCTCTTGGACGATTTCTCCGGTGAATTTTAATTGGGGCAATAGTTCCACGATATTATTAAACAAATTCTCTGCAAATGTATTGATGAAGAATATCTGCCCATTATGCAACGATGAATTGGCCACCAAGATTTCCGACAACTCCGACGGGACTTTGGAATAATCAATGTCAAATGTCTGATCATTATTCTCAAGGATTTGTTCTAGTTTACTGACTTCATCAAATTCTCTCGATAATACAAGTGCCCATTGAGAAGAAACTCTTAGTGGTCTGGTGACATTGGAGATATCTGCACACTTGATCAATAAACTGGATATCAACTTGACTTGATTCCCTTCCAAGGTGTCATTATTGTTTATTATTGGCTTTTGATCACTGGCAAATTTGAAATGGGTTAATTTATTGATATATTCAAAATGCTCAGCCATATCAGTAGCCAATATTGATGTGATGATTAAATCCTTAACAGATATTTTCAATTGATCATCGGTGATGACAGGAAGTAAATGGGGCCAGTTTATAACCAATATTTTGTTGATGAAGATGGAAGTATGAAACAGCTCTAACACAGACCTTTCATTATATAGTAATGATGTTGGTGAGGAATGCTTGATCATAAATGCATTAGTGACTCCTGGATGGCCCACATCATGGCCTAGAGCTGCCAATAACAATGCCAATGTTTGAAGGGAATTTAAATTGGTTTCATTCTGTGAATTACTGATCTTAGTCATAGGAATTAACTCGATGGCATTGCCGAACTTTTTAGATTTCAAACATATCAATTCATTGGTTTTGGGATTTGTTTGAAACTGAGTGAATGATGGAAGGTATCCCAATCTTATTACATAATGGAAACATGCTTGGAGCACGTCGACGGCGTGTCTGAAGTTGTGGAACGGATTTCCATTCTTATAAGTATCTCGAACCATGAATACTAATGCCAATAATTCATTAGGAGATAGTTTGAGTCCCATCAATTCTTCATCACCGATTTGATCCATAGCATATTTCAAAATCAAATAAACACAATAGATCAAATCGTCGTTACTTAATTCATGGGCAGGAAATGACCAGTGTCCCACAAGATTACATAGTTTCAGCAAATGACTCGTTTCATTATTGGACAACAAAGATTTGAAATCAATTTCCTTGACAATCAAGTCCTTTAAATGAATTATTTTGTCCTTGGTATAAATGGATTTGTTGATGGTTGAATTAAGGGTCGACGACATGGTGGAAACCACCTGGTTTATTTGTTGGTATTGGTCATTAACACAGTGGTGACCGGTCCCAGTCCAAGTTCTAACTCGGGGGATCCGACCATGGATTAACTTATTGATTTCTTTGATGCTATGGTTTATGGATTCAAGTTGAAGCTGGCATTCGGGACTTTGACCAAAAATGTCGTCACTTATAACAATGATATTTAATTGACTGAAATAATACTTCAACAATAACTGTTTATCTTCAAACAGCAATGTTTCTAGACTTGGCTCACCAGTCCTATGCACAGATTCCAGGGATAGAACCACAATAGTACAAAAGTTCGTATCGTATTCATTATTTCCTTGCTGAAACAAATGACAAATTAACCGGGGAAAATCTTCAAACCTCCGGACTCCCTTATCAGCATGGATCTTATTTATGGTGGGGATTTCGGCCCCACACACTAGTATCTCGGCCATATTGTACGGAAGTGTGTGTTAGGTATGTACAAGTAATTCCAAGAACTCAACTGTCTGTAAAACGGTTACGATTACTGGAGTAATTTTAGTGTGGCTCTCACGATCTCTATTGTATCCAACGGTTATTTAACAATAATAGTCTGCGAAACAACCGTCACGGGTCTTAAACTTTCGGGATATTTGAGTAGATATGGGGTTGGTGGGTGTTAAGAATCTGTTTTTCGTGGTTTATTCAGGCAAACCTGGGACTTCAACCAATTGTAACTCTGTTATCTGTGATATAGATTTTCTATAAGACCCTTATGTATGAAATGACAGAAGAAAATTTTTAATTCGCGGGTCGTGTGATGCTCATTATTTCAGTAGCTGCAATACGAGCACCTCCGGCTAAACTAGCAGCTTCGGCTAAAATAGCAGCCTTATCATGTATTAATGAGATGTTTCTTCACCTATAAGCCGTAAATGCTAATATATATACTTATAAACAACACCATGGCACTAAGAGCCATAGTCAATTGCTTGAACCGCATTTTCCGAGTTTCTTTGCTGTACTCAATGAACCGATTATCTACAAACTCAAGAATCTCAATAATATTCAAAATGTCATTTGAAATCGTCTGCTTGGAATTGTTGATGACACTCTTGGTACTGTTCAATCGGAATTCCAAGTTATCTAATGTTAATAGGAGATCGTTCAATTTTTCCACGTTACGATGAATCTCTGTTTTGTATGTGCCATTAATTTTGTCTGAGTTCACGTGTAGGAATTGAGTCAATTGTTCTATAGAAGATTGTAGTTGAGATAGTTGGACTCTAAGGGTTTTCAAATCGGTAAAGGATTGGAAGTGTGCCGTGACGTCGACCGCATTCAATGTTTCATTTATAGACTCTAATGCTTCTAGAATTGGTGAAAATGAATTATTAGTTTCTTGTTGACACAAATCTTTAATGACGGTATCGATATTTAACAAATAGTTCGTCACTGCAGGATCACTTTTAATCATCGAATCGACAGGTTCATACTTAATTTCTCCTAGTTCGTCTTGTTTGATAGGATTAGTTTCATGAACAGAGTAAAATTGATCCACCAACGTTCTTCCATTTTTATTATTCCCATCCAGGGGAATATTCACTGACAAAGCAGGAACATTTTTATTATTGGGCCGCCTACTTGGTGTCATAGCACTTTTGACAGACGTATTAGATACTGATCGTTCATGACCAGGACGTTTTAATAAGCTGGATAAGTTACCAGTAGATAAGGAGTGGGATCCAAAATTATTATCTGAAGTCGAAGACACGGAACTTGATACCGACTGTTTCTTGGATTCTCTTAGTATAGGGGATTCTATTAGACTTGTGGGTGAGCCTCTTTCATTTATCTCTTTCTTCAACGTTTCAATCAAGTATTTCTCATTCCCTGGACTACTCAATCCACCATTTAAATTAACACCCATTCCCAAGGAACTGGGTCGATTGGTTCTATCATGTTCAGGAATACTGTTTGGATGGGGCAGTTGTCGACCACTGGGGCCATTATCTCGAAATTCTATAGCATGTTTGACACGATTGAACCCATGAGAGTTATTATTAGCATTTCCATTGAGACCATTATTTCCTTTTGTGCTGGCCTTCGTTCGTTCAGCGGTATCTTCTGTTATTATATTAGATCCGTTCATACTTTCAGGCACATAATCTCGGTTTGTTGATGATACAACGGCGTTCATGCGTGCGTTCCAACTCTGGCTGCTCGTATAATTTGGTGATGAATAATGCGCATGAACGGCTGGATCAATAACCGCTGTCTCTGTGTTAAGAGTATGGTAGTCTACGATGTCTATAGTGTACTAATATGTATTCATTTTCTATTTATACAGTATTTTCAGAGCCATCAGTCGATTTGGCAGCAGATCCACGAGACCCAGAACCCGCCAATATCAATTCTAAAGATTCAGCACTGACATCTACTTCAGGCAATGGCTTCTTAGCAACATTAGTAGGAGCAGGCAAGAATTTGATTTTCACCAAGTAACTAATATAAAGTCCCATTAAGTCATTACTTACTCCAGTAGGAGTTTCATTGTTGGTCTTATAGTCCTGTAATGCTTTTGAGGTATTAGTATCATCCAATTCTGGAGCTTTGGTGTTTTGAGGCAAGTCATCCAAAACAAAATGTAAAAGTGGGAATAAAGCAGACTCCTTGGATTTGTTAACCACAAAGTTCTCCAATTCCGTCTTCCATAATGGATAATCATCTTGCTTCAATTTGTATCCATAATCATTCAACGAACCTAAGAAATCATTAAATTTGATTCTTGGGTGTGCTGTGACCTGACATACCCCGATGTCGGATGTAATTGGTGGTACAATAGAACTAGAAGTGACTATCTTTGCAACATGGTCTACAGGCACCATGTTAACATTATTAGCGATATCTGGATATACTCCAAGTTCACAACATCCTTTCAACATTCTAAGTAAGAAATCATCGGTGTTTGAAGCTCCAGTTTTACTATATCCAGTCACATATCCAGCTCTAATAATAGATCCACTCAAACCTCTCTTACCAGCCTGTCTGATCAAATACTCAGCAGCCCATTTACTTTGACCATATCCATTTCCTAATGAACTGGAAGATCCTTCCAAGTCGTCTGATTCAGGAATTCCTGGTTTTCCTTGTTTTCTCAATTCATCTGATAATCTGATATAATGATCAGAGTCAACAGCAGAAGTTGAAGAAACAAAAGAATAGAATTTAGCTTTCCCAACTCCACATAAATTCATCAAATTGATAGAACTTATGACATTGGCATCCCTAACTTGGGAGTAAGGGTAGACCCAGTGGACAAATGCCCCATTATGAATGATGACATCAATTTCATTTGCCAATTTATTCCATTCAGATTCCTCTAATCCAATTTGAGGTTTAGCCAAATCAGCTATGACTACTTTAATGTTGGCACTCCAATCTTCATTCCAAACACCGTAAGTGATTCCAGCTTTACGGATTCTATCTAAACCAGCTTCTGGGCTTGAAGCTCTTACATGAGCGTAGATGGTAACTGACAAATTCTCATTTTCCATGAGATCTTTGATTATGAATGATCCAAGGAATCCGGTAACCCCAGTGACGAAAACATTAATAGGTTTCGAGGTCTCAAGCTTAGTCAAGGTAGGATATTTGTCCATCAAGATAGTCTTGGATAATTCCCTAGCATCTTCACTATATGACAAGGTACTTGATTTCTCTTGTTCTCCTTGTTGATCGCTACTACCAGCTAATTCAAAATCGTTACCTTTGACCACGGCATTAACTTGTTTGGCGAATGATTCTATAGTTGGATGGCCAAAAATGATTCCCAATGGCACGTCTACATTCACTTTCTTTCTCAATTCAAAAATCATTCTAGTAGCTAAGATCGAGTGTCCTCCCAAATCGAAGAATGAGTCAGATTTAGAAATGGTGGCTGGTCTATTAGGTAATACTTCTAACCATAAATCACGGATCAAAGATTCAATTTCACTGAAAGACTCGTCTTCTTCGGAGTTAGAAGTTTTGGATAATTGGGCTACTGCGGTTAACTGTGCGGTATCAGGGAATGGCAATTTTGGTTTATCGACTTTCCCATTTGGATTCAATGGCAATTTAGCTAATGGAACAATCAAAGTAGGAATAGCATAAGCAGCCAATCTTTTCTTCAAGTACCCTTTGATATCTTTGATCAATTCCCGATATTGCACTAATCCTTGAACTATAGGATCATCAACATTATCGGAATCTTCAATGGTAGATTTGAAGTTGGCCAATTCCTCCGAATCCTTTGGAACAATATAGGAGATCAAAGTTGGTTCTTCGTTCTTGTCTCTTCTGACCAAAGTAACGTTTTCTCTGACTAAAGAGTGTTGGGATAAATGGGTATCGATTTCCCCTAATTCAATTCTGAACCCTCTGATTTTAACTTGATCATCAGCTCTACCACAGCATTCTACGTTACCGTCTGGCAAATAACGTCCCAAATCACCAGTTTTATATAATCTATCTCTTGGGCCAAACCATCCTTGTTTTCTCCATTCTTCTCCTTTATCCAATTCCTTGTCTTTTTGAATCCAAACATCAGTATCAACATACCAGTTGGTAACGAATTTTTGAGCATTCAAATCTGGTAATCCTCTATAACCTTCTGATAATCCAGCTGCTCTTACATAGATTTCCCCCACTTCTCCAACACCGCATGTTTGACTAGTATCATTTCTGTTGACAATCAACAATTGAACGTTGTACATACCAGTACCAGCGGGCATAACGTCTTTTAAAGTTTTCAAGTAAGTTGGATCAGATTTCGAGCTTTTAATCTCGTAGTATGAAACAGCTCTTTGGGTTTCGGTGGTCCCGTACATATTCACAATAAATACGTTTTCAGCTAATGACTGCAATCTCAAACAATCTCTCTTGGTCAAGATATCACCCACAAAAAATGCATGGTGTAATGAAGGAAATGGAGTAGATGCTTGTGCACTCAATAATTGACCCATGGCAGGAGTTAAATGAGTTACAGTAGCACCGTATTCAGCCATCCATTCAGCTAATTTACCTGGAGTTCCAATGTCATCAGCAGTTGGAATCAATAATTGAGCCCCTAAGAATAAAGGAGTGAACATATCTCTTTGTATAGGATCATGTGCTATACCAGACAACATGGTGAATTTGTCGTTTTCACTCAAATTGAATCTTTTAGCCATCCAAGGGAAATAATATGCCAAAGAGTAATGACGTCCCAAGACCCCTTTAGGAATCCCTTCTGATCCGGAAGTAAATGATAATGTAGGGTTAGAATCAGGACCCACAATCACCCCAGTAGGTTGGTCAGCAAATTTGTTGTAGTCGGCCAAACAATCAGTGGACTGGTTCTCCAATAATCCTCCCTGGACAGAAGCATCATCATTGATTTTCAATTGAGGAATAGTAGTAACGACATCAAGTTCATTCTTGACGTAATCAACTACCAATGAATCTAATACACCAGCTTTTTCTAATCCAATTAACCCTCTTGGTTTAGCTACTGAAAGATAAATGTTTTGTCTGGCTGGTGGATAAGCTGGGTCAATAACAGAGAAAGTGGCACCTGCTTTCAAGACCCCCATGACAGCAATCATAAGATCTACTCCTCTGTAGGCATAAATCATCACCACATCTCCTTTCTTGATTCCTGTTTTGACCAAATAATTCCCAACTATATTGGAAGCTTGGTTGATTTGCTTATAGTTGAAAGTTCTGGTTTTTGAATTTGAATCCATAAAAGATTTGGTTTCAACCACACAAGTTCTATCAGGGAATTTCAATGCATTTTCCATGAAAATGTCTTGAATTGCTCCTCTGTACCCGGCCCAATCTAAATCGGTGGTTGGATCAGGTAAAATCTCTGATTGAGAATCAGTTACTAAGTTAGCTTTACAAATCTCGAGTTTAGGATTCTCTTTGACGGTCGATAAAAATTGTTTGAATTGTTCACCAAATACAATTATTCTTTCTTGTTTGAAAAGTAACCCATTGTAATAGATTTGCAAATTCCCATTAGAAAAGAAGATTGCCAAATCTCTAATAGAGCCTCTTACAGAAGTACTCAATTGTTGATGATCACTGGAGTGTTCAAAAGACAATCTGAATAAGTTTGGATACTCTTCAAGACCCTTTTTATCCTTGATAACAGTGGAAATTTCATCCAACGATTTGTAACTGTTAGCTTCGTCTTGGTTTTTGAGATATTCTTGATTCACGGATTCACGGAATTGGTCAAAGGTCGTATTAGCAGTCAAATTCAACCTGATAATAAATTCTTTGGCATCGTCAGAAGAATTCACTGCAACAACGATATCATCATCTCCTGTTAATCTGTAAATCAATACTATAAAAGTAGTCAAACATGTAATATAATCTTCATTGGCCAAAGATACTTCATGTGTAGCTTCGATTACTTTATTGTTAGCCGGTCTCAAATAATCAAATGGAAAAATCGACAACGTTGGATTGTCAAGGTATTGCAACCAATACTCATTCGTCATCGTCAAGTATATTTATCTTCCCAAGCTATAAGATTCAAGATAAATCTTTCACACTGCGCTATGAAATTTCTTTCGGTGAGCCGCATCTTTTCACCATCGCACCAAAAATGAGTCACCTTGTACCATACTTAACAGAGGCTGCAAATGGAGATGAAGAAGATATCGACAAAATGACTTTTTGTTTGCCTTGAGCTATCTTTTGGTCATGTACAGCTCCTTATGAAGTCCTGGAAGTCATAGGAATGAGCATAATTTCAAATCCGTGTTATAAAACTTGACATTAATATTACCTAATTGGCTGCAAAAAAGCTTGTTGAAAGCGCACTCCATTCATATTACATATATTGTTTGTATAAAGGTCTTTACATCAGTTCATAAATAAAAACTGTAAGTCTTGGGGAGTTAATCTATTTATGGCAGCATCATCATGATTAATAGTTGCATGAATCATGTCTGCTTTCTTATCTTGTAACTCAATAATCTTCAGCTCAATACTGTCTTTAATACAGAATCTAGTGATTCGGATAGGTCTTTTTTGACCGATTCTATGAACACGGTCCATAGACTGCCATTCCACCG
Organism: Yamadazyma atmosphaerica; assembly: GCA_030574775.1. NCBI lineage: Eukaryota > Fungi > Ascomycota > Pichiomycetes > Serinales > Debaryomycetaceae > Yamadazyma > Yamadazyma atmosphaerica. The sequence goes on along the minus strand of JAJMFQ010000002.1, from coordinate 756,975 downwards.
AAGGGTTCCACCATGGATCCATTAAGAAAACTTGTGATGCTTCACAAAGATTCAAAGCAACACCACCAGCTTTTAATGATACCAAAAATACTTCTACCTGGGTATTTTCCATGAAGAATTTGATGGTATTGTCCCTCTGTTGAGGTGACATCGACCCTTGAAGTTTCACCGTTTCAAACCCTGCTCTCTTCAACCTCCATTCGACTAGATCCAACATCGAAGTAAATTGTGAAAATACAATCGACTTCAACGTATGTTTGTCTGACCGAAGTTTGTACAATTCTTCAACGAGTGCTTCGATTTTAGTCGATGACCTCCATTCGTTCCCATGTGTACCCTGTTGGATTCTATTTACAATAGACGCCTTGTTGAATTCTTGTTCATCAACTTCTAATGCTGGCTGTTGGAGATCAATAGATAAACCAATATGACAGACGGGGCATTGTAAAGACTTTTCATCTCCCATATAAGATTCACAGTATTCTTGGATGCACATTCTACAGAACTTATGATGACATTTGGATTCAATAGGTTCTTCTGCTTCATCATCACAAAGTTGACAAACTATCAACCCAGAAATCTCATTCGAGATAGGATTATTACCAGCTTTCTTCAATACCAAATCGGGATGGTCTGCTAACTGTCTCATTCTAGTGATCAATGTGAAGATATTAGCATAATTGTTTAACACGACCCCTTCTGCAACATAGTCGTTGAATTTCCGCTTGGAATCACTGTATAGCGACACATATAAATCTTTTTCTTCTTCGTTGAAATGATCGTATCTAATATCGACAACTCTAGGAGGTAATCCCAAATCGTCTGCCCTTTCAAGTTTGGTCCTTCTCAACATAACGTTTTTCAATAACAATTGAATGTTCTGGAAACTAGTCAATCCATCTCCTTCAATACCAAATTTTTGGATGTTCTTCAACATAAAGTGATTAAAAAAATTTGTATGTAACATAGGAGTATGGCCACATAAATCACAATGTCTCCAGTCACTGAATAACCATTCACTACTGGTGCAATCACATTTAGTGCAGAAATACTGGTGGAAAGGCTGTAACTTCATATACCTGATCAAGGAATACATTTCACCAATTCTATTTTGCAATGGGGTACCAGTTAAACACCATCTTTTTTCTGTTAATAAGTTATTAGCAGCTTTGGCAGTACCACTGGTTCTATCCTTAATATTATGCGCCTCATCCAAAATCACTCTGTAGAATTTGACTGAATGAAGAGGGGATTTCTCTTTCACTAAACCACCTTTTCTCTTAAACCCATATCTTTCTTTCCGATAGACCGACTCCAACACAGAATAAGAAGTCAAAATGACGTCGTAGCTAGCCAACTCCTTTACATCACTACTCCTATTTGCCCCATGAAATAACAAAACCTTCAACTTATTGTTGGTGTGAGCTTCTATTTCATGCTTCCATTGCATCAAAGCAACGGTAGGACCTACAACCAAATTAGGAGCCTTAGATTCATCATTCATGAACAAAGCTATCATTTGAATGGTCTTCCCCATTCCCATTTCATCCGCCAAAATACCCCCACCAAATTCACTATCTTCTTGCTTTATTAACCAATTTAACCCTTCAAGTTGGAATGGTAACAATTTAATAGACATTCCTGCTGGTTGTGGAGCTCTTTCGGGTTCTATTTGCGGTAACTGCTCCAAGTAAGGGAAGACATCTTTTAAATAAGGATGCTGATCATATAACTTATTCGTGACCCTGGTGAAATAAGGGACCTTAACTTTAGGTTCCTTCTTCTTTCTGGGTTTCCGCTTTGCTGGTGGTTTCTTCTGTTGTAGAGGAATATCATCTTCTGAAATTTGGATGGCGTCAGCTTCACTTTGACCGGATCTGAAAGAAACATCCAAAACCTCGATATCATTGTCATCTTCTTCATCTTGTTCGTTTTTATCGTTGTTATCATCGTCATTTAAAGTGAACTCTTCATCATCTTCTTCTTTCTTACGCGGTGACTTTTTTTGCCTTTGGCGTCGCTTAGTTCCATTTTGGCTCTTTTTGGACGTGTCATTACGTGTATTTCGTCTCTTTCCGGTATCTATAACTTCAACAAAGTCCTCCTCGTCGTTTTCTGCCTCAGGATCACTATCTTCTTTGTATGACTTTTGGGTGCTAGATCTAGCACTTTTTCTTCTCTTGTTGGATGCGTACAGCTTATCGTCCACGATAAACCCACCACCAGATTCTTGATCGGAACTTTCAACTGATGACATTCTAACTATATTCTCATCTACTCGTGTTTGCCGTATAAACTGATATCTTCACTATCAGTCTTAAAAAGCAGTAATTAATAAGTGAAAAATCAAGTTTGCGCGATAGCGAGCAGCAAGTAATAACTTTACCTAATCAGTATCGGTTAAGCGAAAGTCTATGTTAATGGGAAACCGGAGTCTTACAGCTTGATGTATGAACAGACCTCGACAAATACGGTTCTGTGCTTTCAGTGGTATGTATTCATATAGATTACTCTACGTGCAAATATATACATCATTAGGTATACGTAATATGCCTTTTCTAAGTTGATTTATTATACAATTATAAGCAATGAAATCTGTTGTTTCCAGATTAAGTGGCACCAGAAGCAAGAGCTCTTTCGGTTCTTTCAGCATCATATTCAAAATCAAAGTAAGATTTATCGAAACTATGAACTCTGATAAACCCATCTTCTCCTCCACTAGCATAACCTATTCCATCAGGATGAACTGCTATAGAATTCAATGGCCCGAAATGACCTTTCACTCTTCCAATCTCATCAATGAATATTTTATGATAGAATCTGGCTTCGAATTTCCCTTGGTTTTCTGAAGTGGTGGTAACATTTCTAGCTTCTTGACCACCTCCCAAGATAACAAAGTTCTTGACAGGAGTAATGGCAGCACTGTTCATTGGGGCATCTGCCTTATAAACTTTCATGATTTCCAAAGTTTCTACGTCGATCAACACAGAACATTTATCTTTGGATGAAGTGATGATGTAGGATCTATCTTCAGGGCAGAATTGTAAGTCGGTGATGGAGACAACTTTTTCTTCATTATGGATTCCATGAGCTTGTACTGTTTGTATAAATTCACCGGTTTTTCCGTCATATTTAGAAACATATCCATCATCTTGACCAGCCAAAATATAGTCTCCATTATTGGACCATCCGGCTACCATAACTTTGGCAGCATCATCTCTGGTTTCAATTACTAAAGAAGGCTCTTCTGGTTGTTGTGTCATGTCTCCTTCATAATTTATATCGAATATGGATATGGTACCTTTGTGTCCCATAACTTGATCGGTGACAGTTAATAATTGTTTGTTATTAGGTGAAAAAGCTACTCTTCTGACTGGAGTCCTTTGTTGGAATGTGAACACACACTGTCCAGTTTCAACTTTCCACAACCTAGTAGTCAAATCAGCACTACCTGTAGCACATAATATGGATTCAGAATCTACATCGATGGACCAGATCGTCCCTAAATGTCCTTCCAAAGTTCCTAATCTTTCTCCATTGGATGAATACCAAATCGATGCAGAACTATCTTTGGCGGTTGAAAAAATCAAATCACCCTCTCTATTGTACTTAACTTGAGTAAGGGAACGCTCATGTCCCATTAATTTGATTGGTCTCATGGTGATACCTTGTATAGAATGGATTAATTGGGTTAGCTTATTATAAGAGATCGATGAATGAAAAATTTTACTCTCAATTTTTGGTGTTTGGTTATTGCGCGACTTTTGATACTCGAAAGAGCATACTTAAGACGAAGAGTTTTAAGGTGAAGATAAGGTATCAGTCCATAGAATATCTTATTTAAAACACTGTATGGGTCTTGATTAGTACAATTTATGTATGCTTATTGAAATATGTATTCATATATATTGTCTTAACAAACATTTTCTATGGTTGTGGGGTTCCCATCATGATCTCCATACTCTAATTTCAATTTCCGGTTGAACAATTCAAACAACCATTCCATACAATTCTTGGTGGTAGCAGGATCATATCTGCCTTTACTCATTTCATCTCTTACGAAAGCATGTTGAGCATCATTGATTTCAATAAATGTCATATCCACATTATTCTTTCTCAACTCACCTCTAATTAAATCTCTTCCTTCCAAGGGAACATGGTTATCTTTACAGCCAAAAATCATGATCAATTCACCTTTTATTTCCAGGCATCTCTTTAAAGAATCGTCATTTTGTCCAGCTCCCAAGGCGTGGTTGTGAATATCAGTAGCAAAAAAGCAAACAGCAGCGCTAACTCTTGGATCTAAAGCGGCTCTGAAAGCCAAATGTCCTCCAAGGCACATTCCAGTAGCTCCAATTTTCTTGTTACAGGTAGGCAAAGATACCAAATAGTCGATGGCTAAAGAATTGTCTTCATCATAAGATTGTAACGGTTTTTTGATCTTATATTCATTTCCCTTGTCAGTTCCTTCAGTGTCATATGCCAAAGCTTCGTGACTTTCATAGTTATGATAAATAGAAGGACAAACAACAATAAATCCCTGGCCAGCAATATCTTTGGCAAATCTTGACACAGGACCCGTTACTTGATAAATTTCACTATAGACCACTACTCCGGGAAATTTCACTTTAGGATAATTCAAGATCTTTGGGTGGTAAACAAAAAGTCTCATGGTAGTTCCATAAGATGTAGTAACATCATGGTAAGTTTCTTCGATTAACATTGTTTAGCTAACTTGAATAAGATTCCAATTAAAGAACAATTAAAACACAATTAAATTATAATGGTTGTTAAACGGAATAAATGCGAGTGTCTGAGTATTATGATGATAGTGAATTGCTTGTATGCCAACAAAACAAAATCAGAATAATTTAAAAATAGATAGAAAGTGTAGAATAGTTAAGAGAAGAATCTGGACTTGGTTCATGTGTTAACATGTACCATTTACTCTATGGGAATAACGGTTATCTCGGTCTACGGTGAGGCTGTCTCTATTACTCGTATATTCATTTTAACTCCGACAAAAAAACAATCAACTCATAGGTATTACATTCTAGATATTTTATTTACCAGCAGCAGCCTTTTTGGCATCAGCTAAACGATAGTTAGTATGGAAATGGAATCACAAGCTCATATGAATTCACTTGGTTACATACCTTCGGCCTGCTTTCTTCTCATTTTATCAGCATCACTTTCCATTCTTTTACTGGGATCCCCAGACTTCTTTTGATTTTTAGAAGCTTCCTGCTGTTTTTTCAAGTTTTTGGCCCTGGCTAATTCTCTTTGGTTACCTCTTGCCATGATATGAATTAAAGAACAATAGTGATAATGACGATTCGTTGTTTCAAAATCGCTTCTGGCATAATCACCGTCCGGGTAACCAGTTCGGGCCATGTTCTGCTACAAGCTCCACCTGTTTCCAGTTAAATGTACATTTTCATATTGAAAGATTATATACAAACATCTACTTTTCCTCTAATTCATACACCAAGTTCCCATTGGCCTTTGGATCATATGGAGTTAATAAGTATTTGGAAAACTTCTTTAAATTCTCAACTCCTCTTATTTCGGTCCCCAAAAGTGGCATTTTGACTAAATGGTAATCTTCATATAATTCAGCCATTTGGTCCAAATATTTCTTTTGCATCTTCCATCTGGATACACATCTTTTACAATTTTCCTGATCTCCTTCAGCGAATAACAATTGGTTAACAACAATAGAATTGACATCCATATTATAACTCATTAATTCTTGAATCATTCTTTCAGTTTCATATAAGGATAAGAATTCAGAAATACATACACAAACGAATGTGGTCAAGTCAGGATTAGTAAATTGATCATTAACTTCGCTAACATTCTTTTGAATTTCACTTAATTTTCCAAACACATCTTGTTGTTGACCTGCTCCTAACATACTCATCATAGGTCCCAACTTACCGCTTAAAGCTTGAAATTTACCTAATAACTTTTCTAAAGTTGATGGTAATTGTAAGAATCTTAATGTGTGTCCAGTTGGGGCCGTATCAAAAATAATAGTTTTGTAACTGATTTTACTTGGATCGTCATCTTTTTCATTGATTTTCTGGTTCTTGATATGTTTCAACACTTCCATGAACGACAAAGCTTCGTCTATCCCAGGAATAGATCCGGTCATGTCATTCATCATGGATTTTAATGGATCATTTGGATCATTATTATACTGAGAAGCTTGTTGTTGTAAATCAGACATGGCCGCTTCAGGGTCGATTTCCATACATGACAAATTGGTAAGTCCTTCCACCGCTCTGGCATCTTTTCCAAATTTCTGACAGAAAGCATCGGATAAATTATGAGCTGGGTCTGTGGATATTAATAAGAATTGTTCTTGAGGATATTTTAATGCTAATTGTACGGCAATAGAAGATGAGGTAGTAGTCTTACCAACCCCTCCTTTACCTCCTACAAAAATCCATTTCAAGGTATCTTGATTTACAAGCGACTCAAGTGTAGGTTCTAATTCGAAATCCATATTAATTGGTGATAATAAAAAGATGAATGTTATCTAAATGAATATTATCTGTGAAACTGATCGAACAATTGTTCGAATCGGTGAGTGCGCGGTCCGTTCTAGAAGTTTCTCGTTACACGGGCTTTAGACAGTTTGATAGATAGAGCTTCATTTTATTTTTATGGCGAATTGAACCTCCTAAAAATCACGAAAAAATATGTAGAGTCATTTAATTGATGGTTTTTATCGACCTAGTCACTTTTTTTCTGGAATTTCAAAGATTGAAATTTTGTTGTTTGGAGTATCTCGGATAATTGATGTTCCAATTGCAGCGAAAATTACAAATTTGTGGTTTTGCAACAATTGGATATTAAAATCAAGGAAGTTTGAAAATTATATTGAGCAAGTTATAAATTGATTATATGGTATCAATGTTTTGTATTGCACTTTAACTTGGTATTTTATTTGACTAACTCTATATCATATCTATATTACAGATTATATTCATACTATTAGTATGCCATAAATCTCTGATACCAGCTGCACTGGACGCAAAATATACTTCTTGTAAGCCTCTCTTATTAGTAACTGTATTCCTTTGAAAAAAATGATATTAATCCTAAGCTTCCGACTGCAGTAAGTCGAAGTTGCGGGAAACCTCTCTATCATGGAATTGTGTACTCGATGGAGGCAACTATCAGCCGCATTAGTGCTTTGTGTACTTCGGTGGAGGGTCGATCTTTTTGTGTTTATTAGATAAACCACAAAAACTAGTTATCGAATTCCGGTACACCTGTTCTATTAGTATTTGTGTGCCTCAGTACTTTGTGTACTTCGGTGGAGGGTCAAGCTTTTTGTGTTTATTCGATAAACCACAAAAACTAGTTATCGAATTCCGGTACACCTGTTCTATTAGTATTTGTGTAAACGGTGGAGGCAAAATTTATTTCAAATTCGGTTCAACTTTTTTGCATCAATTACACAAACCACAAAAACTAGTTATTGAGTTCCGGTAAACCCCTCATAAATGGAAGAAGAGCCTGGGGGATGACCTTACGTGGAGGTTAACTCGGTTTTAATCTAGATTCAACTTCCGAATCTTCAAATCTTGCAGCCATAAAGAAAATTATCATAGACTGCACCGTTTAATCTTTTCTCATTCTCAAAGTTCACTGCAACATTCCACTGTACCATACTGAAGTCATAATGTCGTTTTATTTTACAAAAACCTTATCAACTAAGGTATAAGGCAATCATGTTTGTGTAGCTCAGTAGGTGATGCCCAGAGTTGGATCCTGAGCAAGTCAATATTCAATTTTAGTGCATAGAGACTTTCCTAAAATCTTTTTTTATGTTTTAAAAATTGGTCAAAAAAAGGCCGAATAACTATACTCAAGAGTGGATTTCCGTGCTTCCTCTAGTTAATTAACCTTCTTAATTTAATATACAATAGCTTCATTGCAGTTTTCAACTAAGCCATAATCGTGGCAGGTCGTGTCAAGCGCGTTTCCACGTCAAAAAATAATTCATGCAGAAGTCATCGTAACAATACGAACGCAAAAGTACGACTCTGTTATGATATTGTGACAGGGAGAAGAATTTCTATCGTCGTTTCATTGATTATTCAAGCGTCTTTGATATTGGAACTCTAAGAGGTTGCTGAATATTAGAGAAATTTCTTTGTTCTACAAAAAAAAATGAAGTTTGGAAAGAGATTCGAGCAAACGTTAGCAGAAGATGAGATACCTGAAGATTGGATTGAAGCTGCTATTCAGTATAAAGCGTTGAAGAAATGTATATCCAGGATTGTGGATGAACTACACGCACTTGGTTTGGAACAAAATACCCTTGGAGTGTTGTTGGATAAGATAGAGGTTAGTGAATCTGAAACAACCGCCTCTAATCCTGTGGTTGCTCAGTATGTTTTAAAAAAGACCAAAGATCATCACATAGTCCCGACATTGAAAATAATCATAGACTATAATAAAGATGCTACTGATGATCATATAAACAGCAGTATAGAGCTCCTACGGAAAAATTTGGAACAAATTGCTAATTCCGGTAAGATCACCGAAATAACTGATGCCAGCTCAAATGTTAGTCAGGGCAGCAGCAACAAAAGTGTAGAGGAAAGCCTTGAAGTTGGTTCTAACCAAGAGACTGTCGAAGGTCAGGAGGATCAAATTGAAGATATAGGGCAAGTGTTATCAAAAGCAAGCATCGTGAGATTACCGGGACCTGGGAGAAAATACAAACTTTCCATAAAGTTGAATTCAGATGCTAAGTTCTTCCAAATGTTAGAAACCGAGTTGAATAACTTGGATAAGTTCAAGACTCAAGAAGAAAATAAAATGATAAAAGATATTGAAGAAGTCAGTGATATTCTTAACCAATTGACAGCTAAAGAATCTATAAAGAAGTCGGATATATATACCTGGAGAGAATTGTTCAAGTTGTTTTTGGATAATGAAATCTACTTCAAATATAATGAAACATCCATGACGTCGTCTGAGAATTCCTTGGAGAAAACTAAACAAAACTTGAATAACTTTAACCAGGAAATTTATAAAGCTGGTCTTGCAGAAGGCTTCAAAAATAAGAAATCCTTGAAAGCATTCAGTAAGTTTCTTGGAGTAAATGAATATTTGTTAAAGGTTTTGGAATTTCAATCGATGAATTCCACCGCTCTCAGAAAGATCTTAAAAAAGTTTGACAAACAAACCTCCTTCAATGTCAAGTCCAAATTCCCCAAGTTAGTATCCAGCGATCATATTTTTTTCACTGGAAAATCAATAAGTCAATCGATATGTTATATAATCCAATCGTCCTTACTTCAAATAATCCCCCAATTAGATGATTATACCTGTCCAATCTGTTTAGAGATTGCCTTCAAACCAATACGACTAGATTGTGGCCATTTGTTTTGTGTTAGATGTCTTGTCAAGTTGAAACAACGAGATAACTACAATTGTCCTATCTGTCGTTCTGACAAAGTATTGGAAATCGCTGACAGCTCCAATCTTGATTACGAGGCCATGTCTATGATGAAACGATTATTTCCCAAAGAAGTTAAACGGAAGTTGAAAGAACGTGACGAAGAGCATTATACTGAAATCATGGGTAAAGATCCTAAATGTGTGATAGTATAGAAACAGGATCAATTTTAGACTAATTTCTTACAAAATATATAATTTTTAGCAGCAAATTGTAAAATCGCGGGAGGGCAGCATTGAAATTGTACAGATTTGATAAAGATTCCAACTATAAGGAAAAAAGGTGGGGAATAGGATAACTAAAGAATTGAGGGAAGAGGTTCTTCAGTATGACAGTAGATAAAGCTAATAAATATGATAGACAATTACGTCTATGGGCCTCCACCGGACAATCAAATTTGGAGGAAAGTCATATTTGTTTGATAAATGCATCTGCTACTGGATCAGAGATTTTAAAGAATTTGACTTTACCAGGAATTGGGAGTTTCACGATTGTTGATGATAGCAAAGTGACAGAGGAAGACTTATCGGGTAACTTTTTCTTACCTTCATACTCCGTGGGTCATTCAAAAGCTCAAGTTATGTGTGAAACTCTTATGGAATTGAATAATGATAGCAAAGGGTATTATATAACCGAGTCTTTGTCAACAATCTATGATGATGATTTCTTTTGGAGTAAGTTTGATATGGTTGTTGTGAGTGACTGTACCGAGCTTTCATTATTAAATCATTTGAAATTGCTGCTATATAAAATGAATATTCCGGTCATAGTTGTAAATACAGTGGGGTTTTACGGTTCAGTTCGAATTATCACAAACGAAGTCAGTGTGATCGAAACCCATGCGTCCAACAAATTATTTGATTTAAGAATTGATAGACCTTGGCCACAGCTTCTTCAGTATAGTAATGATATCGATCTCGAGCAATTGGATGACACAGACCACGCTCATATTCCGTATGTGATTATTTTCATCAAGGGATTGCAAAAATGGCGTCTTGACCACGATGGACAAGATCCATCGAACTATCGAGAGAAGAAGGAATTCAAAAAATATATTGAATCGATGTCCAGAAACATTAATTTCGAAACCAACTTCATAGAAGCTTCTAATTCTGTCCATAGAGCGTTACAGAAGACCTGTATTCCTACTTACTTATTAAATCTTTTCCAAGACGAAAGAGTGTCAGACCAAAATATCAACGAATCTTCAACTTTTTTCTGGATTCTTATTAAAGCATTAAAAAACTTCACTGCATTGAACGAAGATCAATTACCATTGCCAGGGACCCTTCCAGATATGGCTTCAGATACCAAGAATTATATCGACTTACAAAACCTATATAAAGAAAAGGCCCAAAAAGATAAACAGATGTTCACCAATGAAGTCAAGAATATTATACTTCATGCAAACATTAACAAGACAGGGTCATATGATGATGACTGTTTGACAGAATTACAATCAGAGCTTATAAATATATTCTGTAAGAATTGTCAATATTTACATGTGACTAACGGATCACATCAGTTTTCAAATCCTCAGTTCTTAAGCAAAGTCCTCAAAAACGAATCCAGCGAGTTTGACAATGAAAATGTCAATACTTTGGGAATATATTATGGATTGATGACATTCAACGTGTTTGTTGAAACCCACAAAAGAATTCCACAAAAAAACGAGGTGAATCAGTTTGTCGAATTGTTTCGTCAATATTTCGAAGTGCCAGCAACTTCAACTATACCCGAATCCTTAGTTAATGTATTCAAAGAGATAATAGCTCACGGGACCACCAATTATCACAACATCAGTAGTTTAATCGGGGGTATTGCTTCTCAAGAAGTTTTGAAACTAATCACGTCTCAATATATCCCTTTGGATAATTTACTAGTATTTGACGGAGTCAGATCGATCAGCGACAAATGGAAAATATAATATTTGAAATATATACAATTCGTCATAGCAAAAATAACTTCCATACTCTCATCTATAAATCATCAAAGCTTCCTTGGATATTTGAGCTCGACTGCTTTGATTTTTTATTTTGCTTGACAATCTCTTTCCAATCAGTTTGTGCTTCTTCATCGCTAGAAGATTCTTCCATTATTTGTTTCTCAATGGCTTCACGTTTCCGCTTCATCTTCTCTCTTCGTTCTTGTTTCCCTTCTTTTGTATCAACTTTCTTAGACCATGACTCATTCTTCACTTTCAACTCTTTACGCTTTTTAGAATCTTCTATTTTCTGGAGTTTGCTTGCTTCTAGAGTTGCAACTCTAGCCTTTTCCTTCTCCTTGTCACCGTATTCATATTTGTCCATATCAATCTTTTCCGTCAACCACCCATCCTCTGGCATCTTCTCGTTAGGTATATGTCTAGATTCAGGCATCTTTGGTAATCTTAATAAACCATACATCTTAGCAATACCAATATAATCCAAAAGAGACATTCTGAAAATAGATGAGGCCATATGCTTCGTATAATACTTAACGAAGCCCACGTAAGCCTTTAAAGCCATTTCATGAAGAGCTCTATCGCTTAAAATGTATCTTTTGAGATCTTGTTGGAATGAGGCATGATCCGGAGTATCAATATTGGGTATCTCCTTCATGATAACTTTCTTCACTTGCATGAATTCAACATAATCAATTTCTCTACTATTTTCACTAAGAAAAGTGATAGCTTGACCCACCTTATTAGCTCTTCCAGTTCTACCACAACGATGTAAGAACACATCTGGATCTGTAGGAGGATCCAACTGGATGACCAAGTCGACATCAGGAATATCAATACCTCTAGCAGCCACATCGGTAGTCATTAAAACATGTTTGTGGGTATAAGTATCGGCTTCTGTGAACTTGTTTAAAGTATTCAATCTTGATTTAGTGGTCAACTGACCATGGATGGAATGGAATTTGGCAGGAAAGTCTTGTGGGAGTAAATTCTTAAGAATCAAATAGAAATACTTTACTGATGCACATGTAGGGAAGTACACAATCGCCTTTTTGAATCTGTAATCCTGAACCAATTTCAACATTGTCGTCAATTTAAGTTCAGGATTTACCATCATATAAGTTATGTTCAAGGATTTAGGAGCCGAGTTAACCAGGTTGGGACCCTTGACAGTAATTCTGACCGGATTGGTCATCCCAGTCTTGAAAATTCCATCACCAGCAGCCGATAAGGTGGCAGAGAATAAACCAGTTCTCCTTTGCTTAGGAAGTTTCTGTAGAATAGTTATGACTTCTCTATTGAATGATATGTCCAATAATTTGTCTGCTTCATCCAATATGACTACTTCCGTCGAATTTGTTTTGACTTGTGTAGATGAAATGAAATCTAAGAATCTCCCTGGGGTAGCAATCAAAATCTGTGGACATTTAGTTGTAAATGTCTGGAGGTCTTCTCTTACCGTTCCCATTGATCCTACCAACAACTGGGTATTAATTTGTTTCTTATCTTCAGGAAGATATTGCAACAATGTCTGAAACACAGATTGAATCTGACTGGCCAACTCTCTGGTTGGAGATAGTATAACTGCAAACATGTGTCCTTTTTTCAAAATATCTTTATCTTCGTACAAAAACTGGGACAATTTCTGTAGAACGGGAATCACAAAAGCTAATGTCTTTCCTGAACCGGTGACTGATTCCACTATGACATCTTTAGAACCACATAAAAGTGGAATAGTTGAAGCTTGAACTGGGGTCATAGATGGATATCCCAAGGAGGTTATAGCATTCTTTAACCAGGGATTTAACTCATATTTCAAGTTTTCCCACTCTAGCGATCCCTTCTTATTCTGCATCACGTAGAAAGTGATGTTCTATTACAACGGATTCTAATACTATTATGATGAGCAGTGATTTTTCTCGCGATGAGCATCGCCGATAACAGAAGACAGTTCTTGAACAAACTCCATTATGATGAAGCGTATTTTTCGGGCCATGTGGAGCACCGACAGAGTTCAAATGTCCAAGGAGTATGAAAATTGGACAAAGCAACAACTAATCGACAAAATAAAAGAATTAGAAGAACCATCGGTGAAACAAGCTACCAATGCAACAGACAACAAAGAAAAGGAAGAAAATGTCACCGAAGCTACAGCTGCTCCTGAATCTTCACTTACTTCAGCTACTAACGATACACAAGCTAAAACTAAGAGAAAAAAGGCTTTTGATTTCACCAACACTTCTAGCAGATTCATTGCTTTGAGATTTGCTTACATGGGCTGGAACTATAATGGATTGAATTTCCAATATGATCCTACTCCATTACCTACAGTAGAAGAGGAGATCTTGAAAGCATTGGAGAAAGCCAAATTGATCAAGGATGTTGATCCTGACTGCTGTGATTTCAGTAGATGTGGAAGAACTGATAAAGGAGTTAGTGCCATGAATCAAGTTGTGTCGTTAACTGTTCGATCAGTTTTACCACCGGAAGAACAACAAATGAAGGAAAATGATAACAAAGAACTTCCATATTTGTCTATCTTGAACTCCATGTTGCCAGCAGATATAAGAATAACAGCAGTAAGTCTTCGACCACCTCCCAACTTTGATGCCAGATTCAGCTGTAAACACAGACATTATAGATATATTATCAAGAAAGAGGGTTTAGACATTGATTTAATGAATGAAGCTGCCAAATCATACAAAGGGGTCCATGATTTCCGTAATTTCTGCAAAATAGACGGATCCAAGCAAATCACTAATTTCCATAGAGAAATACTAGAATCACAAATTATTCCATTGGATGATGAGTACGTAATGTTTGATTTAAAGGGTTCAGCATTCTTATGGCACCAAGTTAGATGTATGGTATCTGTGTTATTATCAATTGGACAAGGATTAGAAGACATCAGTCTAATAAGCGAATTGTTGAATGTTGAGAAATACCCCAGTAGACCCAACTATGAGATGGCTAATGATATCCCGTTAATTTTATACGACTGTGTGTTTCCAGAGATGGAATGGTTGTCTCCATCATATTTCAATAATAATAAGAGCATTAAAGAGTTTGGAAGAGTGCAACAATTGGTTGTGGATCACCAATTGAAGTCTCATATTGGAAAGATCATGAGAGAAATTGTGGTGAAAGACGAATACAAATTACAGACTTCGCCCCTGGTAGGAGCCATCAATCTAGGAGATGGAAAAGGAAGGAGTTTCAAGAAATACGTCCCGATACTTCAAAGAAGCTTTGGAGAGAATTATAAAGTAGTAAACGAAAGATACAATCAAAAGAAGAAGAGAAAAACTGAACTATAATGCATTTGTTCCCTGAACATAATATCTATAAACAAACCTAAAGTAACATATTTCTATGAACTTATCCATGAAGGCTCCCAAAACAGCCATTCTCCATTAACTCCTCCTTGACTATCTACCCACAAGAATCCATTAGTGATCATTTCATCAACCACAGACTTGCATCGAATCTTGTCCCATCCATAATTGTCTCTCAACAATCTATAGGTGACATACCCACCCATAAATGTACACACTTCATAGACTTTTTTCTGATCATTTGTGAAGTTATCATTGAGAGATGATGATGATGCCAATGAGAATTTCAACCACTTCTTCTCATTTATCGTTAAGATTTCATAGCCATTTCCCAAGGCTTGAAGTACATCTAAACACTTGATAAGGTCCTTTTGATTGATAGGAGCATGCAAATTGACATTTTTTTGTAATCGAGGTAAAAGCTCTTTAAAAGAAATCAAACCTCCATTCAAATTCCTAGTTTCCTGACAGACCTCCACAACCTTAACAGCTAGACTCACATAAAAATTCTGGTCTCGTGCAGGCGTTTTGCAATGGGAATATATAGTCAATTCAAGGGGATCTATTCCTATCAGCTGACACATATCATTGAATTTAGTTCGAAATTCATTATTCAGTCGTATTTCATCTCCGTGATCATTAGCAAAATTGATAAGAGCAGATTCAAACACAGATAACTGCGTAGAAAGCTGCTGGGAATGCAATTCATTCAAGTACTGTCCGAGCCGTGTATAACGATCCCGATCTGTGTCCATTGCTTCTTGACAATTGAATCTTCAACAGAGCGATACAACAGATTGATCTCTTCTCTCATCAGCGCGCCTTATCACATGAAATCGGTTATAGTTCACAGTTTGAATTAACAGTTCAACAACGGTTTTGCACTGGGAACTCACCGGTTGTTGGGAAGAAGCATTCAAAGATGGAGAAGCCTCAAGAGATAGACGTTTACTTTGGCAGAGGAATTTCAGGCACCATAGCCGTGCCGGATGCTGCTGCTGAAAATGGTGATATTTCCAATAATGCCCCACCTGCCAGCCATAAAATGGTATTGATCTTCCACGGACAAGGTGGCCATAGAAATTATTGTTATCAAAAGGAGTTGGCACATAAATTGGCCAAAGAGTCCGGAGTTTATTCTTTAAGAATTGATTTCAGAGGTTGTGGATCCTCGGCTGATAATGCTGATGCTAAACTAGGAAGAGTATTGGCTCAAGATGTAGAAGACATTCAAGAATCAGCTGAATTCGTGATAGATGGAACTAAGAATCCTTTGAAGGTTAACTTCACATTATCAGCCATTGTGTCACACTCCAGAGGATCGGTAGCCATGTTTTTATGGGCAATGGAACAAGACCGAATCGCCAAAACCGATTATAGTTCTAAGGCCATTATTGTGCCTAATTTGGTGAATTGTTCTTCCAGATTCCAATCTCATACTGTTTTGGACAGATATCCTTTACACGATGGGGAATTTGATGAGGTGCCCCAACAAATGTTAAGACATGGCAAGTATCAACCAGTCCCTATTATGAAACGAGAACTACTTGATTTGGCCGAGGTAGATTTGACAGGCTTGAATGACTTATCGGTTGACTTTTCTGCTTTAAGCATTTATGGGCTAGAGGATTCAATTATTCCTATTGTGGATAGTGCCCACTTTGCTAATGTATTGAGTAGGGGTCACTTATCGCATAAACTTGAATTGATTCCTTTGGCAGACCATAACTTTTTTGGAACTGTGCCTATCGAAAATGATGATGACGCCGAAGAATATAATCCCAGAGGGTTCCGTTTGAATTCTGCCGGGTTAGTTAACTACAACACCCTTGTTGTTGAGAAAATTCTTGATTATTTGAAGCCAGAAAACGAATTGGAAAGATTTTTACACATCAGCAAGAACATAGGGCATTTATCCAGATGGAAAGAAATTGAAGGAGTAAGTAACTTCAGAGATATTGGTGGTTGGAGAATTACTAGTCCCAGATTCCCTATGTTGAATAACCCTTCTCCATCAAGATATTACGTCAAGCATAATTTACTCTTTAGAAGTGCACATTTGGGAAAAATCACCAACAAGGGTCTTGATTCTATGAAACAATTTGGAATAAAAGTTGTGTTCGATCTTAGATCGGAAGGTGAATGCGCAAGAGATGGATGTCCTACAGATGAAGCATTTAAAGCACATGGAATTGAAAGAAGACATACCCCAGTATTCAGCAAGGAAGATTATTCTCCACAGGCTATTGTCGTAAGATACACTAATTTAATGAGTAGCTGGAGTACGTACGTGAATGTGTATGACGATATGTTGAAAAATGGAGTTAATGCTTTCAGAACCATTTTAGAGTTCATAAGAGATAACAAGAATGTTCCTATATTATTCCATTGCACTGCTGGCAAAGATAGAACTGGAATGGTGTCAATGTTAGTGTTGTTATTGGTGGGATTAGACAAACATACCATTGCCAAAGAGTATGAATTGACTACTGTAGGCTTAAGACCTGACCATAAAGATATTCAGAAAAACTTCAAAACTATCATGCAAAAGATGGAAGGTAAATTTGGCAGTCAAGAAGAAATTGAACGAGTTCTTGGACAAGGAAGACCAAACTGGACTCTAGAAGAGGATGGATTTAAGAACTTGATTAGTTCTCGATACGAAGCAATGCTATCGACCATTGAGTTATTCGATAATAAATATGGTGGTATTATTAATTATTTAAAAAACTATTTGAAGTTCAGCGAGGATGACATATTGACCATTTATGAAAACTTGATGGTGAATGATGTAATTGGGTACTTTAGGGATGATACCTTTATTGAATGGAGTCATAGAAACACCATAGGACCTAATTTGTAAGTAGTATAGAAACGGAAAATTGACTGAACCAACGATTAGATAAAATCTATACGTAATGAATGTTGGTATATAACAGATTCTAATCGTTATGAATGTTGTCATATAATAGATCAATTCACGTAATTCTAGCTCATGATGAATGATGAAGAATCAATTCCTGAACATCTTTACGTAATCAGTTTCTTCAATCTACTCATTCAGTTTCTTCATTCTACTCATTGGATTCAAATTATTCTAATATACAACTATTAATACATACTCTTAGTCCTCACATAATTGGTAATGGCCTATGCCTGAACACAATCTTTTTCTTTATTATATCTATCATAGTAACAGGAGTATTCTTTTTCTCATTATCAGCATTGGTATCAATTTTCAACACCCCGAGTGGAGGGTCTATAGTCTCCATGGCTCCTTCTAATCTTTGTGAGTTCCCTATGTATACCGTCACTTTTCCAGCGGATATATTCATTTTTCCAAATTTGACAGCATCATAAACATCATCGACTTTGATCCAGTCATCGGATTTATCAGCTGGTGCTTCTTTAGGTAGATTTAAGACTCCTTGGATTTCCACTATACAAAGTCCAAAAGGAGTTGTTACAACATCGTTACTGGAGACGGTATTGTCCAATATGGGAAGGACTTTTGAGTACTCCAAGTCCACACTAGGCATGTTAATGAAGAATCTACTCGAGAATGAAATATTTGAGAATATCTACGCGTTTATGAATCACGTGATCAGTCACGTGATATTGACAGAGCCGTAAGCCACTAGGGAAAGAATAACGGTAGAATCTTGAGTTCAATACTATCAGAGTCTATAATAGTTCAAGCTAATGTGATTGTTATTTCCTATTTTATTTCCTTCAACTACTCTAGTAACCTCATTTCCAAGTACACGCTTATAGTAAGCAGTAGCCAAAGCCTCAAACTTATAAACATCCTTAATCAATATTACTCCTTTATCGATATCACTCCATAATAATTTCTCCAGCTTCTTCTCTACCACCTATTATCAATGCTTATTACTCTAAACAGACATCTATGACTTCCGTTTGTCGGACTTAACACCATTTCACCTATTCGATTGTTGCAAATACGTTCACTGGCCAAAACCGCTTGCCTAAACAGGAAAGTTGATATGCAAGTAATTAACTTCCCAATTAGGAAGGTACATCAATTTGCATCCAGTTCTTATAAAACGCTGTCAAAATCCTAAGTATCTTGTGAAAAGAATACAATTTATCACAGAGACACCAATTTAGGTTTCGGTAGCTCTCAAACTTCCACTAACACAGCATATCGTTTAACTAAACCTAAGATCACCCGTTTTGACAATGCTGGACGGTGAGTATCATGCCATCGACGGGGTTATGCAGTTACTTCGGTATCAGCAGAACTATCCAGCTTTGGGGACGGGACAGCAGACATTAGCCAGACAGGCTAGAAATTTATTAGGGCCTAAAATTCCTCCAATCTTCGTCCAATATCAAACCATCTATCAATTTAACTTGTTTGGTGACTATCCGTTTAAGAAGGATGTGGTACCTAGTGCTATATTCGTAGGGGTTTTCGCCTTTTTATTCGTACTCCATCTGATGATATTTGCCATAAATACTTCCAGAGGCCATCATTTCTGGATTACCATATCTTACATATTCTATTGTGCTTTGAAAATTATAGGGTTTGCCTTAAGAATCCAATGGCAGAAAGATTTAAGTATGACCAGAATAGGATTGACTAGTGAAGTCATGTTGATTATCCCATCGATTGTTCTTGTGTCATTCAATTTGATTTTGGCCCAAAGAATCTTTACTTGGAGACACCCGGTTGGTGGTTCCAGAAAGCTTTTCTGGGGCTTTATGCTTTCATTATATGCCATTGTATTGGGAGTGGTAGCCATGACTGTTATGGCCACTTTTGTCACTTATATTCATTTATTATCAGAAGCTAATTATACCAGATATAAAAAAGTCCAACAAGCATCATCCCTTTTAGTTGTTTTGTATACCTTGACAGCAGTTTCATTACTTGGATTAGCTTATTTCTTCAAGCCCACCAAAAAAGATGAAAATTTATATACTTATCAACCATGGTGGATCGAGTCATTCCATCCATTTTACTTTGTTCCCAAAAATGCTTCTAGGGATGCCGAAGAAACATTTATGAAGAGAAATCATAATCATAGACATGCAGTACGAGTCATAGCCGCTACTCATCATCATTATAATATGGTGGAAGGGTTGACCAATCAAAGAGGTTCATTATCTCATAACTTTTCTCTTGTGATTGTGCTTATTTCCACAGTGGTGTTATTTGTCGGGTCTGTATTGAGAGCCATTCCAATATTTCAAAATAGATATCAAAAAGACAGTTCCCCTATTTGCAATCCTATTGCTATGTATATAATGTGGGGGGCTGCTGAAGGATTGGTGGTGTTCCTTTATGCTGTGGGGAGAGTCGATTTGAGATTCTATAGACCAGACAGATTACCCAAGAAAGTTCGGCAAATCATCACTGCTGAACAATCGATTGAAAATAGTGAAGCAGAAGAAGATTTCACGGATGATGATGACGATTATGCTGACACCAGATACGATGATGATGTTCATACCAGTGAATTGTCTGATTCTAGTGACGAATACAGATTACCTAAATACGAGGACGAATTTACCAGGAGCAGAGAGAAGGGAGATAACGAGTCAGAGTTTCACTTCTAGTCATTTAATACCATTTATTTACATACTTATTGGCAAATATTTCTCTTTAGTCTTCAATTGTAATATATATATTAATTTTGGTTTTCGTTTCAATTCGGTACATCCATGGCATTTAACAATTCAACTAGCTTTTTGCTATTGAACACATGTGCTTCTGGTGAACCGAAATATGATGAATTGGGCAAGACTCTCAATAAATTGTAGATAGAATTGCTGATGAACGATTGTGGTTGAGAGTCGTTCTTGTTGGATCCGTTGTTGGTGCTATCATCTGCATCACCAGTGTCGGATTTTAATAATGGCTTGGAAGGTAATTCTACTTTTCTCTTTTTATTTTTGACTTCTTCGGTACCAGATTGTTCATAGGGTTGATCGTATTGATCTTGAATGTTATAATCAAACACAGGTTTTCCAAGATCGTAGTTCACCAAGTTCACTTCGTCATAAGCATATCGAGAACTCAACAACAATATCGTGTCATCATCAGGAAATAATTCTCTATATCTACTTTCAAGACTGCTGATAATCCCAAGGTCCAAAAATTTGGTTGCAAATTTCCCATATTTCTTAATCAATTTCTTGATATAATTTTTGCGGTCTTCGATGTCACTTGCTTGTTCTTCTTTGATCCATTCAGGAGTATCCAAGTCTTCGATATCTTCGGGATTATCAAGTCCTTTCAAAAGATTGGTCATAGCAACTTCAAATAACACTTTGATGTTTTCAATCTCATTAACCATAATTAAGAAGTCCAAGTAAGATAATAAGTACCTCCCATTGGAACCATAGTTCTTCATTCCGATTTCAAACACTTTCCTGGCAGTGTTCTTATTATCACTATAATATTCCATCAAGGCATTTTCAACATACAACTCATGGCCGATCTTAGCAAACTTTTTCGCCTGTTTAAACACTTGACGAGATCCCTTTATACCACTAGATCTTTTATGGGTCATCATTAGTTTGGTATAGACCAACGTTATGGATCGACTCAATTCTTGTTGTTTGACTTTCAAAGCCTTAAGGGTATCGACATCTTTTTTCGACAAATTATATCCTTGTTTAGCCCTTTGAATCATAATCTTGTGTTCATTAGTTTCATCATTGTCATTTTCCTCATCATCATCATCATTACTATCACTGGTACCTTTGGCCGTGGTAGTAGAATCAGGATTCACACTAGTACCATTGGTATTGCTAGTATTATTTTTAATAGAATCTATATGCTGTACAACTATATTGTGGTCATTAGTTAACGAGTTTATTAAATTATTAAGCACTTCATCGGCCTTGGAGAGATTGTTATCTCTTTCATACAATTCAGACAATTCAAATGAAAGTAAGTAACTTTTAGGATTCAATATTAACCCCAGTGATAATAATTCAAATGATTTACTCAAATTCTCATGGTTGGATTGGTCAAGACAAAATTGGTTATATTTGTACCACAATTCAGGAACAAACGGCAAAGAAATCAACGATTGTTTATAAACATACTCGATTCTCTTTTGTAGTAACGCTTCATCTTTAATGTTCATATTATTTTTTTGCTCTAGTTGCAACCATTTGTACCATAAAGTCAATTGATACTTGACAGAGTCATTGTCTATGGTCTCAGGTATAAGAGTTCTCTTCAACAGTCTCTCGGTGATGTTATGCCATTCAGTATTCCAGGATCTAGCTTCCATGAAATCTGATGATTTATCAGCAATGAATCTACTGGCAGTGGAAGAATTGATTTCATTCTCCCATTTGGTATACACAGACCATAATTGTTCGATTTTCTCGGTTGGAATTGCCAACATCAATTTATAAACCTTCCGGATTAAATCAACTTTCTGTTGTTGTTCCCAAGAGGCGGTTGGAGTCCAGGTTTTCAAGAAATCCAAATAATCATTCCACAAATCGCCACTTTTGATATCAATACCCACTCGATTCACAGCAAACTCAAACGCTTGAATCACTATTCCACGGGCCTTTTCACCACCGGTGATAACATCGTTGACTCTTCTTACGTAATTAACGTACAATCTGAATAATTCAACATGGTCTACAGTGGTGATACACTTGGCGAAGAGCAGTTCCACTTTTTTGAAATCTTGTCGATTCATTTCAAACGTAATGTAACTACACCACAGTTTACCGTCATACTTGAATATCGAAAGATACTTATCAAAAACCTTTTGGATTTGTTCTTGCTTGTCTTTAACAATCACTTGTTTGATGAGTTTATTCCACTTATGATAGTCCAAAGGGTTTGCTTCCAAATCCTCTTCCAACTGTCCAATGACGTCTAAAGAGAGTCTTTTCTTACTCATGGCTCAGAACTTGATGGATGGAAGAATCTGGATAGTTGAATGGAAACAGAATCTAGCCGACAGTTGAATGGAATAATTTCAACGAGCGATGGAGTGAGAAAGCGACGGCGCGCATATACCAATGAAGTTATAAAGCCAGAAAAGACTGCACCACTTATATTGTTAGAGTTAGGTTTAAAGGAGTCCAAGATGTCACTTGAATTACATGTATGGGGAACTGATAAAGTATCGGTAATTTCTCCAGAATCATTAGCATGTGCGTGGCTTGTAAGCAGCAGCTCTGCGGACGTGGATATTATAGCCAGTAATAATACTAATATGTCATTCCAGAGCCAATTACCAGTGCTAATTGTGGATAAAAACAATCGATACGAAGGGTATACGGACATATGTGAATATGTAACTGGGAATTATCCTTTAAACGGAATAAATCAAGACTTAAGTAAGCATGAAGAACTACTTAACAAAAGCATAATATCATTTATAAATAATAAATTGAGAATGATAAATCAGTATAATTTATACATTTGCAGTCAGAATTATGAAAAGTATACAAGAAAGCTTTTTAAACATTATCTTCCCTTTCCCATGATGTATAATCAACCATTGAAATTCTACAATCAAGCTCAGGAACTAACTGCTACCGTAGGACTCGGTGCAAGCTCAACGCGATTTTTCCAATTAACAGAAGAGCTGGCACCAGAAGATGTGATTGACACAACTACGCCTATCAGTAAGCTTCATGAACAGACTATGCTAGCCAATAACAAGAAGAAACTTAGTCTTAAAGAGACTAAAAACACTTTAAAAGCTATGAACTTGTTGCATGACTATATAAAGACCATAGAACCTTTATTAGAGTCATTGAAATCATCCAAAGGATTTACTACTGGAGAATTATTATTCTACAGCTATTTGACATCTTTATGCTGGGAACAGTTACCAGATCAGACATTACATGATTTAATCAAGTCAGAACACTCCAAAACATATGAACAATACACCACTACAGTCCTGCAATTGACCGTCAAGCCATTGAATCCAGCAGAAGCCCTGGAAATCCCTAGCTTGTATAACGAAATCAAGCACAGATTTAACAAAATTCAACTGTGGAGCATATGAACGACACACGACCGCAGAATATATCATCAGCGACTTGACATAAAAATTTTCATTATACAACAACTGTATTGATAATCAATATATACATCCCATATAGAACCATGTAGAATTCCTGGCAATCTAGCATAGTTTCATTCTATACCATAACCATGTATTTAATGATGGAGATTCTTTTGCCACAGATCAACATTCAATAGTTAAATATCAGGAACTTTGTAGGTCCTGTCTTTCCTATTTAACCAATTGAATTACATACTTCAGTGTAGAATTAACTGTAAATCACCACACAAGTAACCATCTATACCTGTCACTACTCAGATTCGAACAGGTTCCCATAACATTTTTCAATGTTATAGCATGTTTCGGTGTTTATGATTTCGACTGCTCGGATTATACGGACGCGATTTGAAAAATTACATCAATCAAAACTCACTAACCATGAGAATTTCCACGGTGATAGTGCCATTTTATGTGGCCAATATAGCGGTTTCCCAGGTGATTCGTCCAGTAGACGATGCCAAAGACCTCCATATTGCCATAGATAAGAACATTGAACAAGTAATGGCTCTTGAAAGGACATGTGTTGACTTACCAGCTCAGACCGATTTTGATGATGAGCTTATTACTCAAGCACCAGATCCTGCCACAACGGAAGGACCTCGGTTAGGTAAACGGTATGATAGAAATTATATTGAAAGCAAGAGAAAGGAGTTCTACGAAAAGTATAGAAGTGAACATGGAGAAGATTTGCATGATACTAATGAAGCTACTCCAAATCCTTGGATTCGGACTATCTATGAATCGGTAGTTGAAATCGTCAGACCTACTGTTATCCAAGGAGTTACATTCAGTGCAAAGCCTGCCACCACTACCAATGGGTTAGAACCATGGATCACATTAAAAAAAGATGGAAGTCCTAAAACTGTTAAACCTCAAATGAAGAATGGCCATATAAAGAATGCTTCTCCTACTTATAACACGTGGTTTTCTACTCCTACTACTGTAAGACGTACTAAAGAAGAGTTGAAGGCTCATAATATGAAGGATGGTGAAATTCATGAAGAAGTTACTTATATTGAAGAAGATCAAACTTACCATGCCTTAAATCCGGTTATTAGATGTACTCCTGATGCGTATTTCAGAAAAGGTCTCAACAAAAGAATGTCTTCCGAACCTTTCTGCTTCCCCAAGGATAATACGTATATGTCTGCTGATAAGACATATTTTATCACTTGGTATTCCAAGTTCTTTGATGTTGAGAAAGTGAGGTTCCATTTATCCCTTATTAAAGAAAGTGCAAAGGACAAAGGGACTATTAAGCAGAAAAGATCTGCTATTATGGATAAAGGAGGTAAGGTGACCAAAAAGTCTTTTTTCACCAGTGACTGGGTCAGTAATGATGCCGGGATCTTTCCATTAACAATCCAGGAAGAATTTTTTGATGAAAATGAAATTGGGTCTAAAAGAGTATTGTTATCGATTCAACCAGACGACGTGGATGATGAAGACTTTGATTTATTGAAGAACTCCTTGGTGATTGCTATTTCGAAGCCTCAAAAGAGTAGAAAGAAGAGTAAATTGGCAGATTTGGCTTGGTTGGAAGAGAAGCAAAAGTATCAACATATGGTAACTGAATATGATGATGGAATGGATTATGAGAAATATTATGCCATTATGGCGATTCCATTATTTGTGTGTGTGATTGCACTTATGATGTATATCTTCGTATGGGTGAACAAGGTAGACTTGAGCCACTTAAAACCTAGAAAGGCATTAGGAAGTAACCATGGCCATAGACGGATTCCGTTTGCAAAGAAGAAGGCATCACCATATTCATCATTACCACTGCACAATTCCGACATTCCATTACAAAATACTGGAGGGCGTAAAGCCGACTAATTAGTTAATTATATACTGTTTATAAACGATCAGATTGTAGATAGAGAAGGTAGAAAAACGTAGACAGTACAAAAAGATGAAAAAGATGGAAAAAAAGAAATAGAGATGAAATAGATATAAACCATATAAATGACAGCTATATGAAGGCTATATGACAGCTACATGACAGCTATATGACAGATACGTGATAGTTACAGAACAGCTCCATGGCCCTAATACCAATACTGAAGGAACCAGGTATACAATCCATTATTCGCTGCGCTAACTCCGATCTACCACCAAGGTTTGTCATTCGCATCACAAAATCTCATCTTGCAGCCCATTTGTATCGAAGGAGCTGAACTTATATAAGGCACTTTTAACATACAATGCCGGGTCAATGGGAATTGAACCAAGGATGGACTCTTTGTATTCTAGCATCGATATTATGTGTTTTGGGATGCTTGACGATATTTATAGACGACTTATATAATCTACTTTTGCCAAGGGCTATTACAAGCCGATATCCTTTTGAAATAAGTCAGAATTATGGCTTTTTGATTGCTTCTTTAGGGTTTAGCTCTGGATGTTTGTTGTTTACGTCTTTGTATCGGTTATTGCCCCATGCTACCGATTATTTGGAACAAAGTGGTGTTGCTGGGCGGTATGTAATGGCTTATGCTATAGGAACTTATTTGGCGGGGGTTGTGATTTGTATGAGTTTGAATGGACTTTTACACATGATAACCAGTGAATCAGTTGTCCATTGCAGTCATGGAGATATGGAGGGACATAATCATGAACATGGCCCGGAACATCATTCCCACTCTTACAGTGCTAGACTGAGTGAATATCCTGAGGATGTGGAAGAAAGAGATGATGATATTAATGATAGAACAGAGCTTACTAACAGTGGATCCCTGGCTGTTTATGGAGCTATGGATCATGGGGAAAGGTCTAGATCCAAGACCAGTTTAGATTCAAAGAATCCAGATATACCAGAACTTTCTAAAAAGTTCTCCTGGCTCCATTTATTTGGTAAAGATTTTGCTGGAGAATGCAAGGGATATAGTTCTGCTGAGATATGTGTTAATGATGATGTTAAGAGATTGCATTATTGTGAATTGCCTACGTTGAACTCTCATGGAGACGAGATTCATTCTATCCACTCAGTGCACACACAGCTGGAAGATGGCTATGAGAGTCAAACCAGTTATCAACACAGTCACCAGCACAGTCACCAACACAGTCACCAACACAGTCACCAACACATTCACCAACACGATAATCAAAATAGCCATCAAAATCCCCAACATCACCATCACCATCATCAAAACAATCACACTCACTCCCATGACAATACCAACGATATGAAATCCCTTACCTCTCGTTCAGTCCGGCTGAACCACCACCACCACATTTCCACTCCCCTCTCCAGATTGCTAATGATAGGGATCCAAACAACTTTGGCTATCACATTACATAAGCTTCCTGAGGGATTCGTCACCTATATAACATCGGAAGCAGATTCCAAATTAGGAATCGAAATCTTTTTGAGTTTATTAGTCCATAATTTCATCGAAGGATTTCTGATGTGCTTGCCGTTGTATTACCTGTTCAGTCAAGGAAAGCATAGCTACACTGGAAAATTGAAAGCAGTGTTGGTGAGTGGAGGATTAGGAGGATTGGCCCAACCTCTAGGAGCAGCGTTGGGATATGTATTTTTGCAATTCAATCCATTATTAGATGATAATGGAAAGCAATTAGATACCCTAAGCTTTGTGTTTGGTAATACTATTTCTGTGACAGCAGGGTTTTTAACAGTAGTGTCATTGTCGATGTTCGGGTCAGCTATTAGCTTCAACAATCGGTCGGTGAATGGGGTGATAATATGGGCAGTTATGGGAATAGCGGTGATAGGAGGGTCTCTCATACTTACGGAACAGGAATAGAGAGGGGAAGAAGATAAGAGAAGATGATAAATATTCTCTATACTCAATACAAGTATTAGATATACAAAGTATACAAAGCTATTCAATATATATACAGTAAGATCAACTCTATCAGAAGTAGTTGCAACAATAGGCGTGCGCTTATCACCAATTTTGTGTCATCGAGCATGACGGAAAAATGAGAACTCAAGGAGACTTACACATAATACATATTTATGGTTCTATAAGACTACAATACCTACTCCATAACGGTTATACCCGGCTAAAGAAGATACATATACCAAAGCAGTTCGCTAAACATCAAAACCACTGTTTTTCCCGGACTTTTTTTCACCCATAATAACTGGTTTTAGTACTCTTACAACCAAGTAATAGATATGATGGCCCACGAGATACCTGTATCATTACAGGCACAAGAAGGCACCAGAACATTGCCAAACGGCGAAAAAGTCGACTTTGGTAATGGCAATAAGAATAATGTGAACCATAAGCGCAAACCTAGCAATAATACTAAGAAGAAAGACAAGTACTCAGAACCTAGTTTACCTGATGGAGCTAAACCTGTATTTGGAAACGAAAAGAAGAGTAACACTTATTATGACAGTGACAGTAGCAATAGTTCTGGGAAGGAAAAGAAGAAGAATGTAAATGCTAAGAAGACAAATAAGGACAAGGATGTATTTGCAGGGTCTACATTTCATTCATCACCAGAAGCATTGAATTTACCTAAACCAAGCTTTAAAATAGCTTCGCCTAAACCCGAGATGAAGAATCCCGTGACTAACTATCCATCTCCATATTATAATCCAGGACCTCAACAAATTCCTCCACCTCAAGGAACAGTAAACCCAGGTATGCCTCAAATGCCTATGAATTTCGCAGGAATGGGCCCAGGACCAGTTGCAGGAATGGACCCAAGAATGAATTATCCGGGTCAAATGGTGCCAGGAGCACCAGGCTATTATCCATACTTCAACCCTCAACATGGTCAACATTCTCAACCTCCTGTTCAACAGCATCCTCCTCAATATCAACTTCCTCTGCAATCTCAGCAGGCAAAGCTTCCACCTTCCCATCCAGTGCAACCATTTCCTGCCGATTCTACTTCAGGACAAAAGATATCTTTTAATGATTTATTTAAATAGAATTACGGAGTAATGAACACGCCCTACCAATAAACATCAACAAACACATTAGTAGACAAGCAGCACAGACTTAAGGTTACTTTGGCCTATTTCTTATAGTCCGGGTCGGCAATGTGATTCGTAGAACTCATATAGATTACGCCCGTTTATCACCTCTAAATACCGATTATGGAATCGGACCATTTTGCAGCACTCGGGACGAGCGCCCTTCCACGACCCGCGACTATGAAAAATTATCAATTGCATCATCCACGGAATAACTAAATATAAATACGGTAGCTAGCCACACTTGTAATATTGCAACATAAACTGACGGAGGAGAGTTCAGAGAGTTTGATATCAATACTATTACGTTCTTTGGTTGCATTTAATTCGAAAAATCCCAGGATTACTATCACACGACCTCGTTAACTGCTCGTGTTTGTGGTTTTATATATTCATTGTGGATTAATTCTATCTATCATGGCTACGTCTAAAGAAATCCGTATCATCTGCCTTTTGGCTCTTGATACAGTTTTCTTCCTTTTGGAAGCTGTTATCGGATACACAGTCCACTCATTGGCTCTTGTGGCCGATTCGTTTCACATGTTGAATGATATCATTTCATTATTTATTGCTCTTTGGGCTGTCAAGGTTAAAAACACTAAGCCTGCAGACGGGAAATATACTTATGGATGGCAAAGAGCTGAAATTTTAGGGGCATTGATAAACGCCGTGTTTTTATTGGCGTTATGTTTCACAATAGTAATAGAAGCTATTCAAAGATTAGTATCACCACCAGAAATCACCAACGCAAAATTGATTTTGGTGGTTGGGTTTGCTGGTTTATTGAGTAACTTTGTGGGTTTGGTGTTGTTCCATGAACATGGACATAGTCATAGTCATGGTGGAGGGGCTGGTGGACATAGTCATGGCTCACTTGGAACTGATTTAGAGGCTGATATTGATTCTAGTCATA
The DNA here is from genome assembly GCA_030574775.1 of Yamadazyma atmosphaerica. NCBI lineage: Eukaryota > Fungi > Ascomycota > Pichiomycetes > Serinales > Debaryomycetaceae > Yamadazyma > Yamadazyma atmosphaerica. The sequence continues at coordinate 727,255 of JAJMFQ010000002.1, read as the reverse complement.
GTCATAGTCATGGCAACTCTGGCCACCAGAATATTGATGATGAAAATGCTCCTTTATTAAACTCGTCCAGAAACCAATCTACTGGCGATATCAGAAAGTATATGCCCGAGAATTTCATATCTAGTCTTGGAAGTTCCAGCCAAGGAGAAGATGAAGACCACGAATTTCATTCCCATGATCATAAAGATTCTGACAATTCAGGTGCTAAGAAACATAAAGGTCAAAAGAAAAAATCCATGAATATGGAAGGGGTTTTCCTCCATGTGTTAGGAGATGCTTTAGGTAACGTAGGGGTGATTATATCTGCTTTAATAATTTGGAAGACTAACTGGCCTGGAAAGTATTATAGTGATCCTATTATTTCATTAGTGATTACGGTAATTATCTTTTCGTCAGCTTTGCCATTATGTAAGAAATCTAGTAAGATCTTATTACAAGCTACTCCTACGAACATTGACTCGAACCAAGTTGTTAAAGAGATTATCAAAATAGAGTCCATCAAGTCGATTCATGATTTCCATATTTGGAATTTGAATGAGGATATTTTGATCGCTTCGTTACACATTCAATTAGATGATTCCTATACCAATGATGTAACTGAGTTTGAAAAGGAAAAATTCATCAGCATAGTGACTCAAGTCAGAGAATTACTACATGGGTTCAACATTCATAGTGCCACAATTCAACCAGAATTCTTTACTGAAGAATCCAAATTATACACAAACAAAAACAACAAATTAACTTCCCGTCTGAATGACTTGTCTTCCACCACAGCTAAGAAAGGACCCCAATTTGCCAAAACGTTTGGGGAAACATCGGAATTGAATTGTTCCGTAGACAACGCCAGTGGTTGTTTCAATCAAAACTGCTTAAATCATGAGTCATAATTAAGAGATCTAATAATTACAATAATCGTTTTATGGATAAATAAATAGTGCTGGTATGCGTAGAATACATTAATCTGTTCGATATCTATAAATATCATTACTCGTAAAAAGTACTAAAATTACATTATAATACAGTCTTGTTTAGAAGATTTCGAAGTGTTGGTGTTAACTTTGGCCAAGTTCAAGTTCGCTTTAGAACTCTTCAAGTTAATAGATGATAATCTTCTCTTCAGCTTCTTAGTGCTAGCGGAGTTACTATTGACAGCAGCAGCAGAAAACGAATTCAACAAGTCAAAAGTATCGTCATTTGTTTCGTCAGAATCGGAATTAGCTCCAGATGCAAGGGACTGGTAATTGTCATTGGTGGAAATAGAGTCGATTCCATCTAAATCATCGGTCAATTCTTCTAATTGGTCGATATCAATAGTTTGTGGAGGAACCTCGTCCATAGATTTGGAATTGATTGAGTTCAAGTCACCGTTGATAGAATAAGATGATCTGGTAACGGAGCTTTGACGAAGATGCTTTTGATAAGAAGCTGCTGGACTAGCACTGGTACTAGGATTAAAGGAAGATTTCAATTTCAAAGATGGCTGATCAACAGTTATCATCGAATGATTATCAAGATTAGAATTAACATCTAAGTCATTAACATTGGTCAAAGATAAGTTGGAAAGATTAGAGTCACTAAGACTTAATCTATAATCATTAACATCTATTATAGGATCCATATAAGGATCAGTGGTAAAATGATTTATGGTGTTGAAGAATTGGTTCAAGAAATCCAAAAAGACAGTTTGGTTCAAATTACTGATGGGATTAACATCTAGTAACGTTACCATCAATAATTGGCCCAATTTGGCAACGTTTAATTGATATATCCGGTTATTTATCTTGGAGAACTTTATCAATACTTCCATGACATTGTTGGTTAAGTGGTGGAGATTAAGAATTATCAACGTCATCAACTGAATAATCTGGTCAAATTGGTAATTTATCACATCGATTTCTTCATCAGTTAAATGTATATCATGGTCTTCATACCCTATCATTAATCTATTATGGAATTTCTCAATATTGGTAAACTTGAACTTCAAATCGCTAATATCAATCTCGGACGAAGAAGAAGTGGCCCCAGAACCAGCGGTGCCAGAACTATTCAAAGTGGAGGTGGACGTGGTACGGCCTACGACCTTAGGTCGAGCAGTGAACGGGGCCGCTCCTTGCCGGTTCACGGCATAAAAGTCCAACGAATGCCAGATATCTTGGACGGTACCTATTTCAGAAGAAGATAAATCGAACTTCATGATGAACGAATTATCCACAAGTTAGAAAAGAAGAAGCTTGAGAAATCGCAGCAAAATGAGGCTACTATAATCTATAAATATGATGCAAGCCATGATAGGTGAAATTCCCAACCTTCATACACCAGATCTCCTGCAGTAAAGATTTAACCCTTTTGAAACCCTTTGGTAGGGAGTGGATTACTTAAGCAGAGGAAATTTAACTCCTTTGAGTAATGGTAAGAGCCTATTGTTTGCACATAAGCCTTTCTCAACCAATCAAAACCTATTATCGTCTTCGTTGAGGTTGTGAATCTGCAACAGGGGCTAACTGCAGATACTTGGGCTAGTGTCGACGGTAGATGTACCAGGCGTTTGGGGATGGTGGTGGGGAATGCAGAATACTATTGTAATTATAACTACAATCTATTGTGTGACATGGCTGGTTTAAGTGTTCTATACAGCCAACAAAAGCATCGACAACTCATGATCGGTGACAGAAATCGTCGAATAAAACTTTTACATTGAGTTTCATACGTGAATTATCGAACAGGTACGGAAAACGTCTTGGCCGCTCGATTACCTTCGGCTAAATGCCTTGTAGTTTGGCTAAAAAGCTAACTGCCAATGCTCAACAAATTTAATATTTTTTCACCATTTCCTGTGGAAGGGGGTGTCTTTACAACCCGAGGACTAATTATTTAACGCAATTAGGAAACGGGAATTGTAGGCTCGTAATTAATTACAATAGTGAAGATCTGGAAGCCAGCGGAGCAGCTATTTTTATTTGTTGCTGATGAGCTTTTTTTTGACTCTTTTCGTTGTTGATTATGGTGATCCTTGAGAACATTCTGTAGAGATACATCTTTAGAACTACAGACTTTTGACTTACGAATGCTTACGTAAATACACTGTCTACGGTATTTTACTCGGTTACACATTCTTCATTTCCTGTCATTAACTTATGGGTATGTTGCTGACGTGAATATGGCTGTCACAATTCCTGACTTCCATTCTCTGGAGTGTTTCTGTAGAAAATGTTTTGCAATAAAATCTTATTGAAACTGTCTTTCTCTTGAGTACGTGCGATGATTTTTTTCATCGTAGAATGGAGGTAAGGATGTTATTTTCTTAGTGCTAGCCTGCATCACTATAAAATCCGAGTTCGGGGATTGTAGCACCTAGATATTGGAAACTTGAAGTTTCGTTGGCAATCACTTTTAGGTTTATCAGAATATATATGATTATCAGAATATATATGATTGTCAGGATATATATGATTTATCAAGATATATATGACTTTGAAGTGTACTGCATATAGGTATCAGAGAACGTAAAAAGAAAAATAGGTTGCAAAAGATACGAATTGCATGGAAGGAGTTAATGAGGAGCATGGACGAGGGAGTCATAAGGATTCTCATGAGAGTAACAATACGTAGTCTGATGCAACTAGGAACATTCTCACACGAAAGAAAGAGCAAAAGTACTTGGGTAACAGATTATGTTAAGGAAGAAACGGCGTCGCAGATATCAGAGATTGTGTCAAAAATAGCAGTTGGTTCTATTAGTTGAATCGGCGACCAATTCCATGCCCACTTGGTTATAAGTTCTTTTAAGAACGGAGAATATTTTCTCTCTTATTTGCTGGTTTCATTTACTTTTCAGACTTTTGGCTGCCATGACCTTTTTTGTTTGCCTGCATTGACTTGCAGCCAAATGCCGAAATGGTTGCGAAAGGTATGCAGAAGGAAATTCCCCATCCCAAACAAGCGCCCATTCCCAAGGGGGCCAAGAGACAATCCTAGTTCCCTTCGAAAACGGATTTATGTATGTATATGCCAGATATTCTCATGTTTAAACCGAAATTTTAGCTGATATTTTTATCTGGATCACGTGACTTTAATTGAGCACCTATTTGTGTCTGTGTATGTTTCTGAGAAGTGTACAACTAAACATTTAGAGAATCCACCATACCTGTAGAACACCCCGAACACCCCCAACTACAAGTTTTTCCGATAATACACGATACTTTTTTCTGATGGACGAAAACCCAGAATCAACAAGGGCTCTCGAAGAGCAAAGGGAGCACTTTGAAGAAAGGATCTCAAGATTAGAGAAGGAAATCAAAGAGCTAAAGAAAGATATCAGACGGCCAAAAGAAACTGTAGCAAAGCAGGAAGGAAATGTCGGGTCTCTGAGAAGGATTACAGAAGCAGAAAAGGTAAATCATCTTATTGAATTACGTGAAACGTATGATGAGAACACCTTACTCAGTCATTGTGGTTCAGTTCCAGAGGCGTATAACTATCTTTTATCCAGCACTGTCCTGGAAGCTGAGAGTGTAACAAAAGCATTTGACAAATTCGTTAAGGAAAATGGCAAAGATTCTTACTTGAAAAACAAATTTCTTACAGTCATCCTAAACGTTTCTGACAACTGATCCTAAAAACCATAAATTGACTAACGGGGTCCTTTACACCGCTTGTCACCAATTTCCCTTGCGCTAATTTACATTTGAATTGTAATATATGCTAGTAAGATAAAGATATAGTATTCGGATCGTTAATGATCAATAGGCAAGTAGAAATTACGCTATAAATATATTATGAGCTCATGGTTGGTAGATTTCTCTATGATATTGTTCTATTTTTTTTTTTATTGCATAATCCACGGTGTCAAGCACCTGGTCCATATATTAGAAGGTAATATAATTATTTGGGTATTTTTTTAACTACAACAATATACATTAAGAATCCTAGGAATCATAACATATTTTAGAACGTACTGAGTGGAACTTTTTTTTTTTTAAGCACAACAATATACATTGAGAATAGGAATCGTAACATATTTAAGAACTTATTGAGAGGGAAAATCATCACATTAGTTAAAGTAGAGAAAAACCAACAAAAATGGGGAAAAAACTCTGAAAAGTAATTAAAACGTTTCTCATAGTTTATATCTATAATTTTAGCTGCCTACTTGTGCATAAGTTTGGCTCGTATGGCGCAGTGGTAGCGCAGCAGATTGCAAATCTGTTGGTCCTTAGTTCGAATCTGAGTGCGAGCTCATTTTTTTCACATTCAAGAGAAGCACACATTTGAATCAGTGTTGGTCAAAACATTGGTAAAACGCCATATATTGTTTATTATTAAGTCTAAATATCTAGAAACGATAATATTCCTTGACAAATTTGATGTCATTGGTAGTACAGTAGTTTTCACAGTCGTTAATTAAAGAATCGGGACCGCAAGCTAACAAAAGCCTTGGATGTGGCGCCAACAGACTGACATCCATACGATTGTAATTTATAGAGTACTTTTCCCCCAGTTTATCCGAGGCCCCATGAGATTTGTTAAGGGTCTGTAAGGGAATATTTTCATGGTCGCTATTATTTTCCCCTAACAAGCGGCCCCTATCGTCAGGCATTTCCAGGTCCAGATCGGATCCCACATCGAAATCTCCACCTTCTCCAGTCAAAGGTTTATCCCGAGTAACAAACACGGTAACCAGAACCGAAGGCGGTAAATTGAAATGGTCTAATAATTGCAAGTCTTGTTTGTATTTGATAGACCAGAACAATTTGGCATTAAATTCTATGTTCAAGTTTTGGTAATAGTTGATGAATGAAAGGTAGAATGATATACCAGAACCTCCTATAACAAAATAAATCAAGTCTTGCTGATAATTGATGATATTGAGACTGGGAGAATATGGGTATGTTAATAAATAATTTGTGTCCACTGAAGGATCCTGAATGCTCTGGTAGAATTTGTTACCGGTAGTCACGACCAAATTGATATTTTCATGATTATTGACAATAGTAAAAGGATGAGATGATTTCCAGAGCCAATTGCCTCTTCGAGTGTCTATGATTCTCAAGTGGGATCCTGGTAATAGTATAGGATAATTAATAGGTTTTTCGAACCTCACCAAACTAAGACTTTTGAAGTTGAAGGTCTTGATAGAAGATGAAGGGATTTTACACCGAATGAACTTGGTGACGAAATTGAGACTGAGAATCAACACATTAATAATTGTCAAGATATCCACATCGGGCCTAGCATGAAACGTAACCAACACCAAAAACCCAAGAACTGACACGTTATGGACGACATAGAAGAGCAAATAACTCTTTGTTCTGAATTTCCGTAACGAAATAATTGTTAATACCAAAAAAATCACAAAGAGTATAACTCCTAAAAAGTTCAAAAGTCTGAAAGCTTTGAAAAGTTCTCCCGCCACAAGCCACTTGATTACAAACCCAACAGAGTGAACCGATGCTAGCAATACAATAAACCTGGAAAGCCATTTATGGATAGGAATCAAGATCAAGTAATTTATGAAGTTTGGTTTCAATGCTAGCACTAGGTTTAAAGGAACCAAAGAATAACCCAATCTTCCGAATCGCTTTAAAAGCACCGACAACTGAAAGTCCATCATCACCGAGATATTCAAGAGAATAAGGATAAATGTCCATATTAGAATATTAGCAGTTATAGATAATGACTTATATTGCTTGGGAGATCCGATATCGTTGTTCTGGTTGAATTTCTGGGCTCGTCTTCTTTCATATAATATTAGCCCGGCGAAATAAACTGTGGTCACAGCGAGATTTATGTACCCGTACTTGATATTGAGGTAGTGGGTGGATTCTCCAGGACTTGAAGTTCCATCGTGATGCCCCTCGTGTCGTATTTCACGCATTCTGCCGGGTGATGGAAGCGATCCAAGTTTTGACTATCGCTCAACTAATAATATGTCTTTATGATAATCAGCTAGCGAAAGTCGTGTACAAACCTCTTCGCCAACGAAGTAGCACTTGTGGCTAGTGCATTAGTGGTGGCAGACCATGGTGGCAGACACGACTTTTGCAGCAGGCTAACAGCTTGCAAAGGATAGAGAGGTTAAGTAAAACATGCCAAAGCAGTATGTTTGAGACATGATAGAAATGAACAATAGGAAATGTTTCAAATATTGAGGAGTGATACAAACCAGCTATGTTGTGCCATTCAGAAAAATCCTAGACAAAACCTAGACAAAACCTAGACAAAACCTAGACTAAAGGCGCAGTTGGTTTAATGTAGTTTAGGAGTTCCATGGAAGACAGAAGGTGTCTCAGATGTCATGGATTGAAAATGTAATGATAAATAACCGACAAACGTCACCAGCAAGACAAACTTAAAAGGTGATGTAATAAGCCAAGTTACCAACGTTCATGTCATCTAAGCCGGCTAAAATATTGTCACCAGCCCTGCGGCAAGTAAGAGAAAAGGTGAGACACTTGTGGAGGTGCAACCCATGATATCATCGTTTGTGGATAATTTAAGGAAAATGACAATCACGGCCGATTGATGTCACCGGATTTTCATGCATGCAGATGAGCTCAACCACCATAAGAGGCAAATTCATGGAAAGAAGGTAGAGCGGTTAAAAGGAAACACCAAGAACAAGAACCAGACACTCATGAGGTGGTGGCGAATGGAACTCCATCCACGCAGAGGACGGAATTGCGTGGTTTGTGGCTAGAGAACACTAGTAATAGAACTTTAGCCGGAGAGTTTGAGATCCGTGGCTGATTTTAGACACCTTCTGACATCAGGATTGTCTTGTGGCTAAGCTTTTTGCCCCTTTGCATGGCAACTTTGTGTCGGAGAGGATATTTTTGTCTTTCTCGGCCGTGGTTCAGACACAAACCGACAAATGCTTACCTAATCCGCTAACTCTTGACATCGCTATTGCACAGCTGAGGACCCCCTTGTGTCTTGTCGCATGCAGACAGGACGTCCAATTATATGCAAGGAGGTGATTAATTATTTTTTATTTCATCACCGTCCTTGCATATCAAAAGACATATAACACGTCTGACATGCATATGGTTTTCTTTGTTTTGTTCGATGTGCATGCGATTCGACACAAATGTAGTTTCAATTAAAGGGGCAATGGAATCGACACTTATGTACCACCACTGACTGGGCGCCAACAAGACACTGACAGGACATGTCGATGTCTATTTTGATGCCTGAAACGGACTTAGTTTTGACAAACTTCTTATCTTCATAGGAAAAATGTCCCTTGCCCCAGAGTGTGTCAGTTTCCACAGAAGTGTCTCCTGCGGTAGAAATTTCCATTCCGACTCTAGCTGGTTACCAACCGACAAACCGAGCTGCGGCTTGTTTAGAATAAGCATTAAAGTAGCTAGTCTGCACTGTCTATCTCTTGTAATTTTATAGGGACGGAAGTCCATTCTGAGACATTACTACAATCGGACTGAAGACAATAGAATAAAGAGTTCAAATTTGTAATAGAATATGGTGGATTTTTTACAAGAAGTCAAATCCAAAATGAAACACTAAGTATTTAAAGACATATAACCTTTACTACCGCTAAAGCTTTTGAGGCTGATAACACATACTTCTAGTCACATCTCTTCACATGTCTTCAAGGTCCTCCGCTTATAGTTACATGACATCAACTCTGTAAGGCTTATGGAGCTAAAAAATATCTTCATGCAGAAGCATTGACATCATAGTCTCTCGGTCTCTAATTCGTCTCAACGGAACTCCATTAGCCACGTCGCTAGCCTCAATTCTGAGACATCGGCGGTTCATAACCACATTGACCTCACCATCCCAGACCCTATTAATCAGAATACTATACTGCAAAGTTTTAGAGTTATTGATGTCATTATGGAAGATGTAAGAAGTGGCATGGGGTGGCTGGAACTTGAATTAACCATCAGCCTCCTTAGATTAAAGTTGAAAATTTTACCCCCTGAGAAAGGAAGAGTCATTAATGATCTACAGTTGAAACGACTGATACATTTGTCAGCTGCTGGAGGTGTGAGATATGGCTGGCAGTGTTTAGTACCACTTGCGGTGTCAGATACCATCAGCGGTGTCAGATACCACCGACGGTGTTAAAAACATTGGTCGGTTCATACCTCTGTCGCGGTGTCGTGGATTCGTAACGTGGTGTCTTTCTGGCGATGTCTCTGTCTGATTGTCCCTCGTCTTTGCGCACTGTTACCCCTTATATTTCAGACACCGTTTGTACAGCGTCGAATATAGTAGCAGCAGCTAGAGATCTAGATAACAGAACACCTTGAGTAGTAGTCTTCATCTAATACCACTACCCTACCGCCTTTGATGATGGCGTGGGTCATCCATGTAGAGTAATATTGGCGCTCCAAAATCATCAGCTGTTTTTTCCCAACAAAATTAACTTTCCGGTTCTTTTGACTCTCTCTGAATATGCTATTTTAAGAACCTAGAAAGTCTTACAGTAAAGCATGTCTGATCGTTGTATAGTAAGAGGCACTAGATAATTGTACTCAGTCTGTCCTCTCCTTTTTGAGAGCTGTTTGATACGTAAGACATATTGAAACATAAGACATTTCGAAACATAAGACATACTGAAACATAAGACATATATTGAAACATAAGACATATATTGAAACATGAGAACACAGTAGAAGGGGAAAGAAAATAGTCGAACTGGTCGAGTCAAGCATTTTTTTCTTTTCCCGCTTGAGTGGTGGTGTCATCGTTACCAAAAGCGGTAATATCATGTGTCTGCATTTACCATGACGCATACGTGAGACGAAAGGGTGCTGCACGTCGGCGCTGTCTGCAGATAGCGCTCCGGATAATGCAAAACATGTCTGAAACTAGTCTTAACTTTATTTTTTTTTTTTTCTTTTTTTTTTTTTTTTTTCAAATGTCTTTCCCAGCCTTCCCTGGAATATAAAAACCTATCCATCCGCCGATTCCTACAGCAGATCTATTAACTAAATTGCATCCTTCTTGTTAATAATTAACATAGCTTTTATTCAATAGATTTACTGATCGCTTGTACACAACTCCTGTATTAGTATTAGTGAACTTTTTAAAGGTATCTATCCTCAAATATTCCCATAGCCTGCGCCACAGTCTACGGAGACATAATCGGATATAATATTGTTCAAAATGGTGTACTCCAAGGAAACCGCCAAGTGGAAAGCTTACCAATTCAGTGATCCTTTCGCTACTAATTCATTTGTGGTATGCAACAAAGTGTCTAAGACCTTTTGCAGACCTGATTGTGATGCTAGACCTAAGACTGATTTGAAATCAGAAATCAAATTTATGGATTTCAGTGATGATGCTTTGCAATTAGGATACGCCCATTGTAAGTATTGTGATCCAATTAACCCTCCAGGTATTGATGTTAAATTGTTAATCCAATGTGTGGAAACCATTAACAAACAAATTGGTTTCTTGACTCCTCTTTTGGATGAAGATGAGGATTACAATAATGATAAGATCAAAGCCAATATATTGGAACTGAAGAAAACTAATGAACAGCAAATTCTTAATGTCATTGAACATGGTAATACCGCCAGAAGACAAAGCATGCCTAACTTTGATGACAAATCAAAAGAATCTATTAGCCATGTCAACTTATCCAAGAATGATAGCGATCACTACAGATTGGTGGATTTGGCTTGCAGACATTTGGCATCAGCAGCTGCCATCAACTTGTTTTTCCCAAAGAAATATGCTGATGATGAAGCTAACAATAACATCGGTAGTCCAGGAAATGCTGGTGGTAAGAAGAAGAGAAGAAGAGGTGGTGTATTAGGATTCAAAGAATTGGCTGCTAAATCTAAATTATCAGCCTGGCATTTTCATAGAGTTTTCAAGTCCGTTACCGGATTGACTCCAAAAACTTACGGAGACAAGTGCAACGAATTCTTGGAAGCTTTTAAAGATTCCAAATACATTAACTATTCTAAATTTAACCAATCCATGACACCAGTTTCCAATGATGATTCACCAGTGGACTATGATCAAAATCAATTTCAACCATCTAAGAGAATGAAATTGTCTAACTCACCAATTAGTCCATCTAATACTGCCAACATTAATACCAACAATAGTATGAACGACAATAATAGACTCAATATGGATACCACCAACTTGGATGGATTTATTCCAGACAATTTCCTGTTTGACTACAGAGCCAATTCAGTGCCAGATTTGACCAAGTACGACTTTATGCCCCAATTGGATCAATTCCAAGCCCCACAAGGACAATTCCATGGTATTCAAAACCAAGCACAAATGCCACAAATGGCTCCACAACCAAGTCAGCAAACAATTACAAATCAAATCCTCAACCAACAATTAACATCTCCTTCCCAATCTGCTGGTACTAATGTCATTTCTGACTCCAACGCTCCATCAGTAGAGTCTGTTGATGCATTATTGGACCAATCATCATTGGCCAACCATTCTCAACAATCCCTTCCATCGTTGGCAGGTCCAATGACTCCTCAACCATCCTTATTTACCCACTACAAACCAGAAGATCTTGATTTGCAAGTTTCGGGATTGAACCAACCAACTACCCAAGCCCCAATCCATCACCAAAGCAACTCCACTAAACCTTCATTTGAGTTATCTTCTCCTAACATGAACATGGTTGGAGATGCCGGGGCCATGGATTTGTATCCATTCAATTTGAATCCTATTGATGAAGTCGATAATGTGCAAGACTTTAATGATTTCTTAACTAGCTTTTAATGTGTCAACGAGTAATGTATATTAGTACAAATATTTTATTGTAGAATCGTATCATATATTTCTTCTCTTACTTGATTAGCTGTCCTTTAATCGTACCATTCTCCTCTCCGTTATTAGCTGACATCACATCGTACCACCTCCTCTTCCCCATTACGGGGTGATGCGGCGGGCCAAAAAATATTTTTAGAGCGCAAATACGGCGGTGGGCGTGCCGTGAGTCTCTACAGGGCGCAATAATCCCACCCCGTAATACGTCTTCATTACGGCAATAATATGGTTTTAAACTCTTGGACCCGGTACAAACTGCATCGAATTCTATCATCCTTCCTTTTTGGAACTGTTCAGACAAAAATATCGAAAAAATATTTTCTGCAACCACAATCAAACATATATTGATTCTAGAAACTCTATTGGTCCGCCTGTAGTAGTCATCACATCCGTTTCTTCTTCAACTCCTCCATATTGGAATCGCTCAATTTCCGCTTGTCGTTAATAGACTTGTCCAATTCACTTACACTAGGCAAATACTTGGATTGCATGGTCCGAGGAGTCACATCTTGTTTGGGAGACGGGGTCAATACTGACCTATCTATGGAATTTCTGCTTGATTTCTCGTCCATAAATCGTTCTCTAGATTTATCTATAGAAGTTCGAGGTGTAGGAGGATCAATCGATGGAAATGGGTACTGGTATTGGTGTTGATATTTCTCCAATTTGTGATTATCAGGTTCTTCAAAAGGCTGTGGAAATGATGTGGGCACTTGATGGGGCCCTTTAGTAGCAGGATGTGACGTACCACTATTTTTAGATTCCTCTTTATCTCTATCTTTAGACAACGGAGAATACGAACTGGATCCTCTATGGTATACTCCAAGTCCTAAAGGCTGATGACTTGAATAAATCATTCCAGGAACATACGGCTGAGGGGCTAATGGACCTGATGTCAAGCTCTGTGGTTGTGGAGCTTGGGCGCCACTTCCATTATTTCCTGGATTGGTTCCTGGTCCTGTAGACCGAGGTTGAGATTCTGAAGACGGCTGAAAATGGATTTGATGGAACACCGGTCCATGAGGTGATTGTACTAACATCGGTTGAGGAAATGAGTATCGATGTGGAATAGAAGAGGGTCCAAATGGATTGGAAGATGGATTCTGGGAAGAAAAGTATGATGGAACCGAACTAGGTCCTTGATTTGGCGTAGACATGCCACTGGAATCGGGAGTTGAGTTTGATCTCAAACTAAGGTTCGAATTAGAATATGGCAATGGATATGGCCCTGATGTTGGTGGTGGAAGTGGTGGCTGTGACACAGAGTTATTCTGGGACTTTATATGTGGTTCACTGGAATGGCGAGAACTGGTAGCTTGTTTCATAAGCTGATGAGGTTTTGATTGTGGTACGGAAGCAGGAGCCGAATTTGATTGAATATTGGGAGGTCTACTGTCTTTAGTTGATTCTTTATGGGTTGGTAATGTCTGTTTAGGATCTTGAGAATCTTCACCAGGCCGAGGTACTTCACCAGGACGAGGCGCTGAAGCCATTTGAGTCGCTGGTGGCGGAAATGGATAAGCAATGGGCATGGGATAATAAGGATTAGGAGGTTGTTGCGGATATTGAGGAGGAAACATATTGACAGGATTAAAATTCAGAACCAAAGATGATCTTAACTGAGCCAAATTAGCATCATTAGGCTTATCACCACTACTTAATTCGTCCAACAATTTGACCAAACTATGATGGGAATTGACCACATTATTGTACAATAAATTCATACTATGAGACATTTGATTGAAATTAGCCATCAATTCGTAATATTTCTCTATTGGAACAGCTTGATTACTTTGAAGATTCTGAGTATTGACAAGATGATGATGATAATGGTATAATTCGTCTTCACGGTTGACTGGATTCTGTCCGTTTGGAAACAGAACGGCGCCCATATTGGGTCCTGTCCCACTAGGACCACTAAAGCTTCCATTAATTCCACCAGTAGGAATATCCATAGGTGTCATACTTCCAGTACTAGTAGGAGTATTTGTATTCGGATCAATGATAATCTCTTTATTAATATTCTTACTACTTCGCCTTTTAATGAACTTTAAGCTTTGAATATCTCCTCTTTTAAATTGGTTCTGAGAATGCTTGAATTCCCATGCCGAGGTAGACCCATATTCTTTATCCTTATCTTTGTCTCTTTCCTTCTTATCGCTATCGTTGACCTTATGAAACCCATACATGTTCAACTGTCGAATAAAACTGGCGATGTTGGTGTGCTTGAAATAGGAACTTAACACTTTGGAGAATTGCTCATTAGGAATAATAAAAAACGATACATCATTACCAGCCCAGTAAATCAAATGATCAATATTGGAATCTTCCAACATATCATACAATTTATGAATAAATATCGTCTGGGGTTTATATTTGAATGACCCTGAAGCCGAAGTGGCGGCAGCTATATTAGCCGCTATCGAAGCATCAGTAGTATTACCCACATTATTAGAACCAGTAGTATCCGAAACTCCATGTCCTGTCTGTCCATGTCCTGGTGGTCCAGGTGTTGTTCTAGACGTTTCATTACTTACAGCCGACATTCCAGACCCTATAGTAGCAGTGGACTCGGAAGAAACCCCTGTCAAAGTTCCAGCCTTTACAGGAATTTCATTGTTCATCGATTTCTCTGGAAACAGTCCCTGAGTATCTTCAGACTTCACTACCATAGAGGCACTATCTTCATCAACAACTTTATTTTTCAGGCCTTTTTCCGGCTCTAGGATGTCTTTTTGTTCACTCATACCCCTAAAAGGCCTTGTTGATGGAGTATCTTCTTGCTGAACGGCTCAGTTTAACAGTAGTTTTTTTGGATTTTGTGCGACCGATCGTAAATCGTTGTTTCAGTTACGGATATGAAACAGATGTGATTAAACTACTGTGATTGGTCTACTGGTATGTCTACTAGGTTAATTACTGGTTTGATTGGTTTGACTTACTTGAATCAATTAATTGATTTAATAACCTACAAAGAATGAGTTAGCGATTGTTCTAAGAGATATGGTTGCAATCGGAGAACGGCGAAAAATCCCCAGGTCCAGAATGGCACTATACTGTCGCGGTGACAGAATGGCACTATTACCACCGTCACGGTACCATGATGGCGCTAATATTAACACCGTCGTGGTGCTTGACCGCCCCATATTTCCGCCTCGGGTTTTCCGCCAGTCATATTCTTTTTCTTGACGCATAGAAGCTGCAACAATAGACTCCAGTCTCCATCTATATATAGATTCTACTTCCTTCATCCACTTTGCCCTTTGACCCATTTCCAGTCGATATCTTGTCCTGATCCCCTTATCGCCCCCACATATTGGTACTGTTTGTTAGATGTTTTAGCCTCATCAGATTACTGGGCTACCAATTCCGTCAATAATGGAACCTTAAATGTGAAATGAAATTCTGTAGGATGCGATCATCACAGAATATCTGACCAGACCTCCCGACCAGAATCCTCCAATACATTCATCTACCTAGTATATGGCTTGACCATTACTCTATGTTTAGTCACTAGCTACATATCTCCCCTCACTTCCGTCTCTTATTAATGCTTACTCGTCTCAAGTTAATCCGGTGGTCACTTAGTCATTGAAAAAGAAAGATATTACCCGCGCACGTCCCGTTTCTTTTTCTTGAAATTCTCGTTTTTAAAGGACGCACCATCCTCCCTTTTTAATCTCTTTAACTCAGTGGACTATCTATCTCCTTGAAGATATATCGTGTTCATTAGCTAGTTTTTGCCCGCTTTTTTGTACCTGTTTACTTCTAGTGGACTTCCCGTTGTCCTAGTGTATTTTTTTTTCTCCGGTTTTTTCCTGTTTTGGCCCCAGTTGACGGCGTTTTTCCCGCTTTTTTTCCTCCGACTGTTTTAGCATGAATCAATATAATGATAAGCCAAACTCCCAGTTCAAGCCCATGTTTCTAGACGAAGAAAGTGCCCTGGCTCTGCCTCCTGCTAACCTGGCCCCTAATCCTCATGGTCATACAAGCCGAAATCACAGTCATAGTCACCCTCATGGCCACCCTCACGCTCCATCCACTCATAGACCTTCCCATAGTCATCAAGCCCTTCCTGCCCATCCAGGTCTGCAACACTCCCACCAACACGCTGCATCACATCATCACCACAGAACTCCTTCTGACGCCGCTTCGACCCCTGCCGACGCTTGTAATAACGTTGGTGATGCTGAAGCTGCTGTCAAGGATGTTCCTCTTGACGCTACTGCCATGTCTGCTTCTGACGCTGCTGCTGCTGCCGCTGCTGCTGTGGTAGCTGCCGCTACGGTTGACTCAGCTAATCCTACTGATATCGACGATATAAATGTCGATGACGTTGAAGATGTCGAAATGGACGATGCTAGCACTGGTCCTTCTGATGAGAAGGCTCCTAAAGCTGTAGGGTCAAAGGCTCAGATGACAGATGTGAAACCTTCGTTCAGTTCAGGACCTTTAGCTTCTATGGTCAAATCCTCGCATATAAATTCTAATGACAAGTTCCAAAGCTACTTGTTGAAGAAGAAACTTAAGATCAACAAATCCCCTAAATTCTTAAAAAAACAACGTTCCAGATCTTTACCTATCATCAGCTATAACGGAACTCACAATAGTAACACCGTTACCATCAATAATAATCAATCCGGCAGTGGAGGCCATAAGAAGTCTTTGGTGCCTCCTTTACCACCTATCAACTTGACTTCTTTGAAGGAGATCGACTTGAATGAAATCTTGAAGAATCCTCAATTAAGGCATGATATAATCTTCGATCCTCAGTTGCAGTTTAGACCTAACTTAGACGGAGAACGTGGAAAGAGAAAACTGGTGATTATCAACAAATACTGGACGGAGATTATGAAGGAATGTCAACAATTTTATGATCCTCAAGTGTTGAGCAATCCTCAAGAAGTGCCCAGAATTGTTAGATTGCCTATCTTATTCCAAACCTTGAAAGACATTTTGATTAGCTTATTGCCGGTCAAAGATCGTCATTTGATCCATGACATGTTGGATATCGAATTGATTTTACAGCAGTTAAAACAAAAGTATTTTGATTTCTTGAAGTTGGCCACTCTTTTGAACCAGATCTTCAAGATTCATTGCGCTCCAATGAGAGACACTTTAGTCAACCAAATGTTAATCAAGTTTGAATTGAGTTTCAAGTTCAACAATGTAGAATTGTTGATTGAAGGATTGAAATTAATTTTCCAAATCTTGGAGTGTATGAAGTTGGATATCGCCAACCACCAGATTCGGATGTTAAGACCGATTCTAATTGAAACCGCCATTGACTTTGAAAAAGATTATTTCAGCCAATTAATCTCTCAACATCGGATCAATTTACAAGACCTGGTCAACTGGTTCCAGAAAAATATGGCCAGCTATGAGCAACAAGGCAAATTGGCCAAGTATAACGCCAATGCCACCATCGATAACAACCAAGAGATCAAGGGAAAAATCACCTTGGTCAACAGCGTCTTTGAATTATTAAGTTGTAAAAAGATGATTAATGAGTTTCCTCAATGTCTTATCTTTGATCATACCAGGTTGATTTTATTAAGAGCCGACATTAGACAGATTATTGTGTTAAGATTGTGTATTAATTTGTATCAACTGTTAGTGTTGGATCATTTTAAGAACACTCCAGTCAAGAAGACTCAATTATTGTCATCCGAGACCGTCAACCAATTGAAACAAGAAATCTTGTCAATTGTCACCGATAACAATGGGAACATCAAATGTACCAAGAATATCAACTTGATTAGTTTACAAATCAACAAGACATTGTTTGCTAATGAAGCCGATAAAACTGAAGAAGATACCAAGAAGGTATTGAAGTTCAGTAACAACTGGTTGATTAAACAAATCCAACCAAGCAACACCGTATACCAATTGATGGAACTGAACTATTTCAATGGATTATTCAAAGAAATAGAACAATTAATTACCACCCATCAAAATCCTAGCGTGAACCAAGTGAACTTGAATAATATCAGTAACCGGATTTTGATTTTGATCAACTTCAACTGGAGCGTATTTAACGAGTATTACTTGGGGACTGCTAGTGAATAATCACTACCATGACCTTATGATCCTATCCTTTGCATATCTTTTATAGAAACGAATAAATGAATTGTAGATATATTATATTGTATAAACCGGTATATAATTTTGGATTGGTTCTTTAGCTGTTGTG
Organism: Yamadazyma atmosphaerica; assembly: GCA_030574775.1. Taxonomy (NCBI): domain Eukaryota; kingdom Fungi; phylum Ascomycota; class Pichiomycetes; order Serinales; family Debaryomycetaceae; genus Yamadazyma; species Yamadazyma atmosphaerica. The sequence goes on along the minus strand of JAJMFQ010000002.1, from coordinate 709,281 downwards.
TTACTTAGAACCCCGGGGCTCTGGGATGGTGATATTAGTGTCATCTCCAGGACCTATGTTATCAGTTCTTACAAGTTCATTCCTATGAGCAACAGGGTCATTTGTATATGATTTCCACTTATCATCCCACTGGTACCAATTTTCTTTAGGTTCGTCCCTGGCCAGCAGGTCCAGACCATTAGGATCGATATTTTCCACTAGAGTAGGTATTGTTTTGCCGGTATTGTATATCACTGACAAGTTATTGTATATTAATCGAGCTATCACAGCACTAATGAAGATATTGACAATAGCATATTGAATTACCAAATTAAGGAATTCCAATGCTTTATGACTGTTGATATGGTCGATTTCAAGAATATAACCCACAGGAATCCATGGAAGAAGGAGGAAGAATTTGGCGATGTTTAGAAGGTAGTAGATGGGCTGTAGGAAGTAATTAAAAACGATGAATTTGGTGATAGTATAAGGAAGGGTAATGGAGTCTAGGAGCATATTACTAGTAACTAATCTCGAACCAATATTCACACATCGTATACCTACACTAACAAATCGCGGAATTGCCGCTTCTGGCATATGAAACCGTGAGGGATTTATTACTCCTATTAAACGGTTGCGGAGTGAAAAGTTATTCGTAAGCATTTAATACCATTAATGACCTGAGTCATTAGTCTAAGCCCACACGGCTTTAACATGACTTTCGTTCTATCTCCATTCCTTCTATCCTCTTCTCTCTTTTCCTTCTATCTCCTTTTCTTCTCCTTTGCCTTCGCCTTCTCTTAGTTCAGCCACATGTGCAGCCATGATCAGATTTGCAACCAAACTTTCTTAGCAACAGATCATGCGTGGCTATATATAGACAGTTAAAGTTTGAGCTGGATGACTGTTTGGTGGCGTTTTATTCTACTGTAATTGGCTAGACAACCTACTACTCACGGTGTACTTGTGTTCGCTTGTGGGCTTGTGGTTTGTATTGTATGCCTGTCTCTCGGACACTACTTCAGCCTTTCCATTCCATCTGGCTACCTCTCACAAAAAAAAATACCTCAAAAAATTTTCTTATAAATATCTGAGTTCCATACAATCTGAACTAAATCGCTAATTTCCCATAGTTAAAGGAGTTTTAATCCATAAGCAACTCCTTAGTGACGCCCAAGTTACCTAAGTTCCGTTACACGGCAATTTCCTGCTACTTTACTACCTGGACGGGTGAATGACTGACCGATATAAAATCAACAAACTTGGTAAATTATTCAATTTATCCCAAACAAATTTATCCCTGCATCAACATGAACAGAACCTGCCCCATCCCCTGCCTCCTACATCATCCAATGAAGCGGTAAACGGCCATCACAGCTCAAATTCTTCTGCTGCGTCGTCGGCGTCTCCTGAAAAGACCAGCAAGTCTACTTTTGAGAAGTCTCTTGATAAGTTATCCAAGAATAAAGTACGAAATGATAAAGAGAAAGACCTGAAGATAAAGGCTCCGGCTCCTGTTCATCAATCGGATTTGAATCCTGGTGGAAAACTTGTTTCTTCCACCAATCTTTCCAGTGAATTGCCTCAAGTGCCTGAAAATGGTGGGCCGATTACCGCCGTCAAGTCTGGTTCGATGCTGCCTCGGATGGTTTTAAATAATAAAAGTGGAAGTGCTGTTAATCTACCTGAAATGTTACTGACAAAATTAATGAATATAAATGATAATGATCCTATACGCCAAATGAGTGACATGTCAAGTGCTACCCAAAAACCAAACCCCAAATCCAATTCCAATAGTGCCCCCGGTTCCAATAATGGCAGCGGCCAGAACTCTCGGGTCAATAGTCCTCCTATGTCGAGATCCAATAGTGTTGTGAATAAACCTCGTTTCAGATTGACTGAGACGAGCCATGAACATAATTTGAGGTCTGCTAAACGTCAAGAAAAGTTAAGTAATATGTTGAAGGATTTATTGGGTGCTAAGAAGTTAAGAGATGAAGCTAAACTGGCGGTGCCAAATATCTTGGGTGATACCAGTGAAATCCCTACCCCTTCTGGAACTCCAATAAATAACCACGGCCCTGAAAATGAAAAAGGTCAAGCTCAACCTCCTACTTTATTTGCTGGTTTGGTCAATCAAGTGAAACATTTCCATGATGGTTCGGCTAATGGCCCTCCTATAGATCAAAGCTTTGTTGAGAAATACGGAAGATGTCAAGAAGTTATAGGAAAAGGGTCTTTTGGTACTGTCAGAGTCAGTCATAAAAAGGCTAATGATCTGAATGAAACGTTATATGCCGTAAAAGAGTTCCGGAGAAGACCCCATGAACTGGAAAAGAAGTTCAACAGAAGATTAACCAGTGAGTTTTGTATTTCTTCGTCTTTGAAAAATATCAATATTATCGACACTTTGGATTTGTTGAAAGACGCCAAAGGTGATTATGTTGAAGTGATGGAATATTGTCCTGGAGGCGATTTATATACTTTGATTATTGCCAGTGGTAAATTGGAATATGCCGAAGCCGATTGTTTTTTCAAGCAGTTGATTAAAGGGGTCAATTACATGCATGAAATGGGAGTAAGTCACCGAGACTTGAAACCTGAAAACTTGTTATTGACATCCAATGGGATTTTGAAAATCACTGATTTTGGTAATTCCGAATGTTTCAAGATGGCCTGGGAAAACACCGTTCAATTAAGTGAAGGTATTTGTGGGTCATCGCCTTATATCGCTCCAGAAGAGTTTACCAACTCTCAATTCGACTCTAGATGTGTTGATATCTGGTCTTGTGGGGTGATTTACATGGCCATGAGAACTGGAAGACAATTATGGCAAATGGCTAATCCCGAAAAAGATGAATTTTTTGAAGAATACTTGGTCAAGAGAAAAAACTCCACTGGGTACGAACCTATTGAATCCCTTAAAAGAGCCAGATGTAGAAATGTCATCTATTCTATTTTGGATCCAAAACCATCCAGAAGAATCACAGGCAAACAAATATTGAATAGTGAATGGGGAAGAGAAATCAAGCTTTGTGATGCTGCCTTAGGAAAGGCATAACAGACACATTAGATACGCATTGTAATGTATAGATTAATGACTAACGAATAACAGTAGCCTTTGTACTATATGCTCTATAACTACATCAAAAAGAAAAAAACATCGTGTCCACACCAGCATCTCCAACAAAAATAAACACGCGTAAAATAACTTAGCTATCTAACAACTTTCAGATCCACACAACAAGAAGTGGATAAACTACAATAGCAGAGTATGGTTGAATTGTCAGACTACCAGCGTCAAGAGAAGATTGGAGAAGGGACTTACGGGGTTGTTTATAAGGCGTTAGACACCAAACATAATAATCGAGTGGTGGCATTAAAAAAGATCCGATTAGAAAGTGAAGATGAAGGAGTTCCATCTACTGCCATTAGAGAAATTTCTTTATTGAAAGAAATGAGGGATAACAATATTATTCGATTATATGATATAATACATAGTGATTCCCATAAATTATACCTTGTGTGTGAATTTTTAGATTTGGATTTGAAGCGGTACATGGAAAGTATTCCTCAAGGAGTAGGGTTGGGGGCTGATATGATTAAACGGTTCATGAACCAATTAATCCGGGGAATTAAACACTGTCACAGTCATCGAGTTTTACATCGAGATTTGAAACCTCAAAACTTGTTGATTGATAAGGAGGGGAATTTGAAAGTTGCTGATTTTGGTTTGGCTAGAGCCTTTGGGGTTCCTCTTAGAGCTTACACTCATGAAGTGGTGACTTTATGGTATAGGGCTCCTGAGATTTTGTTGGGTGGGAAGCAGTACTCCACTGGAGTTGATATGTGGTCCGTGGGATGTATATTTGCCGAGATGTGTAATCGGAAACCGCTTTTCCCTGGTGATTCTGAAATCGATGAAATCTTTAGAATCTTTAGAATCTTGGGGACTCCTACCAATGAGATCTGGCCTGAGGTAAACTATTTGCCAGACTTTAAGAGCACATTTCCAAAATGGGCTCGTAAGGACTTACAAGATTATGTGCCTAATTTAGATCCTAGTGGAATTGATTTGTTGGCACAATTATTGATCTATGATCCTAGTGGAAGAATCAGTGCTAAGAGAGCATTGATCCATCCTTATTTCCAGGAAGAAGATGATTACCTGAAAAGTATTAATATGGGCTAGTTGGGATAAGGGCATTTTTTTTTAACTTGGGAGCAATTTTAGTATCGGATAGCCATAGAACATTAATACGGTTATTATCATGACTTTATTGGTAATATTCAGTCGTTTTCGAATGATCATCCTGTCTGTGGTATGTTCTATGTATTGGAAATTCTTGTTAGTTTGCTGATGTACCCATTCAATGTAATCCAATGTCTTTCTTAACTGGAACATTTTGTCTTTACTATTGTTCCTATTATTGGCATCTACCCTGGTCGGGTGTTCATGTAGTTCATGTAGTTTGTATATTCCGATTTCATTTTCATATTCATTTTTGTAATCTTCTGTATTGAATATTTCTTCGGATCCTAAAGTTCCGTTTGATTCTCCTTCACTAAAGATGTCATCTTGTTCCCATTCGGTATCTGACAGAAGAAGTGAAAATGGAGATGTGGCTCTTGAAGTGGATGGGGTATGGTTTTCGTACTTATTTATTAACTTCTGTACTGATTTAATGGAGTTTTCATTCATCATGGTTGATAAATCATATATACAATGGAGATGATCATGACCAGAGGTTTTTATGGAGTCAACTTTTGCAACCTCTGTTGACTTATCGGTACTCGCACTATCTAATTACATTTCCTAATTAGGTCGGTGACATAACAGGAAGAACATTGGTTTTGACATTTATTGCTACAAAAATGTTAATCGTTTGAAAGGTTAGTCGTATACTGTTGTAGTACAAATTTCCTTATCTTTTTTATACTCTTTTCTCTCAACTTATTTTCATCTCTTCACACCGTCCCCGTTCTCTTCATTTAACTATTCAGCAGTTGTCGCAGATTTGCGAGTTTTACATTTTTCACTAGCGCGGACAAGTTTTGAAAACTCTTCGCTAACAACTACTATTACTGTTAATATGGGTGACTATAACGACTACAGAGGTGGGTTTCGGGGCCGTGGTAGAGGTGGCTATAGAGGAAGAGGTGATGCTGGAAGAGGCGGATATGGATATAGAGGCAGTGGAGGACCCTATAGAGGTGATAGTGGGCCTTATAGAGGTTCCAACTATAGAGGAAAAGGATATAACCATTATAACTCAGGTCCTTATGGAGGCGGTTCTCAAGGATCAAGTCATCGAAATTACTATGGAGATAATTCAGGAGGGTATGGTTCTCAAAGAGAAGGAGGAAGATACTTCCAACCCTCTCCACAATCTCATCAAAGCTCACAAGCACCATCCCAATCCCATTCACCAGATATCCAAAATCCATCGAACAACACAAATGCCCCAAATAAAGGACACAGTAAGTCACCACGAGAATCATACGAGTCTTACAAGCCACAAAGTCCCATGGAAGCACCAAAAAATGCTGTCAGTGATTATCTAAACATCTCTGACAAATCACTCCAATCAAAGCTTAATCGGTACCAGGATACCTCAGATGAGTTGGTAAAGTTACAAAGTCTGCGGTTTAAGACTTGGAATCAGTACCAAGTGTTGAAAATACAGCTTGAGAAAGACCAATTGAATATAGCCATCAATAACGAAAAGCTTCAAGAAATGTCATTTATGTGAGATAGAGTTAAGTTTTCGAGAGATTAGACAACATAGAGTATTCTGGGAGGCCTCGAATGCTGAAGTATGTTGTTTTTGTGTATATATAGTGTATAGTATGTGAATCTATTGTGACCATCTACGCTTTGTATAGCCTCTCACTATCATGCAAGACGCGGGCCCAAAAATTTTTCAACTAAGCACCACTATATAATCTGATCAAGATGTTTGATGTGTCGCTTTTCGAGTCAGTAACTGACTCTAAACCGTTGCAGGTTTTATTATTTGGTAGTTTATTGCTTGGAGTATCGAAATTGACAATTTTGTTGTTGAATGTAGGGTCCTTGGTTGCTGACTTATTTGTGATCCCTCCTACTAATTATAAAGTGTATGGAAGCGGTAAAAAGTGTTGGGCGATTATTACCGGATCCAGTGATGGAATAGGAAAAGAATATGCTGAACAATTGGCTGCCAAAGGTTTCAATTTGATTTTGATTTCTAGAACATTGTCCAAATTGGAAGCAATTTCTGAGGAGTTGTCTGGGAAATATGGCATTTCCACCAAAGTTGTGGCCGTGGATGTTTCCAAGGTTGGAGATGCAATTGATACCATTAAGGCCGCTTTGAATGAGTATGCCGACTTGCCTATCAGTGTATTGATTAATAATGTAGGGTTATCCCATTCAATCCCTGTACCATTTGCCGAATGTGACGATGAAGAATTGACCAACATCATCAACATCAACAACTTGTTCACATTGAAATTGACTAAGTTAGTGATTCCAAGATTGATTGAAACCAACAAACTGTTGAAAACCAAGAGTTTAATTCTTACCATGGGCTCTTTCGGTGGGTTATTGCCTACTCCTTATTTATCAGTGTATTCAGGATCCAAGGTATTTTTACAAAATTGGTCTAACTGTTTGAGTACCGAATTGAAGCTGGCCAATATCGATGTTGAGTTCATCTTGAGTTATTTGGTGACTTCTGCCATGTCTAAAATCCGGAAATCTTCGTGGTTGATTCCAAATCCTAAACAATTTGTTAATAGGTCTTTAAGTTTATTAGGAAGAAGAAACGGAAGTCAAGACAGATATGCAACCAACACTCCTTATTGGTCCCATGCCTTTATGCACTTTGGTATTAGTCAAACGGTGGGTATCTACTCCAAAGCTGCTAACCAAATCAATTTCAACATGCACAAGAGTATTAGACAAAGAGCTTTGAAGAAAGCTGCCAGATTGGCTGCAGAGAAGAAGCAAGATTAGGTTCTGTAGTCAATGTATAAACAGATAGTGCAAATATTAAATGTAGAATGAGTTATAACTAGTACCGTATAGGCATATTTTCTATACTTTCCTTATTTTCGATACTTCCTTTATTTTCTGGGTTCCTCATTAGGCCCACCTCGCTCTATGGTCGAACCCGTCCGCACTATCTTATCGTAGAAACTTCTAGAAACTTCTCGAACTACCGTCGTGCTAGGAACCAATCAAATATAAACCTCCTCCTCTACCACCATTCATTTCTTCCTCCTCATATTCATCTCACAACTATTGTATCAGCATAAGTAAACAAGATGCCTAGAGAAACCAAATTGTACGATTTGTTAGGTGTACTGCCTAGCGCTAACGAGACAGAGATAAAGAAGGCTTACAGAAAACAGGCCTTGAAATATCACCCAGATAAACCAACTGGTGATACTGAAAAGTTCAAAGAAATCAGTGAAGCATTTGATATTTTGTCTGATGAAGAAAAGAAACAAATTTATGATGATTATGGATTAGAAGCTGCTAGAGGTAATGCTCCAGCTGGTGGTGGAGGAAATCCATTCGCCGGTGGTAGTTTTGGAGCTGGTGGTGGAGCTGGTGGTCCAAGCTTCCAATTTGGAGGTAATGGTGGAGGATTCAGTCAGAATGATGCTTTCAACATTTTCTCTCAAATGGGAGGATTTGGAATGGATGATGGTTTTAGCAGCTTTGGTGGTGGTGGAATGGGTGGTGGAATGCCAGGAGGAATGGGTGGAGGTATGCATGGTGGAATGGGTGGAATGCCTGGTGGATTTGGTGGAGGTAGTTCAAGGGCCGCTAAAAGACCAGAGCCAGATACCGTCACCATGCCATTAGCTGTAAGCTTGGAAGACTTGTATAATGGATGTGTGAAGAAATTGAAGATCAGCCGTAAGAATAGTACTGGTACTAAGGAATCCAAGGTTTTAGAAGTCAATATCAAACCTGGATGGAAGGTTGGAACCAAAATCACATTCAAGAATGAAGGAGATTACCAACCAGAATGTCATGCTAGACAGACAATTCAATTTGTGTTGGAAGAAAAACCTCATCAAGTGTTCACCAGAGATGGTAATGACTTGAAAGCAGTCATTCCATTGTCATTCAAAGAATCATTATGTGGATTTGATAAAGACCTTACCACTATTGATGGAAGAAGAATCCCATTATCCAGATCATCTCCTGTGCAACCATCATCTGTGAATACGTACCCTGGTTTGGGAATGCCTCTTAGCAAGAATCCTAGCCAAAGAGGTGATCTCCATATCAGCTATAAGATCGATTATCCACACTACTTAACTCCTGAACAGAAATCCGTCATCCAAGAGTACTTTTAATTCGCATTGTATATATAGAGACGAATGAATATAATGAACAATAATTTGTAGAAAAGAGAACAAAAAAACCTTGTAAATAGAAGATTGGCACAGTATTTCGGCTAAGTATGCTAGATAATACTTGTATAGCAAATTAATAAGAACCATTGATTTGATAGCGTAAAGAGCGTAGACGTAGACAAAATCATCGCGAACTTGAAACCCATCTCTTACCGAAGTCAGCCTTAAAACGACTACATAATATAAAGCATATACCCGATATGTCAGTCATTTTGGCTTCCGCCGGATATGACCACACAATAAGGTTCTGGGACGCTTTGACCGGAGTTTGTTCTCGAACAATTCAGCATACTGATTCTCAAGTTAATCGATTAGAAATAACCAACGATAAACGGTATTTAGCAGCAGCTGGAAACTTGTATGTCCGATTATATGACATTCGACAGATAGGAAACAGCGGAAACTCCATGAATGGAAATGGAAATATGGCCACCAGTGGAGCCAACAATGCTAATAACAATGACTCAAACCCGGTAATGACGTTTGAGGGCCATACTAATAACGTTACCTCGATTCAATTCCAGGTAGAAAATAAGTGGATGGTATCGTCTCTGGAAGATGGATACGTCAAAGTATGGGATGTCAGATCGCCATCGGTGCAAAGAAGCTACAAACACAACTGTCCTGTCAACGAAGTGATTATTCATCCTAACCAGGGAGAACTCATTTCTTGTGATCAAGATGGAAATATTAGAGTGTGGGATTTGGGAGAAAATCAGTGTACCCATCATCTTATCCCTGAAGATGATGTGCCGATTAACTCTTTGACTGTGGCAAGTGACGGTTCCATGTTGGTGGCTGGTAATAATAAAGGTAATTGTTATGTATGGAACATGAGCAATCAGAGAGATATCACCACTCTAACACCGGTAACCAAATTCAGATCACACCTGAAATATATCACTAGAGTGGTTTTATCAACAGATATGAAGCATTTGGCCACATGTTCGGCTGATCACACCGCTCGTATTTGGTCTACTGAACAAAACTTCAACTTGGAGACCACTTTACAAGGGCACCAAAGATGGGTATGGGATTGTGCTTTTAGTGCCGATGGAGCATATTTGGTAACGGCTTGTTCTGACCACTATGTTCGATTATGGGATTTATCCAACAGTGAAACAGTTCGTCAATATAATGGTCACCATAAAGGAGCTGTGTGTGTTGCATTAAACGATGTGTAGTTGTAGTTGTATTTTTTTACCAATAGAATATATATCTCTATTCCACAATTAATTATTTAACTATTTAACTTCTGCAAAAAATGATTCGGCTTATAATACAATTGAATAATGCAGCCAAAATTACAAGATGAACACGATTATTTGAATAATGACGATGCGTTGATTTATGTTTACAAAATCAATTTATTTTCAATAAATCAATGATATTAGGATTACGACGTGTTGGTTTAGACGCACTGATGTAGCCAATTGGCGAAGAAACACTAGACTCCTGAATTGATGTAGCAGTTGAGTCTCTATCGGAATTTGAACCGGGATGGGATGTGGTATTTTGTTTGAACTCGGGATATAAGCCACCTATTAGAAACCACATATTGACAAACTCTTCAACCCAAACTTTGATTAAATACCAGTAATTAAAATTCCCTGGATTGATCAAGTTCAATTCTTTTAGTATATCATTCAAGAATCGGGAAATGGTTATCAATGTCAAGCGAGAATGCTTATCAAAAATGGTGAATAAGCGATTTAAAGCTTCAACTAAACGATTGAGAAAAACGCCGTTCTCTAATTCGGCGTTTTGAATATGATTCGGCGTTCCTACCAATGATGAAGGATCTGTTAATAAAGAAGTAATTTCAACCTCAAAGAACTTATATAATGCGTTCAAGTGGTAGCTTGACGTTACAGGCAATTTGTGATTTATCAACAATCTGAAATTAATTCTCTTGAAATCTTCTCCCAAGTTGTGCAATATCCGTTTGGAGTTCAAAAAAGATAGAAGTTGATCCAAATCAACCAATTTTAAAAACAGCGATAAGATTCTTTGGAAAATCTTTACGCTATTCAACTTCACCAAGATTAAAGATTTGGGAATTTTGTTGTTAACCGAATTAATGAATCTGGGTATAAAATTTTCGTTGATAATTTTGAGGTTTTCTATAACCTGTGAATTCTGAGGTTCTCCTTTGAAAAAGATCCCCTGATTGATTAGACCTACTATAATCTTTACCATATGTTTAACCCCCACCAAGTCACAAATCCTGATCCAAGGAGCAATTGCTTCATTGACATATAACTTGAATACCGGTGATGTCAAGATCGAATTGAAATTGTTGAAATTGTTAAATAGCTTATCGAGTCGATTGAACTGAAAACTTTCGATCATTATGGAATGGTAGATCTTATATAGGGAATATAAAGTATCAGCAATATCGACATCCACATTCTCGGGGATGAAAGGGTGTATTGATGGCAAGGTGATCGGCACCACAAATTCTTTCATAGATTTATCAATCCGGGAGAACAACAGAGGTATGAATTGACATGGGGTTATATGGGGGTTCAGTTCAATCACAGACGAGGATGCCGTCGAAGAAAGCGAGGAGTTACGACTAGCGGTGTCCCCTAAACCTTTTAAAGGTGATGCTGGGGTTATTGAAGCAAACAGGGCCGGGTTCTGATAATTACCGATTATTTCACTGTCATCTTTGATAAATTTGATCCCACAATAATGATATTTCGATTGTCCTCTAACACCAAGTCTTCTAACCGTTATTTGAGTAAATAGGATTTTGACCAATTTTCCAAGATTGGCTGGAGTTAAAGGAAACAAATTAAAATTTGAGCAGATATGAACATACTTAGAATAGATCTTATTCCGAGGCACTACTGACGTAGGGTTGACAGTGAAGTTATTCAAGAGCCAAATCATTGCAAACACTTGCTTCTGAGTCTCTCTTGGAGAGTGCTTAGATATCATGAACGGCCTGAAATTCTTCCCCGTACCACCTCCACTAAGATATTTAGTGTCATCGTCTGCGTGGCCCGGAGTAGGAGATACTTCATCATTTTCCACTGCTCTCAAATTGTCAATCAATTCGTTTACTGGTAAGTCCAAAGAATTGTAGGTTAATCTTTTTAGCTCGTGTTCGTTGTCTTGAATAGAACCAGATTCTCTTCTTTTTCTCTTGGACTGTGGAGACCTTTTTGAATCAGATAGCGTGGATCCCTCGGGCAATGGTTCTAAGGCTTTAGCTTCAGGAACCGACGTCAGCTTATTTTGGTCATAAACGGATGCTTCAGTCACATGCTTGGCAAATTGGTTACTACTAAACTGTGATTCAGCGGTATGCTCCGGAATCATTTCCGATCCTTGTTGTGTTGGATCAAATTCATTATCCGAGTCATGACTCGAATGATCATCTGCCATAAATATGGGCTGTTGAGAATCTTTGCGGCTGTGGATTGGATGCTTGGTAGAATAAATTGGAACTGATTTGGTAGCCAGATAATCGTTACCGGTACTGTACCCAGGATTTATTTCCATATCCAAATGTTCAGGACCCCTTTTAGTGGAAATGTTGGTCTGAGATTTTGAATGGGTAGGGGTGCTAGCCGCAAATGATTCATGTTGAGGAAGGCTTAAAGTGGGTTGGGACTGTGACGGATGTAATTCTGACTTGAATAAAGAGCCGGGGACATGAGGATTCGGACGTTGGTGCTGATTTAAATGCAAGTTTTGGGCACGGAGATCACCATCAGCTCGGTGAGAAACATCTTGGTCAAAGTCTTGATCTTCACGAGAGTCATGATGTAGATCAGGATTGTGCTCATGATGGTTATATGCATTTGAATAAGAATAGTAGGCATTGGGATTGTTATCAAGGGGGTGATTCAAAGATGAATCCAAACCAGATGATTCGAAATTGTACTTTTGTTGGATTTCAAAATTTAGCCCTTGTTGGTTGAATGATAGGAGATCGTTATCGATGATGGGCTCGGGCTTGAGGGAGTTCACCAACTCGAAGTTTGGAGAATTGGAATTGGAATTCGAGTTCGAGTTGGACGAGTACTCTATAGGATAATACTGATTAAAATTATTCATAAATACAAACAGTCAATGCGGAATAACGAGCCATGCAAACAATAAACTAGGATAAAAAAAGGAAAAGGGAACAACTAATGCAATAGACACCTGCTAGGGCCACCGAATGCCACCAAAAAAAAGGCCAGAATTCCAGAAAAGGCGGCGGTATTAATGGTTGATTTGGCAGGTGAGGAGATGAAACAAGCCAACAAAAAGGATCAAAAGGACCCACAAAAAATCAAAGGCGACTCCCAAAAATGAGTAAGGGGCTTTGATGTGTATGGTCGCCAGAACGGGAGCGTCTAAAGGGGATTAAAACGGCCCTCGGGGATGGTATAGACGTAAAACACTTATAGTCAAGATCTGGTGTTGGAGTAAATTGCGGGAGGAGTTTGGAAGGAGGAGCGCTAATAATAAATCGTAAATAAAGGGACGCTTGTTGTGAAGACCCTTAATTTGTTACGCTTCTACTTAACAACGCCTGCTGTCAACGGCTATATTGCAATATACTATTTATTTGATGATGTACAGTGTTAGTTCTCTGGCAAATAATTGTGACACCGATGGTGCAACTGTGGGTCCACAAGCAACCCAATTGTGTTGATCTGAGACTAAAGAACAATAGGGATTGATCTCAGTGAGAACAAAGAAAGCCTACAAACGAACAAAGAGAACGAAAATGTGTGGGTGGAATGAAGTCCCGCACGGACAGTTGAAGAATAGGGGTTGTGGTGTGACTCTTTGGTGTAGCTGAAGCGTTAAAGATACTGCCTTAAAAAATGGCTCTATATATAGATTGAATAGGTCGAGTAGATTGTATGAGTGTTGATAAATGCTTAGAAGGGGCTCTGAAGGTATTATGATGTCTTCGCAGAAGTGTCCATCCACTACTGGTGTTTATAAACAAGTTCAAAAGAGAACACTCGGTAATCAAAAAGGGTTCATTGTTCATTTTGATTCACGTAAATATATCCAATTACTGTTCCTAATACAGTAGTTGGTGGTATAAGTTAGGAAACTAAGGGCTCAAAGGTTAAAGAATGTTACTAATGGTCGTCGATGAGCTTTGTTTGGTTTGTCGACATTTGGAATCAGTTCTCGGGGTTATGTCTGGAACTCTGTCACTCTGGTTGCATTTAGTGTCTTCTGTTAGATTCGTGGTTTTGATAGATTGAGCCATTCTTGAATAAGGAGTTACTAACGTTTCAGCCTTTTTGTGTTTTTGTGTACATAAGGAGATGTGCTTGTGTTATATTTCTGTGCTTGTTTCTCTTATGTTCAGTAACTCCAGTCAACCCAATGAATCATATAGTTCTAGTTCAGTTCTTTAGTACTCTGTTATGGTGCTTTGGTTTAGATGCTAAATAAGTCACGTGACATATATTGAACATTCTTTGATAAATTCATTTCTCTTTGATAACTGCGATATTTATTTGAAATATTTTCATAATACGCTTCTCGTACTTAATATTTTCTAACTATTTGTCGGAATAAGTCATGTAGTTATACTCTAGGGTATTACTTCTCTTGAAAACTATCTCTGTTATCTCCATACTGATAATTAATGGTAGTTGCACTCCCCATCGCTCAAAAAAAATTCTCATCGCTAAATACTTAATTTAACTAGATAACATCTACCGTATCACTATGGCTATCTTAAACTCGAACCCTGAGGTTCTCTTAAGGAAGAGAAAAGACAAAGATAGAAAAAGATTACAGAAGCAAGAGGAAGCCAGACTCAACCAGATCAAAAAACAGAAGGCCCAGAAGCGTAAGAGTCAAAAATTTGTTAGAGCTGAAACCTTGATATCAAATAACAAATCTAGACAATTAGAACGTAAACGGGTTAAAAACATCAACAAATATGAACAACAACACAGAATAAGTGGTACGGGAATGGATGAATCTAATGATGATACGACTGATAAAACAAGTAATGATAATGAGAACAATGACGATGGGGATGAAAAATTGTTGTTTGTGATCAGAATCCCTGATCATACCAAAGGATTGAAGGTTCCAAACAAAGTAGAGCAAATTCTTAAGGTGTTAAGATTACAACAAATTAATAATGGTGTATTTGTGAAGTTGAATCAATACACTAAACCCTTGTTGAAATTGATTAATCCCTATGTTGTGTATGGACATCCTTCTTTGAACTCCATTAGACAATTATTTCAAAAGAGAGCATGTATTCAAGATCCTGAAAACCCCGAAAAGACCATCAAATTGGATAGCAATCAGTTGGTGGAAGATCAATTTGAGGAGTTGGGGCTCATCTGTATTGAAGATTTAATTCAAGAATTAATTAGTTTGTCTGACAATGTCAAGACCGTGTGCAATTGGTTAGCTCCATTCAAATTGAATTTGCCCGTCACTGGGTTTGGTCCCCAATCTAAACTTGCCAAATTGAAATTGGCTCAGTTGAACCATAAATCCATAAGTTTGAGTGGGAATATCAATTTGAACGAAGTTGACATTGACAAGGTTATAGATGAACAGAACTAGACCGACAGCATGAACTACATAGATTTGATGTATTTTACATATAGATAAACACATATTAATGTTCTTATTCAACCTCATCTCTGATGTCTCTGATGATACGCGTATGGATTTTTCATTTCTGTACACTACTACCACCAGATATCACAAGTAATACTACGACTCCCACAAAGCAGAGCTAGGAAAATGGACTTGTATCAGCAAATACAACCTGAAAATGGACAAACTTACAAGCTTATCCAACTAACACCTGAGTTGGTTGAATGTATGAACAGAAACGTAGAACTAACATTGAAATCTGGTCCCAACCAGGAGACATTGAATTTGGTATCAGATGATACAACCTGGAAACTACGGCAAATGAACCATACTAACTCTGCCCTTTTGATGGACAAGCAATCCGAAAATCAATTAGTTGGAAAAATTAACTTACTGTACGAGTATGAATTAATAGCGAGTGATATTTCTATCGATATTCAAAACTTACCGGTTTATGAAAATGAATCGAGTTTAGAAATGCTTGATGATGACAAACTTAACTATTCCTTAGACGAGTTGATTGACAACACACCAATATCAATCAAGCAGTTTATGAGTTTATGGTATGATTTGGGGGGATGTGAGATAAATCAGACGTGTTTCCTTTTATCTTCCCCGATCATCAAGATTTTTCTAGATAATTTCCTCACCATAATCATCCGAGACAAACTTGACTACAAACTGGAAGAATACAATATAAATGCTTTACACTTTCAAAATAAACTTTTATCCACAAATCTGCAATTTACCCAAGAGATTATCATCAGTTTAATCCATAAATTCTGTGATGAGAGTCCATCGGACCGCCAGTCGTTCCGCATAAACAACGACAAAGTATCGAAATGGCTAGGCATCCAGGTGTTGAAGTCTCACCCTTTTACAGATGTTAAAGCTTTTTATCTCGAATGGAAAAATCAATTCCCTCCGTTCTACAGCATTCCTATCAATTTGGCTCTTCTTCTGGGTTACTACTACAAAGTTAATGAAGCCGTTAGCTATTTGGACGAAACAGAGTTGTCACAAGACCTCAACAAAAGATTAAAACAATTATTCAAGCTATCGCCCTCTTGGGACCTTCAAGACCTAATCCCTTTCGTCAACAAGTTCATCGTCAATAAAAAAGCCGAATCGGTTTTGCTCAAGTACGCCAAAGTGAAACGAGTAGGATCTCGAAAATTGGTGCTGCCAAAATAATCTTCTCGCTTCATATTGTATCGGTTTATCTCCTTTGGGACGTATTCATTTATATATAAGAGTCTCTGGTGAACTGGTATACATATATACGTTGTCTAGTAGTAATGGATAACAGAAACTTTGTCCTTTCGTTAGTTGTATGTGAAATTAATTATTAATCGTGTGATGAATATACTAACTAGTATAGAGTGGAGGATGTGCTGGCACGGCCACCGATTTGTTCTTTTTTCCAATTGATACTATCAAAACCAGATTACAAGCTAAAGGAGGCTTTTTCAGGAATGGTGGGTATAAGGGTATTTATCGTGGATTGGGTTCGTGTGTGATAGCCTCAGCTCCTTCTGCTTCGTTGTTTTTCATCACTTACGATTCCATGAAGGTTTACACCAAAGATTTCGAGAACAAACCCGTCAGTCATATGGTTTCAGCATCTTCAGGTGAAGTTATGGCATGCTTGGTAAGAGTACCAGCTGAAGTAATCAAGCAAAGAACACAAGCAGGTGTATTAGGATCGAATTCTACCTCTTTACTGAATTTCAAATATCTATTGAAGAATCAATCTGGTGAAGGAGTAATTAGAGGTTTATACAGAGGTTGGAATACTACCTTACTCAGAGAAATACCCTTTACTATCATTCAATTCCCTCTTTATGAGTTTTTCAAAACCAAAGTCAAATTCACTGCTGACAATTCTGACTCGTTACTTAACGGAGCTCTTTGTGGTTCTTTGGCTGGTGGTATAGCTGCTGCTTTGACAACTCCTTTAGATGTCATCAAAACCAGAATCATGCTCAATCCCCTGAGAGTGTCTACAATTTCGCTAGTTAATACAATTATCGCCAATGAAGGCTACAGAGTGTTCTTGAGTGGAATCGGTCCTAGAACCTGTTGGATCAGTGCTGGTGGAGCTGTCTTCTTGGGTTGTTATGAACTTGTACATAGTAAACTTTCTGACATTATATAGTCAACAAAAACTTGTGAGTAGATCCCTAAAAGATAGATACTTTCTATGATTTGATCCAACCATTACGCCCTGAACCAAGTTATATAGAAATGGTATCCGAGTAGTAGTCGGTCCGATGACCAGAGCCCGGGTGGCTCTTTTGTATGCGACACGACGACGCTCATCTGTTTGACATTTTTGATGCTGAAGGGATGCAGCGATTATTAACTATCCTGAAGTGTTTGCTTTATTGATTCTTGTGAGTTTTGAATTAGTAAAACTTCCGTGATTTATACAGTATAAATACATTTTACATATTGCACGGATTTATTGATTGTTTAACAAGAACAGAATGATGCAAAGGCAGTTATTTCTGAATATCCTAAAGAAGGGTAAGCCTACGACGGTTAATGCCAGACAAATTATTGTTAACAGAGGGTTGAAAACAAGTAATCCATTGAACTTAGCTACCAATACTCCTGCTGAAAAGATTCATGTTTCAACTCCTGTGGATGAACCAGTGGTAACCCCTCCGGAAGGGTCGAATGTTAGTTTAAAGAATGCTAACAGAGATGATTCACTTTTTGGAACCAGACCAATCTATTTGGACTTCCAAGCTACTACTCCTACCGATCCAAGAGTTTTGGATAAAATGTTGGAATTCTACACGGGATTATATGGTAATCCACATTCTTCGACCCATGCTTACGGTTGGGAAACCGAAAAGGAGGTTGAAAAAGCCAGAGCACACATTGCAGAAGTTATCAATGCCGACCCAAAGGAAATCATTTTCACTTCCGGTGCTACCGAATCTAATAATATGGCTGTGAAAGGTATACCAAGATTCTACAAGAAGACTAAAAAGCATATCATCACCACTCAAACGGAGCATAAATGTGTTTTGGATTCTGCTAGACATATGCAAGATGAAGGATTCGATGTGACCTATTTGCCCGTGAATAATGAGGGTTTAATCAGTTTGGATGATTTAAAGAAGGCTATCCGTAAGGATACTGCCTTGGTTTCTATTATGACTGTTAATAATGAAATTGGGGTTATTCAACCTATCAAGGAAATTGGTGAGATTTGTAAACAGAATAAAATCTTCTTCCACACTGATGCTGCTCAGGCTTACGGAAAGATTCCGCTTGATGTTAACGCCATGAATATCGATGTCATGTCGATTTCTTCCCATAAGATTTATGGACCAAAGGGTATTGGTGCTTGCTACGTTAGAAGAAGACCAAGAGTTAGAATCGATCCTATCATTACTGGTGGTGGTCAAGAAAGAGGTTTAAGATCCGGTACTTTGGCTCCTCCTTTGGTTGCTGGTTTCGGTGAAGCAGCAAGATTAATGAAAGCTGAAATGGATTACGATCAATCCTATATCCATAAGTTATCAGAAAAGTTGAAGGCTGGGTTATTATCTATCCCAGATGTGTACTTCAATGGACCTGAGGACAAATCTAAGCATTATGATGGTTGCGTTAATGTTTCCTTCGGTTATATTGAAGGTGAATCCTTATTGATGGCCTTAAAGGATATCGCTTTATCATCAGGTTCCGCTTGTACTTCAGCTTCTTTAGAACCTTCTTACGTTTTACACGCTTTAGGAGCCGATGACACTTTGGCTCATTCATCTATCAGATTTGGTATTGGAAGATTTACTACCGAAGCTGAAATTGACTATGTCATCGATGCTATTCATCAAAGAGTCGACTTCTTGAGAAAATTGTCGCCATTATGGGAAATGGTCCAAGAAGGTATCGATTTGAATTCCATTGAATGGAGTGGTCATTAATTTACTGTTATGATTTGTTTTTCATTTGGTATATGCTATTCGGTGTCTATTTGACGTCTCTCTAAACTTATATCTATTCTGTATGTAGTAAAAATATATTTATATGTATTGACACGAAATTTGGCCGCTCGCTTCATTATCGCGCCGGTTTCGGCGGCGTCTCCAGGTTTGAAAAGTTTCAACATTGAATCATTGACCACTTCTAACTACAATCTCTTTTTCGAGTATTAGAACTAATCTAAGAACCTTTCAGTATGTCGAGTGAACCTGATTTGAAGAAAGCAAAGGGTGAATCAAAAACAATCACCGTTTTACCTGGAGATCACGTGGGTAATGAAATTGTGGAGGAAGCTATTAAAGTATTAAAGGCTATCGAAGAGAATACTCCTTACCAAAACATCAGTTTCAATTTCGAAAAGCATTTGATTGGAGGTGCTGCTATTGATGCCACGGGTGTCCCTTTGCCAGATGAATCCTTGAACGCTGCCAAAAATTCTGATGCCGTTCTATTAGGTGCTGTAGGTGGTCCAAAGTGGGGGACTGGTACCGTCAGACCTGAGCAAGGTTTATTGAAAATCAGAAAGGAATTGAATTTATACGCTAACTTAAGACCTTGTAACTTTGTTTCCGATACCTTGTTGGAATTATCACCATTGAAAGCGGAAGTAGTAAAGGGTACTAACTTCTGTGTCGTAAGAGAGTTGGTTGGTGGTATTTATTTCGGTGAAAGACAGGAACAAGAGGATTCTGCTGACTCACAAACAGCTTGGGACACCGAAAAGTACTCTGTGGATGAAGTCACCAGAATCACTAGAATGGCTGCGTTTATGGCTTTACAGCACAATCCACCCTTGCCTATATGGTCCTTGGATAAGGCTAATGTTTTAGCTTCATCAAGATTATGGAGAAAAACAGTAGACAAAGTTATCACTGAGGAGTTTCCTCAATTGAATGTCCAACATCAATTGATTGATTCTGCTGCTATGATTTTGGTTCAAAGTCCAAAAAAATTAAATGGTATCATCATAACTTCCAATATGTTTGGAGATATCATCTCTGATGAGGCTTCTGTTATTCCCGGTTCTTTGGGTTTATTGCCTTCTGCTTCTTTGGCCTCTTTACCAGACACTAATAAGGCGTTCGGTTTATATGAACCATGTCATGGCTCTGCCCCTGATTTGGATGAAAATAAAGTCAATCCTGTTGCTACTATATTATCTGCTGCTATGATGTTGAGACTCTCTTTGGATTGTTTGAAAGAAGCCGAGGCTTTGGAAAAAGCAGTTGGTAATGTTATTGACTCTGGCATAAGAACAGGAGATTTAAGAGGTTCAAACTCCACCAGGGAAGTCGGAGATGCTATTGTTGAAGAGGTTATCAAAATCTTAAAGGCTTCTAAGTGAGCAATTATTTTTAAGTATGTAGTGTTAAAAGTTTTGAATTTCATTCAAATAAATACATTAGTGTGTTATATTAAGTAAATAATTACATTAATCATTAAAGTCGAGCTTTCCGTTCAAAACGTCGCTCAAGTAAGCGATCGAGTCAAATTGGTGAATATAAACATCGTTCGATATCTGTTTGGAGTTGTTTGCAGCTGATACAGAATCAGTCCCAGGAATATTTTTGAGGGCAGTCCCAGGTTGAAGTTGATCATCATGTAACAACTCGTTAATAATGGTATTCTCGCTAGAAAATGAACCGTGGTTAGCATTTGGAGTGATAGGAATGTTTGGTGAGTGGCTGTTGGTTTTGGTCTTAATGGGGGAGCCAGGAAGCTCGTCCAATGAAAAGTATTCCTCTTCAGAGCTTGTGTGGGTCATACCACTAAACCTTTTAGCTGTCTCCTGAGAATCGTTTCTAATGTGCCCTTTGTCTATCTTGGCATCGGTGTCTCTAATTGTAGGGTTGCTGTTATGGTAGTTCCTTGTGAAATCATAGACACTCATCGGTTCCAGTGTGTTTTCAGTCATTTTACTCTTGCGTTCTCTTGATCCAATTCCAGAGCTTGAAAAGTTCAAATCAATTTCTTTGCTGAATTGATCAGCATATTGAGAGGGAGTCAAAGACAGGACAGACTCATCCTTGTGGATTAATCCATCTAGTCTTTCTTGGATTTGGTCGTTGAAGAATATAACCTGAGATCTGTACGAATCTGCAGCGCTTACATCCCGTACTTTAGTTGCAAAATTAGCATCACCTCTGGAATTCAAAGATGTATCATAATGATAGTCTGAATTGATATTCTCAACTTGGATGTTATTGCTAGTCTTGTATTCGGTATCCTCAAGGGCCACAGAAGAAGTTGAGGAATCTCTTGTCATTGGTACCCAGTTGGCTTCGTCTTCATCGAGTATGATATGACTAATAAAGTCCGGATATATTTGAGAATTGCTGACATCTTTAATGGAAATCTCGTTGCGATTTATGGCATCCTTGTTAATGATATTGATTGGATCTGGTCCCTTGGATTGGGATAATGGAAATTGGAACTGCGAATTTACATCCAACGATGGAACTCTGATCTCTTCATAGACTTCATGATTTTTCTCGATACCTTTCGTTGGCTTTGAAATTTCTGCTTTTTGTGATTCCTGTCTTATTGGTTCAGCTGCTGGTACTCTGTCTGGAACAGGATGCGCTTGCTCTCTTGCTTTTCTAAACAACAATTGCGCTTCTTCGATAGCTTTGGCTTGCACTCTTGGATTCCTTGGTTGTGTCATTCGTTGTGATTTCTTGGTGGCAGTCGAATTTGCAGGTAAAGGTTTCTCCGCTGTGGCCTTTTCCTCTCTTCCTTGTCTTTCTACTGGGGGTTTTGCTTGAGCTTCTTCTTTTTGAACTTCCTTTTTCTGCAACATATGATCCGAGTCATTGTTCTTAGAAGATGCGTCAGTGGTACCAATATTGTCCTCTGATGTATCATACAATTCTTTGAATGGTTTCGAGCTTCCAGCCTCTTCATTTGATCCTCGTTCATTACAGTTAATGACAACTTCTTGAGGCTCGAGGTATTGGTTATTCAAGTTACCATCAGTGTGCTCTTGCCCAAAAGCTTGACCATAATGTTGTACAGTCTGGGCATCTGAATTATCGTTATTTTGAAAATCAGAAATAAAATTGCTGGCGTCGACATCTGCTTTCGTCAAGTCGGGGTCTAGTTCAGGCGTGTTCAGCCTATCGGCAGGCTCATCATGTCTCTCGGCGACACCAGTTTTCTCGGCTGTTTTGTAATCTTCCAAAGGAGCTTCTGATTCATACAACTTAGGATGGGGTCTATATAACTCCTTATACTTCTTATCGACATGGTCGTTTTGCTGGATTCCCTTGTCAACACTGGTTTGATTCAATTCCGGTATGTTCTCATCCTGTGATGATTTTTTGAAACCACTGAAAAGCCTTTTCAAAAACGATTTTCTTCTCGGTTTCTGGTTTTTGGCTTTATGGATGTGCTTGGACAGAGAATTTTTTGACTTCTCTTTGGTAGATGTGTCTTCATTCCGCCTTACTTGATCAGAATAATCGTTGTTATACTGTTCATTCCCATTATTATCTTCGTAAACATTCTTGAACTCTTCTTTATGTCCTTCATCAGAAATGGGAGAGTCTTGGATTTGTCTCTTTTTGTCCTGGGAATTTACCCTGAGCTTCATCTTTTCTCTATTCTCGAAGCTATTAAATCTTTGATATTGCAACAAATAATACTCCAAGTCTATATGGTTGCTTCTTATCATCAATTCTGTGATCGGTGTGAACGAATTGTAATATGCGTTCAAAAAAGAACTCAAGTGTCTTATCAATGTGCTTTGAAATTCAGTCTCGGGAACCACCTCATTTGCTTCAGTGCCACCTGCCCTGTTAAAAGCAATCAACTGAATATTCCTATCATAAGTGTACCTAGCCGTGAAAATGAGAAATAAGTGGCTGTTGACCTCGAAGTAATGACGAACCATTTCTTGATCCAAGTTCAATAACAAAATGATTTGACTTTTCACTTGTTCATTGTCATAGTTCAATGCATTATGAGCTGTGGAATATATGCTTAAATCAGAATGGTTAGATTTGAACAAATGGAAGGGTTGGTTTTTGTACAAGATTTTTGCCTTGTTTATCAATTCAATGACCTCATTTCCAGTCGTAACATTTCTGTTATCGTGATTCAAAAGTTCGTAATTCATACTTAATTCATTGGATAAATCACCCTTAAACCCATTTCCTTTATAATCAAAAAACCTCAAGAAGTTTTCCTCACTAGATGTTATCGATGAAAAACTTCTATAGGAAGTCACGTTAATATCATTGATGGAACACCAATAACTGACTTCCATTGAAGGAAACAGCGACAACGTCGGCAAGGGTTTTTCGTTCACTAGTGAGTGCATAAGGACATCTGGAATGGACAAGAAGCTCATGTTGTTGTCAATATTTTCCTTGACGTAGTAATTGTCATCCACGATCCTTAAAAACAAAAGGTTATCAGAAAAGATAATCAATATCTCACTATCATGATAAAATTCATTGTTTGGTTTCACGTTCTTCAATTCGAATATTCCTATGACCTTTCTGGTCAACCAACCATATTGTAATTCAGGTGGCCAGTTTCCAGCCAACTCTGTCAATATTTTACCAGTAGGAGTGAATATCCTTTGACGGGAATTAGCTCTCTCGTGACCTTTGTTATCAACTTCGTGTTCTTGAAAAACCTCGTTATCTTCTCCGCCAAACGCATCTATTATATTGATTGTTGTATTGTAGTAATATTCAATCAGGGAAATTTCATCCTGTGCAGTTTGCGATCCCTCTGACCTAGTCAATTCCCTTTTTATATTATCATATAATCTCACCAATATTAATTTCAATTTTGGTAATTCTAGCAAGGATCCTGTTATTATCGAGTCAATATAATTTTTGGAGAAACCACTTTTGTTTATGTTTACGTTGTTGAAAACCTTTTTATCATATTTTGCATAAAATTTATCAAACCTAGGTCTGAAATTTTTTAAATTTGCCTCGTGTCTTATGAACGGTTTATAAAAATACGGTAAGATCATACCAAAGACTTTAATTATTTCGATGTATCCGAAACCTTTAGCTCTTGTGAGGGAGTCATGAAGAACACAGTTAATTCTGGTGATTTCATCGATCGTAGGAGGGAATATCTGGTTAATTTTCGAAATCCCATTACTACCACTGGTGTTGTTGGGGTCTGCGTTAGTTAAAATATGAATTCTTAAAGGAATAATAAAATTTTGCAATAGATCTACCAAACCCATAGTGAAATTTGTTTGGATTTGTAATAGTTCCTGTGTTATGGCAGAAATTTTGTTATTTTGAGCCAAGATAGGAGTCTCATAAGTGTTAGCATTGGGACTGTTATACGAGGTCTCTAATATTTCAGGGGAATATTCCAACAATGGATCAAATAATTGATCCAACTGGTCTCCCAATAGATACACCAACTTGTTATTATCATCGATGGTCTTAAAATCACTGGTTGAGTTATCATAAACAATATCGAACAAAAATGATTTAAGATAGTGATTTTGGAGCAATCCCATCTGTAGAAGTTTATTCCCAAATTCATTAGGTCTTTTGTCAATTAACAAATTCATTTTACTGGCCAAGTAACCAGCATTTGTTTCGTCCCACCTCTTATTGATTTGAAAATTCCCTGGATGATTGACCAATTTGTTATAGTTCTTTAGGTTTGTTATTGCTAAGGCTTTCCGAACTTTGGATTCTCTGTGTATTGGCAATAAATTTTCACAGCTAGGATAGAATCTGGATTGATGATTCAAAATCAAATCATGGTACAAAGTAACACCGAACTTTGTTATTGAAACAGTACAAATCTTTTCAGTAGCAGCATTCTCATACACAGCAATCACAAAATGACCAAACAAGCTTTCATCATACCCACAGAAGTAGGCAGCATTAGGGAATATATTTATCCATTCTTCAGTGGTTTTGGATTTAAACTCACTAGTCTTTGTTAGCTCCAATCTCCCTGAAAGAGGGAAAATCGTAATAACATCCCCCTTAATGTCGAGAGCATATGCTTCAGATCGGCTTCTACCATGACTTGGCTTTTTATTCTTGGACTCTTGGTCCTTACTGTGTGTATTAGAACCACCAAGTGACATCTCGATATTATATATGTCAACTTGCTCTGAACCAGTAGCATCACCAGATGCATATCGTTCATACACACTCATATTTTAACTCGATTCTTCTGTCTAAATTAAAAGCTGCTGGAAAAAATATCTCGTAACAAAAATCGTGGTTGGAATTTGCAATCAAAACAATAAGCTGCCAGCTTGAATGGAACAGCAAGAAAACGCAGTTTACAACCGAAATGGGGAAGCTGAAGACAACTAGAAGAAAGGTTGTAACTAAACAAGAAAGCAGTGCTGGATCGATATATATAAAATCCTACTGATTTCAAGGGTGCATTCCTCTTAAGTATCACTTACAATCAAAAAGAAATACAAAAATTCATAAAGTAGTAATCACTATAACAATGTTAAGTGGGTCCTCATTTTGTTTATGTTTTACTAAATCGGGAAGTACCTATGTAGAAAAGCGATCTGAGAAACCAGGGGAGAAAAAATCCAGACCCCCATACTAGCCAAGCCGCACAGGGAAAACCATCATCATCCTTATTTTAATGTATTTACTTAAAGGTAACCGTTTTTGGGTCCAATGGAACTCCATTGGAATCGATGTTATTATCACTAAACTGACTCTTTGTATACTTCAATCGAGCCTGATCAAAATCTAGGTTTTCTTCTTGCATGATTTGCTTAATTTGCTCCTTGGCTGCCTCCAGTAACCCTTCTCGAGTATCATCGTGGTTGCTACTTGAAATGTCGAAATTGTCACTTGATAAGCCATTTTCCAAGTCTTCATTGAACCCGTCCGTCAAATTGACATATCTCATTCTTCTTCTGGTTCTTAATCGATCATGGAACTCTCCGATCTTGTTTCTAAAGTGGAATATAATCACTGCCAATACTATTACTAAGAATATTACAAAATGAATGGGCCTAAGTTTCGAGGTATCCACTGATCCATGCTCGGATACCTCCACACTTGCCTGTGTATATTCTCCATTGTGCTCTATTTTCATGTCTTTCAAGATTTGTGGCCTGCTTGTTCGTAATATATAATATTCTGGTTTCTGCGCGGCGCGTTCTACTACATTTTGCTGCATTTATTATGTCTGTACTACATCTTTTCGATATCTAATCTTCCATCTTCTCTGGTTCTTCCGCTGTTTCAGTCTGGGTTGGATATTCGTCTGAATTTTCTGGTTCTTGTGGTGCTTCTGATTCTTGTGGCATTTCCGACTCTGGTTCCGCGTCACCTGGGGCCCCTTGCTCTACTTCGGGTTCTTCCTCCATGGCTTTCTCGTGTGGTTCACCTTCATCTGGTTGTCCACCAGACATTTCCACTTCTCCGTTAGTTGTCTTTTTTGCGTAAGAAATACTTAAATCTCTACCTCCGTAGTTGTATTTATCTAAATTTTTGATCGCTAATTCGGCCAACTCTTCAACCTCGAATTGAACAACGCCATTACCAGAAGGTTTACCATTATTGTTGTATTGTAAGTCAGCAGTTATAACTTTACCTATGGTTTCAAATAATTCGTACAAGTCGTCAACGCTAGTGACAAACGGTAAGTTTTTGACATATATCATATCTGATTTCTCCCCGTCTTCTGTCACTCCTTTAACAAAGTCACTATTTCTATCAACTACTTCATTTGCTTCTTTTGGTTGTTCGGTGATCTTTCCGGGTCTGGTATCTAGCTTTCTTCCCTCGATTTCATATCCTTGAAATTTTTCCAATGCTTTGTTGGCTTCCTCCACTGAACTGAACACAACAGTACCGTATCCCATTGATTTTCCGTATCTATCTAATCTAATGTCTGCTCTTTGTACGTCTCCTACTTCCCTCATTAAATCTTTCAAGTCCTGCCAAGTAATAGAAAAGGGTATGTTACCGATGAATACTTCGGTGCCTGGTTCGGGACGTGAAACGGAGGACTGTTGGCGGGTGGATCCGAACCTGTCTCTTGGTGGTGGTCCTCTGCCAGCAAATGCCCCTCTTCCTCCTCTTCCACTTGTCCCAAATCCACCACGGCTACTACCCCCAAATGTATTACGTTCGTTTCTTTTCTCCTCTGGAGGGGGATAATCTTGTCTCACAAATATTTGTCTCCCTCTGTAGTCATAATGATCAAATCTTTCTATGGCTGATTTCACGTCCTCTTTAGAACCAAATTCCACAGTGGCCATACCCCTAGACATTCCTCTATTGGTCACAATATCAGCCCTGATCACATTAAGGTCGTTGCCGAAGATTTTCTTGACCTCACCTGGGCCTACATCGTAAGGAATATTACCAACAAAGATAGAATTATCATAATTCCTATCTGTCTTGTTACGATACTCCTCAGCTGCTTCGTCGGGATTGCGGGAGCTTGGGTAATTTCTTCCATTTCCATATCCAAATCCACCTCTCCCTCTTCCTCTTCCACTTCCACGTCCTCTTCCGCCTCTAAATCCTCCACCTCTGCTACGACCGAATCCTCCTCTTCCTCCATATCCCCTAGACGCGTCATCTCCGTAACTCTCGTCTCCATATCCTCCACGATCTCTTCTGGTGTATGAATCTCTGTCTCTGTCTCCTCTACCAGTTCTTCTGGAAGATGGTGATCTAGATCTGTCTCTTACCGGTGAACGGGAACGATCCTATAGGTGTTAGCCAAGGGAAAGAAAAAAAGCATTCAACTTCACAATGGTAATGTTGTAACAAGCCATGGTCTAGCATTTCCTCGTCTTTATCAACTTTTGGAGTTCACTATTCTCTAATCCGCAATGAAACAGAGTAGGAATTCCAAGTAAGAAAAATCGAAACAATAGGAATTGGAGAGGAAACCTGTTGAAACATTGTATTGCTTGGGTTTTAGTCTTTATAAGTAAACGTCACTTACTCTTGAATAGTCGTCGATATCCATATCCATAATATCTTGTATTTTAGATACACTGTTAATCTAACGTTGTTCAACATCGGTGAAAAATTCACTTCGAGAATGGTTGGTGCACGTCGAGTTCGATTCAAAACTACATCTATATTATATTACACAACTATTTTACAGAGTCATACCCAGATACCAGTATTATTGCCTGATCACTTTTCAGGGAAGGGTAAAACCAATTTTCTCTCGACTTCAGTTTCTTTATTTGCTTCTTCTTCACCATCAAATTTCAATTTGACAGTCCCATCTTTCTTAGTGCCTACTACAACGGCAGGATAGAATGTGGTGGTTTCTGGATATCTAGCCAAAACTTTCGACCCATATGTATAATTAGGATGATTGAAAGCCTCCTCTGTTATCAAGATAATTTCTTTGTAGTTAGCCTTGAAAGTTTGCCCTGGGTTATTGTTTTCATCTGGTTCGGGATCTCTGACTTCAAACTTAATGCCATCTCCTATGACTCTAGTGACTTCACATTGGATCCATTCTTCAGTGTGACGATTTTTCAACTTATAAGCTACCTCGGATCCAACAACGACTGGACCCAGAGGGTTATGTTTCGAGGTATAGAACAGCCTTCCCACCTTCTTTTGCTTCTTGTTTTGAGGTACTACAGACTTTCCTGTGTGCTTATTGTTTTTACCTGTTGTTTTTCCCGTAACGTTGCTCTTATCAATTCCATTATTTACTTGGTTCCCAATGTTTTTGCTGGAGTTAGACCTTGATTGTCTAATTGTCGGTGGTGATGATTTCTGCAAATGAGCGATCAAGGTCAGTAGATTTTGTTGACATGTCTCGACCAACCTATTGGAGGTTTCAATATTTGATTTGTGATCAGATACCTGCTTTTGTAAATCAGTCAATTCTTCCCTTGATATATCTAATTTAGCCCCATTATTTCTGGTATAGTCATCATAAATATTATCGAATGTTGTCGACTCATTCGAGTTGCAAACATCTTGAAGCGAGGTTACAATTATATCCCAATGACCCTCTATATCCAGCATTATTACGAGTTATTCTGGAGGATATATTGTTATTATTTTTGAATGTATGATGGTACTTTGTTACACTTTGGCCCCTCTAAGAGATATATATTAGTATTGGATTCGGTGTGCGCCAAAAATACCACGACAAGCCATCTCAAGCTATACGCGCTGCCGCTGAAGATTGATACCTCTCTAGAGCTTGGTTCCTGGTTAATTCTTTGAAAATATCCCTCTTTCTTGTTTTCATGGCGTATGAGGTTCTATGGGGTCATTGCAGCAGAAACTTTGATGTTTCTAGGCTCCCTATTGGAAGTCAGAAGTTATCATAAACAACTAGTAGATATAAAACAGAAGAATTCGATCAAAGGTGTGTCGTTTGATTTTGTGCTTTTGAACTTAGTGGATTTTATAACAAGTATTCTACTTCAACTTTCGTTTTCATGTAGTAGACATGTGGAGCTATTGTACCAGCTTAGAAATCCCATCCACCCTGAGATCAAAACAAGCCGATTCTTGGCTTTGATTGATGCTATTAAACTTGTGCAAGCCCTTGGTTTGATGATTCAGATAATGAAGCTTAGTGATACTCGAAAGCGTGATCAAAGCTTCAGTGGAACAGTTAAGGTATTTCTTTCGGTTCATATCATCGTAGCAAGTTTTGTTGGCTGGAATATTTGGAATGGGAATCATTATTCCTTGAACTATCTAGACTTACTTGAAGTTACGTGGGTTTGTAATCAATCTTTTAAAATATGTAAAATGTTGCCTCAGTTGTTTATGAATTTTACAAACTCGTGCTACCCATTGCATCTGGATTTTGCAACAAGTCAATTGATGTGTTACACTTTGTTGATCTTTGGAAAGGTTTTGAGCTTTATATATTATAATTGGTTTTCTATTCCTTTAAACTTTTACACTACTCCTTGTGTTATCATAAATTTCTGTTATTCCATTATTCTACTTTCCCAGTTCACGCATTATCATCCCAAGGATCGACTGCAAAGAGCTCATCAGAATTGAACACCAAGACTTCAAATTATGGTCATTAAGAACTAATTCTCTAGGCATATTTTCCGTTTTAATGATATGTGATTGTTCCTTTATAGAGTGGAAGAAGTTTACAAGTGTGAACTGAGCAATTTCAATATAAATATATATTTCTGTTTTTCCAACTTAGTGACTAATGCATAATAAAGATGTTTACTTTTGGTAACAACATAAATAATTGGGTCTATTTTGCTTTTTTTTCTTGTTCTTTGTCTTTGATTTGTATATAATTGGCTCAAAGCTACAACTTGCCTCCAATCAATTTTAAGGCTAAATGAACACCGTAACTGATTTTTCTGTCTTCGTCAACTTGCTTGATTGGTTTGGACTCGATTTCTTTACCATTTTCATCCTTTTCGTAGCCAACTGTTCTCTGTTCAAAATCGCCCAAAGTCAATTCCTTCGCATGTTCCATTAAGTGGTCAATCTCTTTCTTCATCTTCAGTTTAAACTCTTCATCCTTGGTTATTATAATGGCATTGCTTTCTAAATCTAACGTGTATGCTCTTTTTGTGTAGTTGGAAGAACCAATAATTGTAATGGAAGGTAACTCTTCTTCTGGAACGGTAATCCACATTCCTTTAGCGTGATAAGACCATCCCCCAGGGGTATTAACCACTCCGTTTTGCCATTC
The DNA here is from genome assembly GCA_030574775.1 of Yamadazyma atmosphaerica. Classification (NCBI taxonomy): domain Eukaryota; kingdom Fungi; phylum Ascomycota; class Pichiomycetes; order Serinales; family Debaryomycetaceae; genus Yamadazyma; species Yamadazyma atmosphaerica. Next base: position 678,639 of record JAJMFQ010000002.1, on the reverse strand, counting down.
AAATAGTTTTATCATGTTTTCTTTACCTTTGTTCTTTATATCTTGCAAAAACTTTTTGGCAATTAACAAGTAAGCTTCTGGAATATAATAAGATACACCACTGGATTTGTAGAAAGAATTAGCTTTGGCACTGGCGGTGATAATGGTCCCTTTGGCCATCCCATTAACCAATCTAGACTGGATTTCCGGTAACATATTGAAATATCCAGCTGTAAACCACCATCTGATCTTTGGAGAGTCTAAGAAGGTCAATAATCTTAAAATCGATGGTTTTTCGGTGGAAATGTCGTGTTTGGGATTTAATAATGGTGTGAATTGAGAAATTGGATACACAATAGTATCATACTGATTGGAATCATGAAACTCTTCGAAATTCTTCAATTCATGTTGTTTCAATAATGGTTCCAATAAAAGAGAAGAATCATTAATAAATGTTTGTTGGTTCAAATGAGGTTCACAAGATTTATTCGAAGTGGGCCAGTACATCTTGAAACCAGCTGGGTTTTTGGTTGATGGCAAAATCTGGTAAGACAAAGAACAAACAGTATCGTGAATCTTACGATAATAATGACACAAATCTTCATTCTTGAAGATATAATACCGATCTTGTCTGTCAGTAAAATAATCCTCCGACAAATTAGCACCACTAAGCATTATCTCGTCATCGAATCCATACAATTTCATATGTTGCAAACCCCAAGCTTCATTGATTCTCTTAGGTGTCAAACTCTTGGTAAACCCTTTCAAGTGAGGGGTGTGGTACATTCTAATATCGACTCTGTGCTTTCCAAATTTTTCAACTAAAGGAACTAAAATGCTTGCGGAGCAAACGTTATGAGGTGCTTCTCTCGTTCCTCTTAATGCGTCCGTCAAAATAGAAACCGTCAAATCTTCATTATTAGTCAAAGCTCTATCGACAACCTCGATTAATTCTGTTTGAGCCTTTCCGACATATAAAGAGCTTAGAAAAACTCTAGTCTTTGCCCCTGCGATTTTAGATTTCAATGTCTCGTAGAAATCCTTTGGGTCATTCAAGATCGTGATATCCTTCTGATTGACGATAAATCTTGGACAGATAGAATCCAACTGTTTAAAAATTGCTTGCAATCTAGGGTTAAATGTCAGCATTATTTCCTCATTCGGAGTATTGTTTGTGGCCAAATTTCGATGTTGGTGATTCACCAGAGAGACTCCACCAACAGCAGTCCCACTTCCGGATGCACCACCGCCTCCACGACCAGTAAGATAGTTGTAAACTGACAGCAACATTCTAACTTTATTATTTAAAGGGGATAACAATCTATTGACCTGGTTGGCTATCATATATGAACTCAAGCAGTCAATATATGAGATACCTTAACCTACAGGTTTTCTTGTCCTCTTGTCCGTCTTCCGTAACTCGGTTCCTGTAATTACTCTCTTGTATTCTCGAGTGGCTTATCGTATAGTTTGTCACTCAAGTGCTCACGTTTTCTTCCTATCTAAACACAGTGCTTATGCAATAGTGTCACTCTTGCTTTTATCAATATTAACTCCCCTTTAAAGTCTGATGCTGCGGTTTTGAGGTTCAGAGAAGTGTTTCAACCCACCTGATTCTTTTCTATATATGTTGGCGGATTTTGGTATGGTGTTGTAAAAAATGTTGATTGTTGTTGGTCCGCGCTTGGGAAAAAAAATCCGAAAAAAAGCGATCTATGCCTCAGACGATACGGATGCTGGACAATTTGTGTTTAGCACTGTTTAATACTCTAAGTGAAACAATATCACGGACAGGTATAAGAGTGTCAAGTGCTTTTGAATACAGATGCCTTTCGATGTGTACAGATGAAAGTCTTTCAGATGCTTCCTTTGCAAAATGCTCTCAAAATGCTCACCGGAGGTATTTTTTTTCCTTATCAGCAGCTTTTTATTTAAGGTCGTGTGACCTCCAACTCCCCTCTTATCAGCAAGGTAGAATCATGCGTTGATTTATGTATTTACATGTACCTAAAGCTCTATGTATATATTTTTCAGTGCTTTCCTTTGGCCGATTTGAATAGTATTATATCACCATCCTCCACTACGTGATTTTTACCGTACCTATGCTGTAATCCTTTCGATTTCAATTCGGATTCACCGACCTGCCCTAATGTGGCAATGTCATCATATTTGTACACCTGGGCCATAATGAAACTGGATTTTAAATCATTATGAATAATTCCAGCAGCATCCGCCGCGGTTGTACCCGCTTTGATAGTCCATTCCCTTACCTCTTGCTTCCCACAAGTGAAATAAGAGATCAAGTGCAATGATTCTCTCATTTCATTTATTATCTGATTCAACTTGCTCTGTCCCGAGTCAACTGATTCATTCTCAAATTTAGCACTTACTAGCATTAACTTATCATTTGGACAATTTTCCGCTAACCAGGTTTCTATATCTTCCTTATACTCATTATCGTTTCGAATGTAATCCTCTTCATTGACATTCAATAAATAAATTGTTGGTTTTACTGTTAAGAAATTGTATTTTCGGATCATTTCTACAGATTCTAAGTCTTGAAAATCAAAATTGGTCAACTTTTTTCCCTCGTATAAAAAGTCTTGTAAATCATGCAATAACTTTATTTCTTGTTGCAATTTGTCTTTATTTTGATTAGGCTTCTTTAATTGTTTTTCTAGTTTCTCGATTCCCCCGTCGATGAATTCTAAGTCTTTTAGAATTAACTCATCCATTACAATCACTAAATCTCTTATCGGGTCAACTCCGTGTTCTATATGGATGATTTCATCGTCCTTGAATCCTCGTACCATTTGGAATATTCCATCCACTTGTCGAATATCATTTAAAAATTTATTTCCCAATCCTTCACCAGACGACGCATTTCTGGTTAACCCTGCAATATCGAAGATCTTGAGAGTTGTTGGTACCTTCTTATTTGACTCATATAGACTAAATAGTTTGTCCAATCTTTCACTTTCGACCACAATCTTACTCTCTTGCGGATCAATTGTTGCAAAAGGGTAATTTGCTGGATTTCCCAACTTTGTTTTAGTTATCGCCTGGAAAAAGGTCGATTTTCCCACGTTTGCCAATCCTACTACACCCGATGACAAATTGTTGCTATTCCTACTAAGAATTTTGTATATATTTAATTCCTCATTTTTAGGTTTGTAGTATCGAAGACTTTGACAAAAAAATCGAATTCCTTTCATGGACAAAGATTGACATACTAAAATTTTTTTTCATCTGTCTCAATCGAGTAAAATCTGCAACCTCAAATTTGCAAAAAGTGCAGAATTTGGATGTAGACGCAAAGACTCACTATACAAAGAGATTAGGTGATTAAAACCTAAATTTGGATCACTTAATACCAGGGGATGGTGTGTCTCAGTAATTTTCAGCGGGTTTCGAACCAAACAATACACCTATGTCCTATTTCCGAAGCATGTCTCTGGTATTATGATATGTTGAATTCCATCTTTAAAACGTAATTGTTGCACTTAGCGTGGACAGAATCAGAATTATCAAGTGACCGCTATCTATTTTCACCAAGATAAAGAACAGTATCTAACTGGTTGAGTGCTCTTTTGACTCCAAACACCTAGAAACGAGAATTCCAACCAAGTACACAAAAACTTGGCAAATTCACGGAATTTTGGCTATAACTGAGTTCCGAGATAGTTTAGTGGTGAGAATGATCGCTTGTCACGCGGTAGACCGGGGTTCGATTCCCCGTCCCGGAGTTTATTTTTTCCTTTTGTTTGTTAGAGAAGTTGCTTACAGGTGTATGTTTTTTTTTTTCCAAATCAGCGACTGGATGGAATTAGAATATTATCGAGTCATGCATATACATCTCCGAGTAATCGTTGAGAAATAGCTCTATCATTCATCATACTCTTTGTCTTTTATATATTGCAAATGATTTCCTTGATAAGCAGGTATCAAGATTTGCAATCGCGTGGCCCCAAGGGTAATTTTCAGACTGCGACCGTGCAAAAAATTTTTTACTTTCGCTAGCAGAGAAACCAATACGAATTATATAGGTGAAATCGGCTAGGAATGTCGTTATTCAAAAGTGCAGTGGATGGTATATGTGGCAGTTTGAAACTCAACAACCCTTTAATTCCCTTGTTTCAAACTCGTTCTGCCACCAAAAGAGTTTCGGGTTCTAAGACCAATAAGAATGACTCTGCCGGGAGAAGGTTAGGGCCAAAGGTATATGAGAGCCATTATGTCAAACCCGGTCAAATTATCATGAGGCAAAGAGGGACAAAAATTCATCCCGGTGAAAACTGTGGGATCGGAAAAGATCATACTATATTTGCATTAGAACCTGGATATGTCAGGTTTTATTACGACCCATTTCACCCATTGAGAAAATATGTGGGGATAGCATTGAGAAAGAATTTAACTTTGCCAACACCTCATTTTGAACCAAGAGTGAGAAGGTTCGGATATGAAGAGATAAATGACCCTGAAGATGCCTTGAAAGAAGAAAATCATATGTCCAGAAAGGAATACTTACAGCAACCGGAAATAATGAAACAGAAACAGAAATCTGTCAAAAGATATGAGATGTTATTGAACAATTTTAAGGAAAATATAAATTCTTTGATAGAATTACAAGAGTCAGAAATTGAAATTGCCACCAGGAAACTATTGGATGTGTACAAATTGACAAAATTAGGTAAAAGCCCCGAAGAAGCCAATTTACAAGCCGATTTTTATCATCTTTACGAATTGAATTTATCCAAGGACAATGGGAAGATAAGCGAAAACGAATTCAGGGACTTAAAACAACAGTACAACGACTTGAGCAAAGAAATGGAAAACAAAGTTGCTGTTGATGTTTCCGGTAATTTATGCAAATATTTAATGCCAGAAGATCGTTTGAGCAAAAAAGAAGAAATATTATCCACTTTGAAGGGCGATTTCTCCAATAAGCTTATTAAATCTACTGAAAGAGAAAAAATTGAAGAACTAATCACTACACCATTGATTTTCACGAAACCAGAACAATCAGACTTATTCAAACAATATTTGCCTGATATTTTACCTGAGACAGTTGAAGAAAGTGTGATTTCAGATATCAACACAAAGAAGCCACCTAAAGGTGTCACACTAGTTAGAAAATTTGACAGCCGTACAAGAGAAATTCTGACTATTGGTAGAACTAAGGACGCATACTTGGCATAAATTGTATATATCGCCTGTAAATAGATTCTAGAACATAAAAGGACCGACCAGAATCATTTTGTAGCTTCACATCTTCATGTCTTCGCGTCTTCACGCCTGGAAAAGATACCGTTAGGCGCACACAATTTTTTTTTCCGCGATCGATCCTTCTTCGCTGGTAATTCAAATGTGTTGTTATTTCACTGCCTTGAATTTTTCTCTTATAAAGTGAGAAACTGCAACATTGTCGGATATAAACTCGTCATCACAGTCATTTGCTGGAACACGCCAGAAGTAGTTCAGTTAACACCGCAAAAGTTTAGACTTGAGAAGTCATTCAATTGTTGCAATCATGGATCAAATCAAAGACACAAAAGCATACGTTGAGTACCAAAAGTTAATGGTAACATACCAAAAGTTGGTTGACCAATCAGTGCCTTACACGGCATATAGATGGGGTGCTTTTGGTCTGTTGCTATTCTTGTTTATGGTCCGTATATTCACGGCGCAGGGGTGGTATATTATCTGTTATGCCTTGGGTATTTATTTATTGAATTTATTGTTGGCTTTCTTGACACCAAAATTTGATCCTTCATTAGAACAAGAAATGAGAAATGAATCCATCGAGGAGGGATTAACCGACGAAACTGATCCCGCTAACAATGAAGAGGATGATGAATTCAGACCGTTCATAAGAAGATTACCTGAATTCAAATTTTGGTATTATTCCACTAGAGCCGTTTTGATTTCTTTGGTAACGTCCTTCTTCTCTATATTTGATATCCCTGTGTTCTGGCCAATCTTATTAATGTATTTTATCATATTGTTTACCTTAACAATGAGAAGACAAATTCAACATATGGTAAAGTATAGATATTTACCATTTGACTTCGGAAAAACTAGATACAAGTCTAGTAACTAATGCCAAAGGCTCGAAAAGAATGACAAATCTAAATAAACACAGCCAGCTCCCAAGCTTCTTCACTCCCTCCTTTTTTTTTCTCTAATCTTTATGTAATTTAATACTACAAACAGACCATCAAGTGAAAGTGGTGCCATGAATAATGTCTCCATGCCTCCTATCGTCATTTTTAGATCTTTATCACGTGACGAAGGCTTGGGTGCTCATTTATTTTTCGAAAAATCGGAAGCGCGGACATTGTGCGGAAATCTCCCCTAGATATCACACAGCATTGGAATTTACCTCAGAAGTGCCGTATCGACTATTTAACGTGCCTCTCTTTAAGTCAATTGATCGTGGCAGCTATTTATTTCCTGATTCAAAACTTCTGTTGCTTAATCTGAAAGACCATGAGCCGTGCTGAAGTGGATCTTCAAACCAGTGTTAAGAAAGCTTGTAACACTGAAGAAGTCCCACCAAAAAGAAAGCATGTAAGAGCTTGTATAGTGTATACCTGGGATCACAAGAATTCCAGAGCGTTTTGGAATGCAATTAAGATCCAGCCATTGCAGAGTGATGAGATTCAATTATTCAAATCCTTGGTGACAATTCACAAAGTGCTTCAGGAAGGGCATCCCAACACTTTGAAGGATGGCTACAGAAATCGAGAATACATTGCCTCATTGGGAAGCATTTTCCCTATCCATGGAAGTGCTTATGGAAGATTAATTAACCAATATGACAAATTCATTTTGAGGAAGTTGGATTTCCACAGAAATAACCCACATTTCAATGGTATGTTTGAATATGAGGAATACATCTCATTAAGAGCTGTAAACGATCCAAATGAAGGCTACGATGCTTTGTTGCAATTGATGGATTTGCAAGATCAGGTTGATGAATTACAAAAGTTGATCTTTGCTACTATTAATAAGACGCCTAGCAACTTGTGCAGAATCAGTGCTTTGATTCCATTGGTTAGTGAAGCTTACGGAATTTATAAATTTTGCACTTCTATGTTAAGAGCTATGTACCAGCAATTAGGGGATGACGATGCTTTGCAAGCTCTATTTGACAGATTCGATTCTCAGCATTTCATGTTGAGAGATTTTTTTACGGATTGTCATTCGATCAAATTTTTGACAACTTTGGTAACAATCCCTAGACTACCAAACGCTCCTCCAAGTTTGAAGGGTGGTGATGGCGAAGGAAATGTATCAAGACCAAGGTCAGTAGCTCCTTCAACGGAAAATTCCACACCCCAAATCTCATCGCAACCAACCTCCAATTTTGAGCCTCCTAGTGCACCACCAGCCGTTGACCTGTCATTTCTCCAACAAACGGGTATCTTTGACCAACAGCAAGCTGAGCAACAAAGGTATCAGAGAGAGTTAGAAGCACAGCGTCAACAGCAAATTCAGGCACAGATGCAACAACAGCAAGCTTTTGAACAACAACAATTGGAGCAGGAACAGAGGTTTTTGCAGGAGCAACAGATGCTACAACAGCAGCAGACTCAACAACAGCAATCTAGGGTTTCTGAGCTTGAACATGACTTGTTAATGTTCAAAAATCAATATGATAACGATCAACAGTTGTTACAGCAATACGACTCCAGAGTTAAAAGCTTGGAAACTGAATTGATGCAACTTAACGCTAATGCTACGCAACAGGTAGCATCAAAGGATGAACAAATCAAGAACTCGGAAGATCAAATTAATAACTGGTCAAAAAAGTATGAATCCTTGGCCAAATTGTATTCAAAGTTACGTCAAGAACATCTTGACTTGTTAGCCAGGTTCAAGAAGATCCAACAAAAGATCAGCAGTGCTCAAGAATCAATACAAAAAAGAGAGAAACTCGAAAAAGATCTCAAAGCAAAAAATATCGAGTTAGCAGACTTGATTCGCGAGCGTGACAGAGCGAGATTAGATCTCGATAGAGTTAAAGCTGGAAAGGATCAAGAGATTGAGAAATTGCAAGCGGAAGTAAGGGAATTAAATTCTCAAATGAATGAGTCCGGGAAGTTACAATCCATGAACTTATCTGGTATTATGAGCAGTCATCAAAGAGAAATCGAGGAATTGAGAGAGCAATTGAAAGAAAGAGATGCTCTGTTAAGCGGTTTGGCCCCAGAGGCCTTACAAGAGAAATTGAGAGAAAAGGACATGGATTTGGAGATTGCTCAAGAATCGTTGGACAGTGCTTTGAAAGAATTGGCCATCTCTAAGAACGACCAGGAAGATGTAGTCAATGCCGAGATTGACCAAATTCTACTCAGAAACATTGACAAATTGAGGTCGCTTATTGATTTATTTTTGAATAATAATATTAAAAGGGTACAGGCAACTAAACACGAGTTAGTGTCTCCCATCCAAGCTGGTAATTTGAATGCTTCTCCTGAATATTTATTAACCGTTATTGAAGCTTGTTCTGATTTGGCATCAGATTTTGCGAGTGTTTTTAATGGGTTTATAGTTGACGGCAAGAGCACTTATGAAGACGATTCAAGTTATTCTGCCATAATTTTGACGAGTTCGGAATTGACGACCACGATGAATGATTTGATGCTCAATGCCAAAGGTATTTCTAGAGCCATTCCGCAAGAGTCTGAAGAGAAGATATTGGACTTAGTATCTAATTGTTTGGAAGATACTGAAAGCTATTTCCATAATATCACCTCACAGTCGTTGGACCAATATAAGGATGATGATGATAAAATAGACAAGGTCATCGATTCCAATCTTCAACTCCAACATACCTTACAAGAACTAATTGGTTACGTTGAAACGTTGAGGTCGACAAAAGGAATCAACTTTTCACTGAAAAACTTGGATAAAGTGGTGGATGATGAGATGTCCGAAACTGCTAGGGCAGTGAAGTCAGCTTCCAAGTTCCTCGAAAATCTTTTGAAAGACCCCAATATCAAAGGGGGTACCTTGGAGGTACACGGTGCCATTTTGGGTGCTGCCCAAGCTGTCACAGAGGCAGTCTCTACATTGATCAAGTCTTCCACTGAATCACAGAGAGAAATTGTTAGTAAAGGTAAAGGCGAGCAAACTCGTACTGAGTTTTACAAGAAGAACAACAGATGGACTGAGGGTTTAATTAGTGCTTCTAAAGCTGTTGCGGGTGCCACTAATATTCTTATTCAAACTGCTGATGGTGTGCTCCACGAGAAAAATTCACACGAACAATTGATTGTTGCTTCAAATGAAGTGGCCGCATCTACTGCCCAGTTGGTGGCCGCCTCGAGAGTTAAGGCTAATTTTGTTTCTGAAACGCAAGATAACTTAGAGACTGCGTCGACGTTGGTTTCCGGTGCTTGTAAGTCTTTGGTTTCTAAAGTGCAACAATTAATGGATATCAATGATCCTTATCAAAATGATGTTGATTTGAGTAAGTTGACGCCTTACGAAGGAAAGACTATTGAAATGGAGCAACAGGTCGAAATATTGAAACTTGAGAATATGTTGAGTTCTGCTAGAAAGAGGTTGGGAGAAATTCGTAAACATGGTTATAAGGATGACGTGAGCGATGATGAGAATTAGTTACCTGACTCCAGGTATATAAGTTTATATTTGAATAGAAAAAAGTACATTGCGATTAATATAATATGTTAAGATCTTGTTTTAACCACTCGTAGTGATCATTCGACAATAGAGCAGCTTTGTACCTGGGACTTGCTCGAGCCATTCAGCGGAAGGTAATCACTCTTTTAGAGGCTGCGTTTCCAATTCAAAAGAGAATTATAATGAAACAGGCTTCATAGTTTGTCATACTCGTCAATTTAAGCGAATCAGATTTGCAGTTAAATAATCTGCACATCAATACGAAAGACCCTTGTGTATATATTTTTCAGGAAAAAGCGAACGCAAGGGGCTTAACATAAATAACCATAGGGAATGAATTCTTGTAGAATAGATGAAAATAGGTTATTAAAGGAATAATCCAATACCAGAACTCCTTTTTCTATCAACACAGAAATTCCTTGCACATCATCTTCGATTAGCAAAAAGGAAAATTAAAAACAGATTATTTGAAAACATTAGAATTAGTGGAAACTGGTGACCAAGACTCCATTAAATCGATCTCAGTCATTTTAACGATCACTTTCTCTTTATCTGTCACTATAAGCAGGTTTGGCGAAAGGTTGCCCTTTCCCTTCTAGCAACCATTGGAATTAAGGAGTATCAATCGTATAAATAACAATAGCATTCAATGACAGTGAGTAACCGGTTGTCTAAACAACCTAATCAGTCATCTTCTGGTCTTCAGGTATCGCATTCTTAAATTCCTTAAAATAATTAAAATATCAATTAAGTATTATATAATTTAAAACTTTAGTTGATACAAGATCATCAACTTGTGAAATATACTATATCTTGAATAAAACCAAGTCAATTCTGAAATGATCAGTGAGTTAGTTATCAACAGAAACTCACAGCAACAAGCAAATGCAACTAATAGCGCTCAATAAATAATTAACTATGTAGAGTACACGTTTAGCCTCCAACTTGAAGAACTCCATATGTCGGCCGCTAGACTTGAATAAAATACAAACTTGGAACAGCTTCATAACCACGAACATGTGCAGCGCTATTCTTGATAAACTTCGAAGTGGAAAAGAAAAAAAAAGAAAAAAAACGACAACGAAAAAAAAGAAAGAAAAGAGAGAGAAGAAGAAAAATAGAGAAGAGAAGGCAGCAGTGCGAAGCGAACGTATAGAAGAGCCCACATATGAAGAACAAAACATATGTTAACATACAAACCCAATGCCTTAATTCGGGCACCTGAAACAATCCGGAAACATGAACGATTGGCAACATGCTGGGAAGTTTAAAAAAGATAACAAAAGTGAACAGAGAAAAAATAGAGAAATGCACGTAGCCAAAACCATACTATCTGGGGTCATCTATTTGTGAGTAAGAAAGAAATCAAAGTTAAATCAAGAGAAGAAGCAGACCGTTCAGAGATAACATAATCAGCGAGACTTACAAATACGAGATACCGACCATCGAGCCCTCCTCTTGCATAGGAACAAAAGACCCAGGCAAGACATTGGCTCAGACGGGTCCGCAACAAACTCAAGTGGTGAACAAAATTGGCCTACATGCAAGGTTCAATTGGCTTCATTACTTGAAAAAAAGAGAAACTTATTATTTCGAATCGACCATAAGCTGACAGCAAAACCAAGCAATGTTGTCAACCTAGATAGCAACATACATTCTTAGAGTCTACTGAAAGGGGTATCTCTTCATCCTAATCATTTTCAAACCATGAGAAAGAACACAAAGAAGAATACTTCCCTCTTCAATATTACACTCGAAGCAGACAACCGCAATAGGCTACAGAATACATAGTAACGACAAAAAGATTATGACTTTGCATGACCTCTGTTGCAGACAGTAACTAACACAGTAACTAACTTGCAGTTTAGGATTATTGGAACATGTTATTGAATCAATAAGTAATCTAACTCTTGTCTAACATTCTTGTCGATAATGCACGACTGTATTATATATATATATAGAGGTCTTATACCCCCCGAGATTAACTTAATTAATCAACCAAGTATATAATTAATACTTCAGTTAATTAATTATCATCAACTTATTTAAACTTACAAATGTCTTTTGTTAATCAGCGTCCTATACCAGATCTTAGAGATATTCTCACCATCACCAACCCACAAGGATACCATATTCCAATGATAAGCCCCCGCATATTCCTTGATGAATGTGGCCCAAATTTGGGAAGCATGAAACAAAATGATTCAGAAGTGTTATCCGCTTCTGAGAAATACTTCTATTACAAACAGAAAGAGGCTTATGAATGCAGAACATCACAATGTAAAAAGACATCTAGGTACACGTAAACATAATAAATGGGAAGCGTTTGCAAGAGATTCCTAGATAGACTCCTCCGACTCTGTAGGAACTGGAACGATCGCCGAAGGATCTTATATCGTAATCATCATACAAATTGCAGCGCATATAGTCACATTGTGCATACACATATAAGAAGGGACTCATTGTATCCAAGCTTGGCGTATACTTTATCTCAGGTTGATAGATATGACTGACTACAAATTCAAAATAGCGAGACTTGTATTCTATTTAAGCTCCTGCTGATGGGTGCTTCATTTGGCGTTTCACAATCTACGTGACTAATTAATTTTGTTGATTTCACAATTTGAGTTGTTTACGTTTTTAAAAGATTTGAAGGATCATATCTTGGATTCTGAGCAATACTATGGACGAGAGCTGGAGGGCACAAATCGTTGAGCAATACCTGATAGGTGTTACCCAATAAAAAGATCACTGAAGGTTTTCTGATTTTGAACTGAATCTTTTTTATGCTGCGCCTCTGGTTCCTAACACAATGTGAGAGATATTCCTTTTCCTAAGAGTGAATGTTGTGGGTTGGTGATCGTGAGAATATCATCTGGAATAGGACGGTGATTAACAGAAAACATTTGTTAGTTTCAATAAGATGATGATATTGTATTAACTAAAGTATTGGTTATATGCTTGGTTGATTAATCAAGTTAATCTTCGGTGGACCTAAGACATCTCTATATATGCTTTCTACTTGGCAAGATTACTAATTAGTTGTCTGACCAAAAGTTGTTGTTAAAAAACTATTGCTAGATTACAGTCGTCATCGTACTGTAAGCCCTATATTTTACAGTAGCTACTACATGTTCCAATAACCTGTTCCAATATCAACCTCATATTAAGTAGGTGATGTCGGAAAACGCTTATTATACGTAATTAATGTATCTTCTGTGGGAGCAAGATCTGAAAAAAAGGTACTTTGACTACTGTTGACGTTTGCGTTCATGAAAAGATGTTGCCCTGTGATCTGTCTTGTTGTATATCCTCTAAATTCGGTCGCTCATCATTCTAGGTTGCTTTTTTTTATATGTGTGGTCTTCTCTAGTTTTTCTTCTTTTGTTTGACTGTATTGGAATACTAAGCATAAGTAATCCTAATTACTATTGTGATCTAACAATAGTAGCCAAAGCACAATAAAATAACAATAGTTATCTTGATAACTTAATTGGTAATCTTGTCTGGTAGATAGTATATATAGAGAGGTCTTAGCTCACCCGAAGATTGACTTAATTAATCATCCAAGTATATAATTAATTAATACTTCAGTTAATACGATATCATCAACTTGTGAAATTTTCAAATGTCTTCTGTTAATCAGCGTGCTACGAAATTCTACAAACAAGATTGTTTGGTCTTGCCAGTAATGATTGTTTGTTCTTTCCCTTGGAGCTTGTTTTATATTTTCCGTCCCTCTATTTTTCAGTAGCCATAGCAGTTTTTTTCTACAGAGAGGGTAGTTCTGCCGAGTTTGTTGGGTCTGTGTCCCTCCCCCGTTGTTCCTTTACCATGGGCAGTAAGAACATCTAGGCGTCTCTCATTTGTTATTTTTTATTCACCTTTTCTATATATACGGTCTTTAAAGTGGCAGACTATTTTTGAGCGTTGAGAAGAAAAGATATGGTTGGTTTTTAAATCCCATTGCCATCGCCTCTTCCTTATAAATTTTTACTGACGTAGAATTTATACCCAATCTCCAAGAACTTTTCGTCGACGTTCTACGTGGTCTACATGTTCTATTTGCTTGTATGCTTGCAGGGGTTTGCAGCCAAATGCTATCGCTAGCTGGCTTGCATTTGATTTCTAGACTGCGGTTGTCATGCTTGACTTACTATGCTTATCTGTATACTTTTTTGACTAACATAGTCCAATACATGATTCCATTCCAGGATGTTTTAGTTGCTCTATCTAAAGGTTTTTTTTTGCCCTTAACTTGTACTGTGGAGCCAGAATTGTATTTGTTTTTAGTTACACTACTTGGTTTACATTTATAAAGTTTTCTAGACCGGCGCCGACTATATATCATATGAGAGAGAGAGCTCTCGCTTCTGGCTTGCTTTTGATGTTTACAATGCTAGATTTCATCTCCTTTTGATCAATTCTTCTCTTAGCTTCAAACGTTGATATTTGTGATCTATACTTTCTTTCCTGATTCCCTTTTTCTCTCTACCTGTGTACCGTGTCTTGACGGCCTATGCTGATGATTATTATTATTCCTTTTGTTCGAGTGTATTAATCTCACATTTTTGTGAACTGTGTTCTTATATTTTCACGTCGACGAATGACTTGTTGCGAGGTAATGAAAGGCCCCAAAATGCTGAACGAAAAGATTGGTTATAAAATTAATGTCATTAGGGGTTTAAATACTGATAGCACCTTCAGAACCTTTAGAACATGCTAGTTGTGTATAGATTCCTTCCGATGTATTCTCTCTTCTGAAGTATTGACATGAAATTTAAGTGTTCTTTGGGTGATTAGCTGCAACCTTGGTTTCCGTTTCTTACTTGACCTAGAATCCCAACGATTTATAGGTATTGTATCTTGATATTTCGTTGCCTTACTGTTAGGCGGTATGCATCTATCCAGCTTTTTTCTGACTCCCATGTTCCCCTTTCCATCCTACCATCAATCCATCCATCCATCCATCCATTCATGCATTCATTCATTCACCCCCTTCTTGATCTTTCTGTAGATTATAAGCTATTGGACTTTCTGCCAATATCCATGTGTGCAGAGGAACGATGAATACTTATTGGTAAGATATCTCTAAATACACTTCTGGCACAAACTTGTCAAAGGGCAACGTTGTCGATGAAGTGTGATTTATCGTCTGCCACAAACCGGATTTTAATTTTTTCTATATATCTAATTATGCCATTTATCGAAATTACACTGTCATGTAAAATGAGCCAGCAGTTCTTCGAAGACATACCGGGGGGGAGCATCGTGGTTTTGTGTCCGAATGGAATATTCCATCATCCCTCTAACTCACCATTAGATTTTTATCTATATTATCAGCATACCACTTTCATTGGTATCATAATATCTGTGCTACAATAAGAAAGACAGCATTTCTCTCTGCTTCGGAAATGATGGCACCTTCCAAATAATTCTGTTATCGAGTTCTCATTTCATACTTTTCCAATGACCTGATCAAATCGAAGAAGTGACATAAAAGAAATAAGAAAATAAGTATATAAAATCCATACAATTGCGGTTTATACCCCATAAAGTTCTACGTTTGTTTTCTTGCTGATTTAGAAGGTGTTCCCGCAATTAGAATTTTCCAGGGTTTCGACTGTTTAAAACCCATTTCTTATCATGATAAAGTCTATCCAGTGGACGTAGTTCGTTTTATTTTCTTTCGCTGATTAAAGAGAATTTTCTATAATTATGTTTTAATTTAGTTAGAATTTTTTTCTATCTCAGAGAGATTGCAAATACTGAAAAGCACAAAACCCTTTTCGCTGTGTCTGTGTTGACACATTCCTGCAACACTCGGCTCGGAAAAAAGAGATTTGTTAAACCGCGCGACTCACAAATTTATCGGCGGAAAAATTCAAGGCGATAAGATGCGAATGACAATTTCAGAACTTCACATTAGCAAGCTCTAAGTCTTATTTTATTATTATATGGAAGCTGTACACATCATAGGACCTTTTCGAAATGAGCTTTTACATAGTTCCTTCTGTCCTGTTCCAAACGCAACAAAAAATGAAAAAAGGAAAGAAGGGAGAGAAGTCCAACGAAAAACATAAACACAAGAAAAGAACAAGGAGGACGAATGACAAGGGCGAAGACTCGAAGACAGGCTCAGCTGACAGCTCCACGAATGCTTCTGTCAGAACTTCTAGTATATATGAAGAGATTTTAGCTGAGCCAATTGACGCACAAGAGGTTTCTAACAATTTGGCAAACCTAAAGAGGTCCAATTCTGCTGGCTCCCTTTCATCTAACATTGCGGCCAAATACTCAGTAAGTGCTGAAGGTACTGGCAGTAACTCTCCCTCGAAGAATCTAGAAAGACAACCTTCCTTGGATAATTCAGAAAGCATCATCCCACATTACTTGGAAGTTAATGAGAGGAGGAGGAATTCTACATCGACAACATCATCCTTCCCAAAGCATAGATATAGACGGAACAGTTCCCTTTCATCCACACATACTAATGGTGCTAATTCAACGAAGGAGAAGGGAAAGTCTAGTATCCAATCATCTCCTTTAAATTCTACTTCGGCTTCAGTATCGGATTCTGATAAAAGCTCCAAAATTTTCAAACCGAGTTATACAATGACGCAAAATGATCAATTTCCAGAATTTATCACTTTGAGAGATTTGAGTGTCATGAATTCCATCTCTCAGATGAATCAGAACTTGTTCACGCCCTCGTTCCAAATATTCAGATATAATAATTTTCTTGATATTCTATCTGCTCAACATAATAATGACCCAATCAACTTTGCTAGCATAAGACTCAATTCTATCTCGAAATTTATCATTCGACATGGTAAATTCACAGAAGTCAATACAGATGAGGTTTTAAATAGAGGAGACGTTCGTGAGTTTGAGGGATTATTGGCTTACAATTTAATTAAATTAAGGACGTTTTTGAGAAGAATGATTAAAATCCATTCTACAAAGAATACTTCAAGGACAGAAATATTTTCTTGTGAAGAACTAGTTCAGGTTAACTTTACAAATTACATAAGGTATATTTTGAATTTGCCTCAAAAGGTTCTAACGACACCATCAGACCAGTTAGACGAGATTCTGGCTATGCATCAAGAATTTAAAATTTTATTCTTTCAAATTATCCGAGCTCTTCACAATTTGAAAAAGGAAGATTCGGGGGATGACTCAACAAACGCTACAAATTCAATCGCTTTTCTATTGCAGATTGTTACTAAGGTTTCCTATGACTTCATTCTACTCGAGAAGTACCATATTAATATCTTAACCAAACTTTCGAACAATTCTTTGATTGATTCAAGATTAGCTTTCCGCTTATTTAATGCTCACGTTGCGATTTTAAAAAGTGAAAGGGCCAAAATTCTGCCCAAAGTGCTAGTTTATAACTCATATTTTAGTGCACAATACTCGTGGTATATGGCTGTTACTATCCCATTTTTACGAGTTGTTGAGATGAACGTGTTTGGTGAGAATCCGCTGTTAATTGGAGACTTGGAGAAATATAGGGAGGAAGAAAAGGTTACACAAAAAGTGTCATTTCAAGAGCTGGATGACTATTTGTACAGTCAATACTACAGCAAACTACATTTCGAAAGCTATAGTCTGTTCAGGAATACATCAGATGAGCAGTTTGTTAACATTCAAAGAACAATGGATGACAGGTCAAGCATCTCCAGTGAATCCTCGAATTCTTCTTCCTCGCATAAGCCACCTAATTTCACCTTTCATTCTAAATCCTTATCCACCATTGACACTGGTACATTTGATGTGATCCAAAGTAGAGATTTGTTGTTTCAATTGACCAATACAAACCATAAGACAATTTTGTCTGAATTTTACAGGGTTTTGAAAATAGGTGGTATCCTAGAGATCCCTGTTATACTACTGGGGGCGGGAACCATTAAAACTAGTCAAGTTGTAGGATTTCCTCGTTTCACGAACACGACAGGGTTGAATTTATCACAATATTATGATATGATACCAGATTTCGCTGAGGTTCTTTTTTCTGCCATTATACGAATATTTGGAGAAGGCAATGTAAAGTTCTCTGTGGTTCTTTTGAATGGCTCCAACGAAATCACTGATTTCTTATCCAACGATATTGGTTTGCATATAGCAGAAATGTTAGGGAAAACAGACGATTTTTGTAAGAATTTTGAAGATCGTATAGAGAAGGAAGAATCAGAGACCCATTTCTTTTTCCTCATTCACGCTGAAAAGACATTAATTGGTGCAAGTAAGTAGTTTTGATACGGCATTTAGGTAATTTATAGATTCGCTTCGATTCGCTTGATTGTCCTGCGCATTTTGAGATTGACTCATTTTTCAAGATGAGAAAACTTATTCCTACTTAAAAAGTCTATACTCTCCAAGGATGACCAAAACGGTGTACGTCATTGACGTCAAAAGTGGAAATCTTCAATCTCTCATGAATGCTATCAGAAAGTCTGGTGATTATGAAGTTCAATTAATCCAGAATGCAGAGGAATTTAAATTCTATGAACCTAAAATTGAAAAGTTGATTTTTCCAGGTGTGGGAAATTTTGGCCACTTTGTAAAGCAGTTACATGATAGAAAGTTGATAGATCCAATCAAGAAATATATTGAAAATGGCAAATCATTGATGGGTGTTTGTGTTGGTCTCCAGGCTTTTTTTGAAGATAGTGAGGAGAGTCTGTCAAGCAAATACAGAGGTTTAGGATATATACCATTAAACTTGAAAAAATTTAATTCTAAAGATCCTGTTTTTGTTGAAAATGGTTTGCTTAAGTCTGTGCCTCAAATCGGGTGGAACAATATCCAAAAAATCCAAAGCGAAAATAAGCTGTTACTGGACGACACTGCTTTCTTTGGAATTAACAAAAGAAATAAATATTACTTTGTTCACTCTTATGGTGCAATAATTAATGATTCTAATCGACCTATTGTTGAAGAAGCTGAGACTAAGGGTTGGAGTTTTGCTTATACTGAATATGGCTCGGAAACATTTATAGCTGCCTTATCATACAAAAATTTTTTTGCTACTCAGTTTCATCCAGAAAAATCCGGAATTGCTGGTGTTAAGGTAATCAAATCGTTCCTTGAAAACGAAAAATTTACTCGAGTTGCTCACAAAGATTACCAGGATGATTCCAAAGTCCAGAGATCCCTTAGTGGGTTGACAAGAAGAGTTATTGCTTGTTTGGATGTTCGGAGTAACGACAACGGGGACTTGGTCGTTACAAAAGGAGACCAATATAACGTTAGAGAATCTGACAGTTCAGATAATGAGGTTAGAAATTTAGGGAAGCCTGTAGAGTTGGCTACTAGATATTACGAGCAAGGAGCGGACGAGGTTACCTTTTTGAATATTACCTCCTTCCGTGATTCACCTTTAAAGGACTTACCGATGTTGAAAGTCTTAATGCGTTCTGCTGAGAAAATATTTGTTCCTTTGACAGTGGGGGGTGGCATTAAAGACATATTGGATCCAGAAACTAATGAATTGGTGCCGGCTGTAAAGGTGGCAGACTTGTATTTTAGATCTGGAGCTGACAAGGTGAGTATTGGATCTGATGCAGTTACTATAGCTGAGAATTATTACAAAGAAAATAAGCAGAAGACTGGAAAAACGTCGATAGAAACAATATCTGCAACATTTGGAAATCAAGCTGTTGTAATCTCAGTAGATCCTAAAAGGAAATATATAGACTCCCCTGACCAAACCCTGATGGAAAGTATACTGATTGACGATCCTTCCAGATATGGACCCAATGGAGAAAGGTATTGCTATTATCAAGTCACTTCACAAGGAGGTAGGAAGATTCATGAATTAGGTGCTCTTGAACTTTGTTTGGCGTGTGAAGACCTCGGAGCTGGTGAAATCTTACTCAATTCGATTGACCATGACGGTTCTAATAAAGGTTATAATATGGAATTATTACGACAGATCAAAACAAGGGTTTCGATTCCCGTCATTGCTAGTTCTGGGGCTGGTAAGCCCGAACATTTCAAAGACGTCTTTGAAATGAGCTGTGGTGTGGATGCAGCTTTGGGTGCCGGAATGTTTCACAGAGAAGAGTACAAGGTCAATGATATCAAAAGATATTTGAGGGAGGCTGGAATGGATGTCAGATTGGATGACGAAGTCGAGTTATAGATTATAGAAAATTTTATATACTGAGAATTGAATGTATGTATCCTATCCCATGAAGTTTCAAAAAATTGCGACTTTCACGAGTTTTGACTACTTCCATTGACATGCGCTGCAGAAATCAGGGAGTTGTACTTCTTATTTTGTAATAGCAATAGATGAATAAAGATGACAAACTGAACACATCGGAGAACACTTGGGCCATGGAGGCAACCAATAGTAATGACTCATTTCATGGAGCCAAAGATTTGAGAGTTCAGGGTAGGAACAGGCGAAGGAGCACTCTGATTCTGTCAAACGTACCCTCACTTTTTAGCCAAAGAAATTCAGATTCTTCAAAGGAATCTAGCGGCATTTTGAAACGAATATTCAGTGGGAGCAGGGATTCGTCACAGGAATCATTGGAGAGAATTCCTGATGGTATGCAAGATTCTTCATCTAAGAGAAACTCATTAACAGCTATCTCCAGTGACGACTCAAAGGGCCCCAAGGATGAAATCGAGTTTAGTATCAATAGGGGCCAATCCTCTTCGGTAAATATTCCTGATGTATTCCTCGAGGAGGGATTGTCATTGTTGAAGGTATCTAGGAAATCCAAGAAAAGGATTTATATTCAAATTGATCCGAAAACTTTGACCTTTAAGTGGACGGTAGCAAATAAGAGTCAGCACTTAAGCAGCACAAATGAATCAGATAGAGGAGAAAGAAGCAGCCGAAGTAATAGTAATGGGGAGTTTGATGAAGTCACAACGCATAGGTTTCAAAGACTATTGCTGGCCCCACATACACCAGGTTTTATGAAAAAGAATTACAAATTTTCAATTGATGACATAAAAGCTATTCTACTTCAGAGTGACGCCACACACTACAGAGATGAAATGAATATATCCAAAGAGCTAGAAAAACAATGGATAACAGTGCATTACTATTATAAAGAGAAAAAGAAAATGAAGACTCTACATTTAATAGCGGACACAGAGTATGACTTAAAAAAGTTTTACAACACAATTAGTAATTTGAAAAAATTGAAGACAGAATTGTCGGAAAAGTTTTATATCGATTTGGATGATATGGACGAGGAACAGAAAAAACTAATACTCAACATTTCCAATACCAATGGTAATCAAAAACAGCCAAAAGAGTTTCTTTCTTTTGACGATGTTGTCAAGTACATGCAAAGACTTAATATAAATATAAATAGAAACTATTTGAAAACAATTTTCGATAGCTTAAGTGACAAGAGTGGAGCTGAAGAATTCCCAGTTTTGAACTTCGAGAAATTTAAAGAATTCGTTGGAATATTAAAAAGACGAGAGGATATCCTCCAAATTTGGGCAGATATTTCTGAAAACACTGAAATTCTTGATCACATGGATATAATAACATTCGAAGCGTTCATGAGAGAAATTCAGAAGGAATCTGTCGAAAATTCCTTGTTAGAGAAGATATTTGATAGATTCCGCAAAAATGATAAGGGATGGGACGCCGACAGTCTCAATCAATTTTTATTATCAAAGTACTCAAGACCCATTCTAGATGGAAGTCATGATGACTCATATTATAGCATGCCTTTAAATGAATACTTCATATCGTCATCTCACAATACTTATCTAACTGGGCGACAAATTGCAGACGATTCCTCAACCGAAGGATATACAAAGGCTTTGCAAAAAGGATGTCGCTGCATAGAAATAGATATATGGGATGGAGAGGATGAGGAAACACACCAAGATGCCCCGATTGTTTGTCACGGAAAGCTATTCACATCCTCAATTTCCTTGAAAAATGTTCTTACAACAATCAAGAAATACGCTTTTGTGACGAGTCAATATCCATTGATTCTTAGTCTTGAGATTAATTGTTCCACCTCCAACCAGTACCGTGTTGTTGAATTATTATTGAAGATTCTATCCGAATATTTAATAGTTGAATCCTTGAGAGGAGTTTCCTTATTACCAAGCCCAAACGATCTTAAACAGAAGATTTTAGTCAAAGCCAAAAAGACAAGTTCATTCTCAAGCTTATATTTGACTGAAAATGGTACGCTAACAACTTCTACCACTAACACAAGTACTAGCACTAGCACATCTTTCAGCGAAGACAATACTAGTAGTTCTACTTTGAATACAGTCGACACACGAGGAAAGAAGAGAAAGAATAAAAAGGTAATAGATGAGTTGAGCGACTTGGCAGTTTACGTACAAGGTCTCAGATTCCGGAATTTCTCTTTACCTGAATCCAAAACTTTCAATCATTGTTTTTCTTTAAGTGAGAGAGTAATTGATAGCATGTTGAAAGACGAAGAAAAGGAAAAGGCAATAGATAAACATAACCGCAAATTTCTTATGCGAGTTTACCCCTCGAATATGAGGCTCAAATCGTCAAACTTTTTGCCCATGAATTACTGGCTTCATGGAGTTCAGATGGTGGCGACTAATTGGCAGACTTACGATTTAGGGCAACAGATTAACGAGGCTCTTTTTGATGGGGCTGACCGCACAGGATATGTCTTAAAGCCAAAGGATATTCGAAAACCATTGTTGAAGCACACAATGAGAAACATCCTTAACTTTGTGGAAAGGGAGGTCCAGTTCAAAATCAAAATTATCAGCGCTCACCAATTACCCAAACCAAACAATTTCAATGTTAACACTATAAACCCTTTTGTTAGTTTTGAAATAATAGGATCTCAAAAGGTGATGTTTGACAAGGAAGCTTGTGAAACACGCACGTCAATTATTAATGATAATGGATTCAACCCTATTTGGAACCAGTGCTTCAGCGGCACCATAACTTCCAAGGGGCTACTATTCCTCAGATTATCCTTGAATACTATGCTCTCCAAAGATTCCAGTACAACACTTGGCATATTTATTTGTAGATTGGATAACTTGAAGCAGGGATATCGTTATCTTCCGTTAAATGATACTTTGGGTGAAGAGTTAATCTATTCATCTTTATTTGTTCATATCGATTATTCGCAAACCGCTTGACTCAATTTTGGCTGCAGCTGCGCGGACTGGCAAAAAAAAAAAGATATCTTATCTCATCACTAAAATTTTTTTTCAGAGATCATCTGGCTTAAGCACAAGTACATGTATAGAGAAAGAAGGCTATAGCTATATAATACAATAGAAACAATGGGTAAAATCTCTGTCAGTGAAACAAAGGGTAAACAACGTCATAACCCCTTATATAAGGACATTTCTAATATTGATGGAGAATTGAAGAATAGGTCGGCAAAATACAAAACTTCGAGGAAACAAGAAGAGGAAGATTACTTGAATGCGGATGAGTCAAGAAGGATCTTGAAATTGGCAAAAGAGCAACAAGAAGAAATAGAACGTGATGAAGCTACAGGCTCTGACGAATCAAAACCATCTTTCTTACAATCTTTTAGATCACAGTCCGCTGACTCTGATGAAGAAGTGGAGATATCAGAGGAAGATGAAGATGACTATTCTGATTTCGAACAAGATACTTATGAAGAAGAAGAAGTGGAAGTAAACGAGAAAGATGCTGAAATGTTCGAGAGATATTTTCAAAGTGGAAACGGACTTGGAGGTCTGGTGAATTTGGCTGATAAAATCATGGCAAAAATCCAAGAGAAAGAAATAATGAAAGAGACCGGGGGCAGGCCCGAAGAGGGGGTTAAATTACCACCAAAGGTAATAATGGCATATGAAAAGATAGGACAAATATTAGCGAACTACAGACATGGTAAATTACCCAAGTTGTTCAAAGTTTTACCAAGCTTGCGTAATTGGCAGGATGTGTTATATGTAACCAATCCCGATGCCTGGACTCCTCATGCTGTGTACGAGGCAACAAAACTATTTGTATCCAATTTACAGGCCAACGAGGCTCAAAAGTTCATCGAAGAAGTTTTGTTGGAGAAATTTAGAACGTGTATCGAAGACTCAGAGGATCACTCAGTGAATTATCATATATACAGAGCCATCAAAAAATCTTTATACAAACCAGGTGCCTTCTTCAAAGGATTTCTTTTACCATTGGTAGATTCACATTGTTCAGTGAGAGAGGCCACTATAGCCGCTTCCGTATTAGCTAAGGTTTCTATTCCAGTATTGCATTCATCTGTTGTATTATCTCAATTGAGCCAAAGAGAATTTAAACCCTCTACCACTGTTTTCATCAGAGTGCTAATCGAAAAGAAATATGCATTACCTTATCAAACATTGGATGATTTGGTATTCTACTTTATGAAATTCCGGAAAGTTGGGGGAGAACAACAAAACACCGAAAATGATATGATGGACGAAGATGAAAATGACCCCAAGAAAGGCAGTCAACCACCTTTGCCGGTTGTTTGGCACAAAGCGTTTCTAGCATTTGCACAAAGATACAAGAATGACATAACTGATGACCAAAGAGACTTCTTATTAGAGACAGTCAGACAAAGATTTCATCATTCAATAGGTCCAGAAATTAGAAGAGAGTTGCTAGCTGGTTCACCAAGGGTGCAAACTGAACTGGTCAAGGAATCTGTCATGATAAATGCGTT
Organism: Yamadazyma atmosphaerica; assembly: GCA_030574775.1. Lineage (NCBI taxonomy): Eukaryota > Fungi > Ascomycota > Pichiomycetes > Serinales > Debaryomycetaceae > Yamadazyma > Yamadazyma atmosphaerica. The sequence continues at coordinate 654,337 of JAJMFQ010000002.1, read as the reverse complement.
CTAAATTGAATGCGTAAACTATAATATTTTGTACCGTTGAGGAGTTAAGATGTATATTACAGTAATATAAATTAAATTAAGAACAGAGGGAAAAAAGAAAGATCTCTCAGTAGGGCTCACATATATCATATCTATCACACAGAAATATCAACCGAAGTTCTACTCCTGGCATCGTCACACAATTTATCAAAATCAGCAAATAATGCGTAATAGCTTTGAATGGCTCCAATCAACGACAAAGCCACAACAGAACCAATCCAAAGACCATATAGACTCCCTTTCCATGGCGAATAAAAAGTCAAATAAATAGAAAGAGGTAAACCAACGACGTAATAGGAGACAAGGTTGACAATTCCCCCAATTTTAGTTTGACCCTGGCCCCTCAAGCAACCTGCTGAGTTTGCGTTCATGGCATCTGATATCTGCATGAGAGCCACCAACCACATAATTTGCTCAACAAGTTCGATAACTCTTCCGTCTTTTGTGAATAATTCTCCAATTTCTTTATCGAAAGTGAATAAAACTATAAAATTGGCCGCCGAAATGACCAAACCGAATGACAAAGCCACCTGCGTTGCCTTTTGAGCAGATTTGGCCAAACCAGCACCTAAAAAATTTGCAATTCGAGTGGAAGCAGCAATACCAATAGCAAATGGAACTTGATACGTTAAAGAGGCCATAGTCGATCCAACTGATTGAGCGGCCAATTCGATCGTACCTAAGTAGGACGCAAGAAGCGTCAAGATTTCAAAAGCCAAAAATTCCGCTTCTATCATAATCAAGCCAGGCACAGCGAGATGGATCAATTTATTCCAGGAACTAAAAGCTTCTCTTATATCTAGGCCGCCCCAGCACGCCAACGGATGCAAACCGGAAATTGTTTGCTCCGGTTTGACGAAATAAAGAGTGCCAATAAACAAGCCTATAGCCATAATCCAATAGTTTATAGCTACTGCCATTGGAGCCCCATAGTAACCCAATTTATCAACTAATAGAAAATTCATGACAGCATTTGAAGGTGCAGCAATAAATAATACGTAGGTGGAAATATGATACACACCTTGTGCCTGTAAAAATCTCTTACCACATTCAAAGAAGATATAGGCAGGGATGCCTGGAGCAATTACTTGTAAATAGACTGCAGACAATTTGGCAGTTTCCTTGTCTGGCACCAAAAGACAAATCAAGGAATAACCAAAAAATAACCAAATAATCAACATGGGAATCATAAATGTGAAGATAAGAGCCGTACATTTTTGCAAGTACGTTCCAACCAAGTGATACTTCTTAGCGCCAAATGCCTGTGGGCATAAAGTATCCAAAGCTGTAGCAATTCCCTGAATAGTAGCGTATCCAGTAATATTTGCTGACATAGCACCCATAGATACAGCAGCTAATTCAGTGGCACCAAGATGTCCAACTGATAGAACGGAGACAGTAGACAAAGAGTTCTGTAGCAAAAATGTCAAAACTAGGGGAATTGAGGATTTGACCAAATGTTTCAACTCCAAAATGGCAGTGGTATTCAATGCTTGTTTCGAAGCTCTGGTCTCAAAAGTATCCCTCAATCTAGCATCCTCATCTTCGAAAGTTTCTACCTCATTTCCATTATCATTGGACAAGTCAGCTTGATTGGATGTTGAGGCACTTCTTTCGATAAAAATATTATTATCCTTTAATAACTCTCTTTCTCTATTTAGAATATCCCTTTCGATGGTGGATTTTCGTCTTGTTGAACCGAGCGATCCATGTGAAAATTGGTTAATTAATGGAGAAGTTTCGGAGCTGGTATCGTCTATAGCATCGTCATCCAATGCGTTGTCCACAGAAGGTTTATTTATAAAATCAGAAGGTATAAACAAGCCTCCTTTACCCAAAGACCCGTATACAATAGAATTCCTTCTTTCATAATCCGAATGAGTGAACTGATGAGAATATTCCTTCGAGCGTTGTGAAGACATTGTCGATAAAACAAAAGAATGGGTAACTATAAAAAAGAATTTTCGGGGACCAATTGAGAAGCTATATAAAAACGCTCGTGAGTAGGGGAAGGATGGGGTTTAAATAAGGGGTCTCGTTTCTCCATATCGTTTATCTTTTTTTTTTTTTCGATGAGATATCAGGATCGTCGCTCGATTAGGCAGGTCTACGCTGGTTGACTCATGGAGCTGAACTTAATGGAGATGACCTTCAAGGAAATGGAATACAGATACACATTTATGATAATATACAAGAAATATAGATTACTTATTTAGTGGCGTTCTCTTTTCTTCTCTAGAACTTAAAGCTGAGGCGGCTGGATTGGATGATTTTGGGGTACTCCTTGATGCGGTTGCATTGGTTGAAGGGTGGGTTGACCTTGTTGCGTTGGTTGGGGTTGAGTAGGAACTTGAGCGGGATAAGGATTTTGAATCTGTTGAGATTGTGGTTGATATTCATTGATATTAGCCAAAAGTTGTGCTAAACATTTCTTCGTAGCTAAATCGTCTTGTAAAATGACCGAGAAAGTTCCATCTCTCAATGGTTCGGGTAAAATATTAGCCAAGGCCTTTCTGGCTTCTAAATTATCACTTAATCTCATATAACACCTAACCACATGCTTGAGTAATCTGCCAGTACTGTTCGAAGATTGCTGGGGTGTATTTGGATTAGAGATAGCGTTCAATTGATCAATCATCTTACTTAACACAGCGGCCACTGTATGGAACCTTTCATACGTTGTGCAAATGTATGACAATCCTTGATCATCTAATAAAATTTTTTGCAAGATGAAAATAGCCACTGTTTTAGATAGTTCAGATGATATTTCCATAATGTTCAAGCATAGTGGAACTATTTCGGTGGTCAACAAGAAATTTATAACTTCAGGAGTATCATTTTTCACCAATGCACCAATTACTCCTAAACTAGTCAACCGCAAGTATTCAAAGGGCCGTTGTCTTGCATTGGTAGATAAAAAGGGGTATAAATATAGCGGCAAATTGGCTTGCAAGAATAAGCCTCTAGTCTGACTATTAGAGGCTACGCATTGTAATAATGCTAATGCGTTGCAAACTCTATTTGATACAGAAGCGGTCAACATTGGTGGGCTCAAATACGGGTAAACTGAGATGATTTCTTCTAATAATACGGTCATGACCCCAAACGAATTCCATAATACTAATGCCAAATCATCATATTGTTCTCGCTTCTTTCCCAACTCTAATAAAGCTCTTTCCCGGTTGTTTCCTGATACCAATTCCGACACCCACTGATATATCTGTTCATCATTCAATGCTTTATTAGCGCCGTCAGATGGAGTATTCGTTCCAGAGTTTCCAGGGGTAACTCCTGGAATAGAACCAGTAGTAACACCACTTTCAATACCTGAACCGACTGGATTGTTCATGGCCAAGTTCATGTTTCCCGCATTCGGTGTCCCTGAATTAGACCCAGACATAGATTGTTGCAGAGCCACTGCACTATACATGACACAGCTATCCGATTTATGTTACTAATAGTGATTTATGGTCTGAAGAATTCGACAATTAGTTTTTCCACTTTTCCATTTTGCGCTGACTCGCACCTAGACTGGGCAGCTAAAGGTCGCGATGCAAAATATTTTAGAGCGAACTAGAAGCATAAAAAGTCACTGAACACCAATATAGTATGAGCAATCCGGGTACAAAAGTGAGGCCAGCCAAGAAGTTCATCGAAGTAAGTGGTAAGTGTTCCACTGAAGGTAGAAGGTACGGCGAATGCATCATGCAAAAGTACGCTACAATATCCAAAGATCAATGTGAGCAAGAATTCATGATCTTTAAAAGTTGTGTTCAGAAGAACCTCCTGAAAAAATGGTAGTAGAGTAGTGGACTAGTGTTGACATGATATCATATACACGAGATGACTTTAATGACTTGAATAATATATATGTATATAAACATATTTGTAGTAATGTATTTATAAATATGAGAATTGTCCATATCCATTTCTGAGCCAATGAAAGCGTCCCCCTACCAACAATTCCCTCGGTCTGAAGCACAACTCCACATTTTATTGTTCATTCATCAAAATTGAAAGGGAGAAAAGACTATATTTACACTATTTGGAATATTAGAACACCCAGAGTGAGCCAGTTGCAGGGAAGTAGTGATTTATAACCGACATAGCCTTTTCAAGATCGATTAACTGGTTTCTGCTTTGTAAGACTGTTCATCTTTCGGCTTATTACTAGAGGAAGTTGTTAAAATGGTAAACATTTCTACTTTAAGTGGGTACACCAAACAAGATCTTAAAAACATCTTGTTGATACTTCAAGAGTTTGTGGTTACTTTCAAGGACAACAAAGTTAAAATCAACTATCAAAGCCGACCTGTGATTTTGTTTTTAAGTACCCTAGTAACAACCTTTGGTTTAGGAGTTATTTTCACCCTAAGATCTTTAATCCACCAGTATCATGAGTACCAGCTAAATAAAAAACTCAACAGACCTAACTTGATCCGCCAGAATTCCACCATTTTGAAAAATGGTTCAAGGGAAATATTCATCCCCAAGAGCAAAAACTCAACCACTAGGATTATTATTCCCAAACCAAACCCCGACCGGTATGCTGCTGATAAATATCTATATAAAAACTACTATATCGAAGAGAAATTGAAGCTCCAGAACAATATTATTAACTCAAAGTTTTTGAATCAGCTAACAATTATTTGGAGGATTTTGATACCTAAATTTTACAGCAAGAATAGTTATTTATTGTTTTGTCAATGTTTCTTCTTGATTCTTAGAACCTGGTTGAGTTTGTTAATCGCTAAGTTGGATGGGCAAATTGTGAAGAATTTAATCAGTGCTAATGGAAGAAAGTTTGTTAGGGATTTAATTTATTGGATATTGATTGCCTTCCCAGCTAGTTATACCAATGCTGCGATCAAATATTTGACGAATAGGTTGAGTTTGAGTTTCAGAACGAATTTGATCAGGTATATTCATGATTTGTACTTGGATAAAATCATGGCTTACTATAAAATCAACTTCATCGATATTCAAAATATTGATCAATACATCACCAATGATGTTTCTAAGTTTTGTGATTCCATCTGCTCCTTGTTCTCCAACATGGGAAAGCCTATGATTGACTTGGTATTCTTCTCTATTTATTTGAGGGATAATTTGGGAACGGGTGCTATTGTAGGGATTTTCGCCAATTATTTCCTTACAGCCTGGTTGTTGAAGAAGAACACACCCTCTTTCGGAAAGTTATCCAGCAAGGAAACCCACTTAGAGGGTCAATACTATAACGAGCACTTGAACTTGATCACAAATTGTGAAGAAATTGGATTTTACAAAGGTTCAATCATCGAAAAGGCTAAACTTAACGAGACCTTTATCAAATTAACTGATCACATTAACAAAACTATAAACATTTCTTTTGGCTACTCGATCTTAGAAGACTATATTTTGAAATATACCTGGTCTGCCTGGGGCTATATATTCGCAGGTTTACCAGTGTTTATTGAGGATTTGTTTCCAACTACCAAAGAATCAAATTTGGGAGGAAGTGGGGTTAATACAGCTATTAACGAGTCGAATCAAAATAAAATTGAACGAAAGAACATGAGACAATTTGTGATCAACAAGAGATTAATGTTATCGTTGGCTGACGCTGGATCGAGATTGATGTACTCCATCAAAGATGTAGCTGAGTTGACAGGTTATACTGACAGAGTATTCCAGTTATTATCCAACTTACACCAAGCTCATTCACCAAGATTTGACTACGGGTCCAAATTAGGATACGGAGATATCCATGGTACCGTTCAAAAGAATTATTCTAAGGGAATCAGATTTGAAAATATACCTGTCATTATTCCATCGCAGAATGGATCAGAAAATTTTAAATTAGTTGACAAATTAAACTTCCAAATCAGCGAGAACCGGAATTTATTAATTTTAGGGTCCAATGGATGTGGTAAGACGTCTATATCTCGTATTTTGGCCGACTTATGGCCCTTATACTATGGATTGTTATCTAAGCCTAATGATGATGACATTTTCTATTTACCACAGAAGACATATTTCACCAACGGTAACTTAAGAGATCAAATAATCTATCCATATAGCTATAATGATATGATAGATATGGGATACAATGATGACCGGTTGTACCACATATTAAGAGAGGTCAAATTAGACTACTTATTGAAACGTGAGGGGAACTTCAACGTAAAGAAGGATTGGAAAGATGTTTTCAGTGGGGGAGAAAAGCAAAGAATCAGTATTGCTAGAGTTTTATTTAAGAATCCAAAATTTGTGATTTTAGATGAGTCTACCAACGCTGTATCGACAGATGTGGAAGACTATTTATTCGAATTGTTGCAGAATAAGAAGATCACTTTTATTACCTTGAGTCACCGGCCCTTGTTGATGAAGTACCACGATTACGTTTTAGAAATTAAGGACGATTCCACTTGGGAATATCACGATTTAACCAGTGAAGAGAACTTGAAATCTATCGATAACGAAATTAAAGATATTGAAGACAAATTGTCCAAGGTCACAGAGTGGGAAAATAGATTAGCTGATATCGAGTTATACCTCGACGGTAAAACTGATCTAGCTTAAACTTCTGTGTTTATTTACGTATTTATTTGCTACCTTATGATACAACGATGAAAATACACTTGTAGACCGTAGCCGTAAGTCTGCTTATAGTATAGCAGGACCCTACCACGCCTCATTGAATACGTGCACGATGTCAAACAAAAAGAAACGAAAAACGCGTAGGGGCAAATGAGAAAAATTTTCGTAACTATATATCCCTTGAGGAGTTGATCACAGCTTAAAGGTTACTAAATAACGGTTTACGAGAGTACTAAGAGACTGTTAAGTTGAATTATCGGTTTAGAGAGAATCAAATCGCAAAGTAATTCTAAAACGGAAACCAGAAAGTCAATCCAAGGAAGAAAACGTGAGACACGTAGTATCGAAACACGTTATCTAATATTATGAGTGAACCTATTAGAAAGAAGCAAGGTGATATCGCCAAGGCACCTACGCCACAAAACACACCATCATCAATGGCTAATTCTTATTTGAAGTCACACATTCCTTCTGTGTCGACTATTAACGAAGAGGAGAATCTGAAATTAAGTAAGGAATTAGCCAACAATCCCGCATTATTATCCATGATCCAAGGTAAATTAGGAAATTTGGTGGGGCAACAAAGTGGATATATTGATGGATTGCCAAAGCTGGTTAAGAAGAGAGTTTATGGATTGAAAGCTATCCAGCAAAAGCAAATGAAATTGGAAGCTGAATTCCAGAAAGAATTATTGGACTTGGAAAAAAGATTCTTTAAGAAATACGAACCATTGTACGAAAGAAGAGACAAGATTGTCAATGGAGAAGAAGAGCCAACTGGAGAAGAAGTTGAAGAGGGTGAAGCCTTGGACGAAAATGAAGAAGAGGAAGAAGAAAATAAATTAGAAGAAGTTGACGAAGAGGAAGAAGCAGAAGAAGACGAAGAAGAGGAGGATGAAGACACTAAAGGTATCCCAAACTTCTGGTTGACTGCATTAGAGAATTTGACTCCTGTAAGTGAAACAATAACCGATAGAGATAGTGAAGTGTTACAATTTTTGAAGAACATCAAAATGGAATATTTGGATACCCCAGGATTCAAATTGATATTTGAGTTCGATAGCAACCCATTCTTTGACAATAAGGTGTTAAGCAAAACATATCATTATCAAGCCGAATTGGGCTATTCTGGAGACTTTGTATACGATCATGCCGAAGGTTGTATAATCAATTGGAAATCCAAGGAACAGAACGTGACTATTAATATCGAAAGAAGAAAACAAAGAAACAAAACGACCAAACAAACCAGGACCATCGAAAAATTAACCCCTACTGAATCATTTTTTAATTTCTTTGACCCACCTAAACCACCAAAGACCGATGACAACAATAAAGAAGGAGAAGACGATAAAGATCAAGATGATGGAGAAGAGGAAGAAGAAGAAGAGGAAGAGGAGGAAGATGATTTGGCTGAAAGATTAGAGTTGGATTATCAATTAGGGGAAGAAATTAAAGATAGATTGATTCCAAGAGCTATTGATTGGTTTACTGGAGATGCAGTTGGGTTTGGCTATCCTGAAGATTTTGAAGAAGAAGAAGACTTTGACAGTGAAGAAGGGGACGAAGATGATGACGATGATGACGACGACGATGATGAAATAAACGAAACTGGTACAAAGGAAGCTCAACCAGAATGTAAACAGCAATAAGCGTCTTATCATAGGAATCTAAGCCGAGGGTGAAGACGATGTGTAATTTTTTGCAGCATCCAGTCGACCGATAAACCAGCTGTCGCAGCCTGCCTCAACATTTAATAGTATAATCGAATTGTATATCAAATACACCGGCACCGCCTCTGAAATCAAAAACGGCAAAATCAAAAATAACATCCGTTGGCACCAAATCACAACTTGACAGGGCACAAGTATAAAACCCTGGATCAAAGGCAATTTTTATACAGTAATTGGGGATGGATCGGATTTATGACGTAATGTAGTTAGGTAGAGATGTGAGTTCAGTAATCTATTTTTGTCACATGCTATACCGATATCGTGTCGATGAGATTTCGATGCAAGTGAATAAGATCTAAACAAAGAAGAAGAAGGATAAGACACAATCAGATAAGACTAAACAACTAAGAATATATCTCTTACTAGCGCAATTTGACATAGTTTTGTGGTACATAAATGTCCACACGTTTATGTAAAGTTATGTGCTTCATCTAGGAATGGATTAGGTACTCTGGGAAGAGACCAGGCTTGTTCTCTCCTTAGACCAGAAGCTATTGTCTCGGGTTTCCTTACTGTAAAAATCACATGCAAACGCACATTGGGCGTCACACGCATAATTAAAGTTTATAAATACAATTTAAGATGCCTTGAAAGCATTCCAAGGGATAATAAATTAGCAATTATCGTGGATAACCTATAAATATAACTGGAGACACATATATATATATCGGGTCAGATCCTTCCGTTTGGTACATATACGTTTGTTGCTTCATATAGAGAAGATTAAAGAGCTTGCTGCTATCTTAATATTTTTCACTAATCCTCAGAACCCTTGCTCTTCACTTTGCGCCTTAAAGATAGGTACTCACACGCAATTTACGTGATTGATAACAAATCTTCCTTGCAAAGTTTTTTTTTTTGTTATACATACCCCCTAATTTAAAATGGTTGTCAAGATTACTTCTAAATCCAAGACTGTGGAACATTTATTGACTTACAGTATTGTCAGTACTGTTGTTAACTCGCTTTTGAGCTTGTCATTAGTTAAATATAGTTATGATCAATTCAATGAATTGGTATTGACTAGAATTATTGCTGTGGTGAACCAGTATCCAATTGTGCTGAAGTATTTAAGCACTATCGACACTTTGGTAAATGATAAAGTGTTAGGTTTATTCGACACTTTATTGGCAATTCCTGTCAAGTACTACAATTGGGCTGTCGAATACGCCAATAGCACGGTTAAAGCGGTTAATGTGTATTACTTCAACTGGTTGAACTTTTACTTACCTAAATCCGCCAAAATTACCTACCCCACCAATACCAACGGGTTATTAGAGTCATTTGATATCACCAACAAATTTGTATTGGCTGTCAAAGACTTGTTAGTGACCAACTCTAATGCCTTATCAAATTACTTGATTAAGACTTATCAACTGCAATATGAAAGTGACAAAACCACTGGTTACACTAAAAGGGCTGTTGTGATTTATAATGTAGCCAAAACTATTGCCAATGATGTTAACAAGAACTACATTAACCCTTTGAAAACCCAAACTCAAGACTACGTCAATGACTTCACCACCCAAACCAAGACCAAGGCTGACACCTTTATTTCTGATGCCAAACAAGGAATTCCAAGCTTCATTAACATTAAAGGTTCTGAATCTACTTCTACTCCTTTGACTGAAGCCCCAAAACTGGTAGTTCCACCCGTCAGTGCATCAGCTTAAATATAATTATTGTTTGGTTTAGTTCGATTTGTGATTTTTTCTTTCTACTTTTTCACTTTTAATCTTAAAAAGTGTATTTTATTTGTGAGGCAACCGTATATATTTCAATTCTACTGATAAAAAGTAATATATAAATAAAGTCAGATCGAGACATGTAAACTTAGGTGAATCTTTTGATGTAGTCTATACCACCGACGCATTGAGGAATTGTTAACTGGTTTGGAAACTTCTTACTCAACTCAATAGCCACATTGACAGTTTTTAAAGATGAATCATGTTCCAACATGACCCCTTGAGCTCCTGGTTGCAATTTGTTAATTTCGTTATAGATCTCGGGTTCAGTCTTCTCATTGTTGATGAGCTTCCAATCCATGGTATCAACATTCCATAATACGCTTTGCATCCCGAATTGTCTTACAATAGATCTCACTCTATTATCAACACCTCCATAAGGAGGTCTGAACCATTTAGGTAAGTGGTTCCCCGTAGCATTCATAGCCCATATACTCCACTCAATCTGAGCAATAATTTGTTCATTGGTCAAGGAAGGTAAAAATCTATGGCTCCAAGTATGGGATCCCATAATGTGCCCCTTTTCCATAGCTTGTTTATAAATAGTCGGGTATTTGACTACGTTGACACCCAAAGTGAAGAAAGTACTAGGCTTCTGTAGATTAGCGATCAATTTACTTGTAGCGGGTGAGGGACCATCGTCAAAGGTTTGGCTTAACTGAGGACAAGTAAAAATATCATCGAAAGAAACACAATTCGAACAGTCAAAAGAACAACTATTCGGTGTAAGAGCTTGACACTGTCCTTGGGCATGGATGTTGTGATTCTCAATCTTGCTGAAATCTATAAAATCCAACGGGATATAGGGTGGATCTAATCCTGGCCATTCTTTCAATCCAGTGAAGTCGCTTAACCATTTTGGAAATGGCTGCACTTGTTGTTGTTTGATAATCTGAAACTTATCACCTACCACACCTGGGAGCTGAAAGGGAAGTCCCAATTGGATATTAATGGAAAGGACCACGACTATGGGTAATAATAATAACAGCGCTTTCATTTGCATTGTTTTCTTCTCTAGCAAAAAGACCATCTTTTTCCTCTTGTACCACTTGCCTTCTGGGTTCTCACTGATCTCCACAAATGAAGGAAAAAAGAAAAAGTGGGGGAGATGCGACAGGGTTACGTCAAAAGTACTAATTCACATAAACCGAGAATGTTAATCTTTAATATATATGCATTGTCCAATTATTTTTGGTCCTAGACTAGATAGATGAGATATATATAAGTAAGGTTTTTTAGACCATACATGATCAGATACAGTTAAAGTTTGAAAGCAAAAAGACCTAATGCGGTAAGCATTTAAACCTTGCATTTTTCTTTGCATAGAGTAACGCAATTTCGGTTTCAGTGCGCTTTTAGGAGCGCAAAAGTTTTAAATGGTTTAATCACAGATTAGATTTGCCTTTTTTTTTAACAAAACTATTAAGGTTATTCACTTGCACTTTGTTGACCAGTTTAGAGCCTTCATATACAAATTGGCCAGTAAGAGTCCCGTAGCTAAAGGACTTCTTACACAAGCCAAGGAAAAAAGGAATCTTAAAGGCCAGGAGTAATTTAATATCATCAGCAAGACTAAAATCTTCTGATTTTATCAAACTGATGAGCTTCTTGTATTGTCGATTAGTTAGCTCAATAATATGATCATCACCAAAAGAATTTTCGATTTTATAATTCTCCAGCTCGCAGCCAATTATTCCTACTACGTTACCTAATCGGAATTCTTGCCTGAATCCCAATTCCTCATAAAATTGTAGAAGATTCAGACGGGATCTGTTCTCCACTATGAGAAACTCTAGGAATCTAGTTTTCGGGTCGTCAGGGAAATTAGGCAAATTATATATAGCCAAATCATTGGGGTCATGTTGAAATATTGACCCCACCTGCCAGTTATCGAACAAGTATTTCTTGTTATAATTTATAGCACCAGGAATCAAGAGCTTTTGACTGAACGGAATACTTGGATCCAACTCTCGGATCATATTATTTAAAAGCTTCAACCACCAATTGAGAAGTTCATCCCCATTGATGAGATGCTTGAACTTGTTCTTACTGCTATTGGGGAAAAAATATTGATTGGAAGATTTCGTGAATAGGGAGATTTTTGTTTTGAAATTATTTGACAAAGAAACAGTCTTGTGCGTTGGAGACTTTGAATTTAGTAATTTGTTGATCTTCTTGAACGTCGTACTGGTGCTTGTATCTCCAGCAGGTTTCTTGAATCTGTAACTCAATTTGAAATTAGGATCTGTATTAATATTTGTGACCAAATACGACAAGAAAATGGAGATTATTTTATTGATATTGATTTTGATATCGAGGAGACCTGTAGTGTCTATTTTACTCACAAATAAGTGTTGAGTATTAACACGAGTTGTGTCATCAATAGAAGTTGAGCCACCAATGCTGAGGTAATTATAAACCTCCATGCCAAACAACATCATGTCGGTATTTCTATCCACTATTAACAAAAAGTGTTTAATCTTGATTGTCAATTCGGGTCTTGCAAACGCCGAATGGGCTTTGTTATACTTAATTATATCATTGCACTCTTTTGGTTCCGATCTCACGTAAAGTACATTGAACTGCTGATTATTTGGAAGTGCAGTTTCTAGCCGATTTAAAAAACCCATGTATCAAGTATTGGCTCTTATTGTCACTCTGAAGCGCTTTTGATTCTGTCTCGATAGATTTATGCTTATACCAAACAGACAGAAACAACGCGATCGAGTTGAGGATATCGCACGACTATCACATCAACAGAATCTTGAACTACTCCACAGAGGCTGCAACTAATATCTGAATTTATTCAATTCTTTACATAGTCAATTGTCTACAGACATGCCACTCTATGAAAGTAAGTAATTAGTTTCAAACCCCTCTTTACAACTTTAAAAGTGTGGCTCCTCTCTTGAAGCGGATGCCTTGCCTGGTACATGGACAAGTCTAAGCCAGTTTGGTGTTGCCCCTTTCAATCATTTGCTGAGTGCAGTTCTAACGTGATCGTAACGCCGAAACATTGACCTTGGAACTCAGAGGGCCGATTTTGTCGGAAATAGCATACTTTTATCCAATAGGAGATGAGAATATGACTCGGAAGTCGCTTTTGTATTTGACTGCCCCTCTATTGTATGGGAACAAACAGCCCCTTTACCCCACAACAGGGCCGTTGACAGCTGTCGGAGCTAACAATAGTTTTCCTACTATAGCATTTTGACCACTAATTAGGGACAAAGTCGTGGATCTTATCAACAGCTGGGAATTTGCGGAGTGATGACAGAATGCTCCCCCCACTATTCCAATTTCCGAGAGACTCAATTGTCAGTTATATTGTTTCTCCTCCATAGGAACTATTGTTTCTTATTCCAACCTAGCACCATCACTTCTCCAACCACAACAAAGCACCTCGACGAGTAACGATCTCTATTATGATTCGGATTTAAGGTTCTCGTGCTGTTCTTGTGCCGCTCCTATTACAAGTGATAATAGTGGTTACCGGTAGCTTCCTTCAAGTTTTAGGACGGCACTATTCTCTGAAAGTACATACTTGGCATTGTTTGACTTAGCAATTCAATTGCTATGGACAGGCTTCATTGGTTGAAACTTGTAGGCTCTCCAACCGCATTGAATTATGTAAGATCTTCGATCCGAAAAAGGAAAGGTAATTGTACTGCACAATGCTTGAAAATCGAAAATCTTTACCGGAGATGATATGGGGTTGAAACCTGGGGATATATAAATAGGTGGAAAGAAGACGCCAATAATGGAACAGAGACAACTAATAAGAAATAATGATACTCAAGACGTGGTTCTTGTGCTTGCTAGCAATTGTGCAAGCTTCTATAATTCTTGATAGTTTCGATGATGCTCTTCCGTTGTACAATGAAGAGAGCGATCTGACCGAATTGTTTGTTGATCCTGATGACTGGCCTGGAGTGATTAAGGCTGCAAATGATTTGGTGAAGGATTTTGGAAAGGTCACTGGGAACAATGATTCTCTTACATTGGTTAATTCATCTTCAGACCACTGTAGTGATGCTCCTTCTATTGTTGTAGGAACAATTGGTAAGTCTTCCTTAATTGACGGACTTATTGCAGATGGAGATCTTGATGTTAGTGAAATTGAAGGCCAATGGGAATCTTATATCATTACTACCTTGGATTCTTGCAATACCTTGGTAATTGCAGGGAGTGATAAAAGAGGTTCCATCTATGGGGTCTATTACATTTCTGAGAAGATTGGGGTTAGTCCATGGCATTTCTGGGGTGACGCTCCTGTCAAGTCACATTCCTCCATTTCCTTTAATAAATCTCAGCCAATTATTCAAGGGCCACCTACTGTCAAATATAGAGGGGTTTTCATCAATGATGAAGAGCCTTCTTTAACCAGATGGGTGAACAATAACTTTAGAGATGGAGAATACACTCATTTTGTCCATGAATTCTATGTCAGTGTGTTCGAATTGTTATTACGTCTGAAAGCTAATCTACTATGGCCAGCAATGTGGGCAGCTCTGTTCGGACTTGATGACCCCGAAAATCAATACTGGGCTGACTACTATGGGGTAGTTATGTCGACTTCCCATACAGAGCCCTTACAAAGAGCTACAAATGAGTGGTTGTATGATGGCCATGGTGCCTGGGACTACACCACCAACAAGAAAAATATCACTGAATTCTGGAAGGAAGGAATAGAAAGAGGTAAAGACTATGAAGGAGTATGGACAGAAGGGATGAGAGGGTTCGGAGATAGGCCGTTATCGGGTGACGAACAGACTGAATTGTTGGAACAAGTCATCGATGACCAAAGAACTTTATTAGTGAATGGGTTTGGTAATGATACTAACATCTCCACCATTCCTCAAGTATGGTGCTTGTACAAAGAAGTGCAAGCATACTACGAGGAGGGAATGAAAGTACCAGATGATATCATTTTACTTTGGACCGATGATAACTGGGGTAACATTAGAAGATTGCCAAAAGGAAATGAAACATCAAGACCTGGAGGCGCTGGTGTTTATTATCATTTTGATTATGTGGGTAACCCTCGTGATTATAAATGGATAAATACTGCTTCTTTAGCTCGTGCCTGGGAGCAACTTCATACCGCCCGTGAAAAAGAAGCAAATCAGTTATGGGTCGTCAATGTAGGCGACTTGAAAGGTCAAGAAATTCCTATTTCTTTCTTTATGGACTTGGGTTACGACTTTGACAAATATGGCTCCCCCGACTCTGTATCTCAATGGACAAAAGACTGGGCCAAACAACAATTTAGCGGCTTCACTGATAGTGAAGATACAGTTGATGAAATTGCCGGGCTTGTCGATACTTACAGCTTTTTGGCTAGCAGGAGGAAATATGAGTTACTTAACAGCACTCTTTTCTCTATCATTAATTATAATGAAGCCGCCAATGTACTCAAAGACTGGGCCACTCTTTCCAATAAAGCTTGGGACATTTACAATAACTCACTTGCAGAAGATGCTAAACCTGCTTTCTTTGAAATGATCTTACACCCTTCACACGCAGGGTACATAGTCTATGATTTGTATATTACGGCAGCTAAGAATGATTATTACATATACCAAAAGCGGAATCAAGCAAATTATGCAGCAGATCACGTCAAAGACAGATTCCATGCCGATAATGACTGGAGAAAGACCTGGGACGAGTTGCTTGATGGTAAATGGAAACATATGATGGACCAAACTCATCTTGGTTTCACATACTGGCAACAGCCTCCTCGTAATGCCATGCCACCTGTTGCTGAGATCATATTAGGAGAAGAATCTTTAGCAGGATCATTCGCCGCTGCTGTCGATCAGTCAATGGGAGTTGTTCCAGGTGACGATAATGCAAATGCTGTTCCTTATGATAATGATACTATTATAATGGCACAACTTGATCCATATACTGACCAGACTTGGATTGAATTATTCAATCGTGGTATCGAGGATTTTGAGTTCAAAGTTACTCCATGGAATGACTATGTCCATGTTTCGCCATCATCAGGTAAAATAAGCGCCTCTAATGATTCAATTTGGAACTCAGTATTTGTCAACGTGACTGTTGATTTTAAAGACCTTGACGAAGGTACGAAACTAGAACATATCAACATTACCACCAATGTTTCCCAAGAATTTTATGAAATCCCTGTGGTTTTAAGTTTGCCCATTAATAACACAAAATTGCCAGATGATGTAAACTCTCCACTGAATGCTACCAATATTACTTCGATGTACAACTCCACGAAACCTTTCAAAGGATTCGTGGAAACTCAAGGACATATATCCATCGAGGCAGAGCATTTCACATCGAACCATTCTCAAAATGGTACATACTATACAGTAATTGAAAACTTGGGCCTCACCAAATCTGGGGTAAACTTGTTCCCTATTAATAGTGACACTCAAACTGCTTCTGGAGATGCTTCATATTTGGAATATGACTTCTACTGCTTTACAGGATCTAACGCCACCAATATAAGTGCAATTTTTGCTCCTAGTTTGAGCATTGATCCAGATAAGCCATTGAGATATGCCATCTCGATCGATGATGAGGAACCGAAAATCTTGGAACTCTTTGAGGCTCCAGAGCTGCTGGGATCTCTTCCCGATGGATGGCTCGAAGCCGCCGCTAAAAATAGTTGGACAAAGGAAACCAATCATGATATTGGCCCCGGTAAACACAAAATGAAAATCTGGTTATTAGAAGTTAATATCTCCTTACAGAAGATTATTCTTGATTTCGGAGGAGTGAAGGAAAGTTACTTTGGCCCTCCCGAGACTTTCTTCTATGAATAATCAGTTCTGGTTTGCAAAGTTTAATTTTTTTCTTCTTCTTCCGTCTGCAATTATTGACGTTTTTCTTTTCCCAAAAGTTCAAGTGAATCTTTTATCTTTTTATAGCAATAAATATTATTTCAATTCTTTTTATGTATTTCGATAGAATCTATTTTTGGTGCTTAATCTTCAGCATGGTGCCCCACTAAATTAGGCATACCGAAGCACTTGTAATCTGAAGACTTGGCAATATAGCAGAGTCCTTCAGTTTCAACACCATCATATCCCTCCAATCGTTCCCAGGTGGTCCCGATTATATAGTTTGGTGGAAATTGAATTCCTTGCTTGAATATAATCGATTTCACAAATAAGATAGCCCCACCAACAGCATCAAGTTCAATGGAGTAATCCAATTTTCTCATAGCATCATTTTCCGGTTTCCTTTCAATTTGTTTGATAACGTTTTTGAAATGTTTGACCTTCCCCACTCTGTCTTTGGGTACATAATTCCAATTAGCCCAATCATTGTTATCTAGCATTTGCATTTGATCTTCATTGGGAACTGTTCTTTGTCCCTTCCAAGAATTCTTGTCATAGTCAGGGTCAGCATCAGTGGCTATTCTGGGGACTACGATATCATGTTTAGAATCAATGAAAATCTGTAGCATTTCATTATTGCTTATTTCGGTAATGTCACTGTCAATGAACAAGGTAAACCTCTCGAATTCCAAACTGTTGTTCAACAAAAAGTTTCGTATTCTCGAGAGTCTTTTTCGTCTTAAACGTTGCAACTTATTATCGTGTCGGTTTTCTCTATTGATTCCAATATCACCCTCAACAATTGGAGCATGTAACAAGGTAACCTTCTTAATAGTATCACCTTGATTATCTCCTTTGAAGTAGTTGTCAAAGAACTGGTTCACTGCCAAATACTCTGATTTGTCACTCACCAAAAGAGCTAAATTGAGCTGATTCTTATTGAATTTCAACCCATCGATCAAATTAAAGAAGTCTCGAATACTTCGATTTGGTCCATAGCTGTGTTCATTCTCGATTGTCGATAGTAAAAGTACAGTATCAGCCTTCAAGTCGTAGGAAGCGATGTTGTTCACATATTCGACCTTGGTGAAATCGGCAATTGTTTCTCTCACAGAGACAGGATTAGCACGAGTTACAGCCTTGAGGAGACCGGATTTAAAAATCGTTAGAACGGCTACCACAATGAAGCATAGCAATAGTAAAAATTTTCTTCGAAACATTAACAACTCGAGTTATAAAAATAGAATGAGTTGATTCGACAATATTTGTGCCCAACGATTTAGTTCAAACATTGGTGGCTTATCATGAAAAGTTAAAGTGAGAAGCCCGTGGAAGCATCAATTTGAACCAGCTTTTAAACATTTATATAATAAATATATATATAATTAATATATACCAGTAAACATTATAGCATCAAAACATTAAAACTGCATCGTCTATTTACAGATAAATTTATTGCATTTACATGAATAGCCCTCCAGCCACTTTTTTTTCGTTCTTATTTCATTATCATTCTTTTTTTGTGATTTTTCATTTCCTTTTCATATTCTAGTGCTACTACCAGAGGGTCTGAATTTAAACCACTTCATTGATAACTTTGGCTGCTTCCCTATAAGTCTTCAAAGAATTCATGCATTTTTCTCTCTCAATTTGAATATTTTCATCTTCCACTAATAAGTTATCGAATAAATTCTCATTATACAATTTGATAACTAATTGGTTTTGGATGTTATCTCTGATGTAGTTAACCAACAAACACATGATCGATTTAGGGACCTGGTCTTTTACGACTTCTCTAATGATACCAAAGTAGGAAATGATTAATCGTCTGATCAATTCACACTCCAATTGCTCACGTTCATTTAATTCGTTAATACTTTCATCAATCTCAAATGATTCATTGTTGAAGATGGTGGTAGAGGAACTGGAAGAATCATTGACACTGTAGTTTGATTGATGGAAGTTGGATGTACCATTTCCATTGGATTGAGGCTGGTTACTAAATTGTAAGGGTAAATTATCATGGCTATGAGGAAATTTGAATGGGGTGGGGTTTAATTGAGCTTGAGTAGTCAAGTATTGTTGATGGGTGATCGGATCTTTACCGAAAAAGTAATTCAAGTAGCTTTCTTGATTGTTTTCGTAGCTAATTGAATCATTGAGTCTCGAATCGGGTAATTCTTCATCAATTTCATTTATATCTTCAATATCACCATCATGGACACCACCAGCCTTCTTGGGGCTTGCAGGAATTTCAGCATCACCATTTAGTGGGGTGGATCTTAAATTGTTGAAGTGTTTTTGATTCCGTTTCTTCTCTTCCATTACCAATGTCATAGCCTTGGCAGCTCCTATGAAATTTGGATGGTTTGTGTTGATATAAGACTTGTTGATTTCGATAAGAGATTCAACATATTTGATAGTTGGACCTAACCTCTCTCTCAATAAGTCACTGACAACTTCAATTAACTTCATTTGCAATCTTGGATATCTCTTAATCTCTGGCCCCAAGGAGTTGGCAGCAATATGAGCAGCATCATCAGTATTACTGCAAATGTTGTGAACAATTTTCATTAATTCTTCATATACCAACTCAACACATTTCTTACTGGGATCCTCTAAAAGCTTGATCTGTGGTTTGACTAACAAGTCAAACGCTAATTCAGGGACAAAAAGAGAAGGTCTCGAACCGGTACTATTTCTAATCGCAACACGAATATCTTGTAAAGATAAATTATGAGTTGGATTAATGGATGACAACTCATTACCAAAAATCTCGTTGTAAATATGGTACAAACGAGCACCACCACACAATTCCTTAGTAGATATTTCATTTATGTTAGTACCCTCAATAGAATTAATGAAATTTTGAGCGAACTTAGTCATCAAGTTCAAAATCAAAATAGATTTATCTTCAAGAATATTATCAGGGTCTAACAGACCTCCTAAATTGACCAATTCTTGTTCGGTTTGGCCTATCAAAGTGTTCAATTTTGCCTTGATATCAGGAAGTTTGTCTCTGATGTGGCTCATCAAGATTTGATTCAATTTAATAGCCAAATACTTCGTTCCACATTTGTTAGCAATGGATTTATAGGCTTGATGATTCCTGAAAAACTGCTCTTCGTTGGACAAAGAATCAGTCAACGACTTGTTAATAGAGATATCATACTGAGATCTGTTAACAATACCAACAAAACCTAGTTTCAAAGGATAAACATTACCTTTCAAAATATCTAAAGCGTTTGTACCTTCATCCATTAAGTCTAACTTTGATAATATACCAATAGTCCTTTTACCTGTTGGATCAACTTGTCTGGCCAATTTCAACGATTCACTATTCACCAAGTCAACATTTGCAGGCGACACAGCCAAAATGATACAATTAGGTCTGGAGATGTATTCGGAAATCAAATTTCTAGTTTGCTTCTCAATGTCACTAGGTTGATCCCCAATAGGGATTTTGGTTAAGCCCGGCAAGTCCACTAAAGTCAAGTTTAAAACCTTTGTAGAGTATATTTTCAAATTTATAGGGACTCTATTGATTCCTTTGTTGGCACCGGCCAATCTGTTGGTTTCATTTTGAATTTCTTGTCTGATTTCCTTAAAATTGTAGAATTTCTTATTAGGAATATGCAAGAATTCCCCATATTCGATATCACCTCCATTAGAAGAACTACTCAAACTGCTACTATCATTACTTTGATTGTAGCCATTAGTCCCATTAGTAGTCAATTTTCTCAAATGATCCTCCAAATTGATTTCTGTTTCTTCTCCACTTTCATCACTGTTGTTGTTGGAGGCACTGCCTTCATAACTAGAGTAGTAATTATCGTCAGCTCCTTCTTTCTTAATGTTGACCAACTGCAACACCAATGGTCTTCTGGTAACAATCCCTGTTCCTCGGGGTAAAAAATCTTTCCCAACAATGTTTTCTAAAACACTCAGTTTCCCACAGGACTGAGACCCCACCACAGCCAAAATTGGCAAATCCAAGTCACTTACTTGGGTGGTGGTTACGATGTCCTGTAACTTATTGACCACTGGAATAAGATCTTTGAAAGACATTTTTTCAGTTCAAGCAAAAAAAGCACTGATCACAACAAACGCAAAAAAGAGCAACAAACTTTAATTTCGTGACGTCTTGAAGTGCTTTTTACACGAATATCAATACTTCACGCCTTTTGCAAAACCTCTTGCACTGTTCAACGATGTTTATCGCTCGTAGACACTCGTTGTCAGAAGTCTATGTTGAATGTTGAAGCACAGAAAGCAGCCTAGTGTTGATTTTCGGGCACTGATTCATGGGCGCGCCAGATTCGTTGAAAATTTAACACGCCTATAACTACACCACGCAGTATAGAATATAGAGATATTCAATAGATCTCGATAGTTACAAGCGATTGTGGACAGGATATTTCAAGGCATGATGAGGACAACGACATCGATGTCTTTTTTGTGGTATCTTGTGATATCATTGAGCGCTTTGAGCGCAGCGTTAGCCACCGAGATTGGCTCTATTGAACAATCTTGGGTTAACGAGCACTATACTAGAACCGTGGACTTATCTAGAAGTTATATCAAAGAGACTGTACTTGTGCAAGCTAAGAACATTGATTCAAAGCCTAATGGAGAATATTTTTTCACATTGCCGGATGGAATTGGTTCCATCTCTGGAGTATCTGTTATTTCAATGGTTATTAACGACCAAGCAGTGTTAATTGAACTGGAACAGATTTCGGATGAGTTGTACAAAGTTATGTTACCAATTCCTTTGGGAACTGGATCTTCCATTGAATTGAAGATTAGATACGTTTATTTGGACAATTTCATCGCTATCCCAGATAAGTTGGAGTTGGATCAAGTCCAATCATTGTTGGTCAAATTGAACAAATTCAATTATAGTCCATATGCAACCAACAACTATGATTTGGTGTTCACTGGATTATCGAAGGGTAAAGAAATGGACTTAGTTCCTGACTTCTTACCTGAAATTGCTAACGTGGATAACTTGCCAGAATTGAAATCCAATGTCGATGAAAACGATAAGGCATTGAAATATGGTCCTGTATCCGATGTACCACCTTACTCTATTGCTGTGATGGGATTATTATATGACCATAATAGACCTTTGGGAAGAGTTGAAAACTTGGAAAGATCGATTTGGTTACCATCCAGTGATATCAATCAACTTCAAATCGAAGAATACTACGAATTGACCAACCTTGGAGCCAAATTGAAGTCTGGATTTTCCAGAGTTGAATGGTTAAAAGGAAAGTTCGAGACAAACAGAAATCACTGGGGGTTGTCACATCTTGAATTCCCAACTAGCGAGAACTTGCAATTCGATGATTATTATTTCACTGACAAAGTAGGAATGGTAACTACTCATAAATTGATCAAGAATTTCTTGGTATTCCAACCAAGATTTCCATTGTTTGGAGACTGGCACTACAATTTCACTTTGGGGTGGAACCAAAAATTTGATAACATCTTGAAAAAATTAGACTCTGAAACTTATATGTTGAAGATTCCACTTTTGAATACGCCTATGGACATAACCTACAATAACGTGAATTTGAATATTTACTTACCGGAGAATTCAGAATTTTTGAACATTAGCTCTCCAATAAAATTCAATTCTATCGAAGAAGATTATGAAAAGTCCTATTTGGATGTATCCGACGGCCATAAAAAGATTACTGTTAACTTCAGCAACTTATTTGATGATTTGAGCAAAATTGATATCTATGTGATGTACAAATTCACCAAGATCAACTACTGGTTCAAGATCATCAAGATTTCTGGGTTTATTTTCGTGGGATTGATCAGTTACTACTTGTTAAACTTGATTAATGTCTCTATTTAGACCAATAAAATACATACAAATATAAATATACAGATAAAAAATATACACATCGAAATATATTAAACAGGTTTTGTATAGTTAGTTAATAGCTTCAACTCATCTTCATTCAACAAGTCAGTTTTATCTATAGTTGCCTGGTACAATGACACCACCAAATATCGACCTTGAAAGTTGATACCCGAAACTGCGAGGGCTCGTTGGGCCAGAGCCATATTTTTAAATATAACAAAGGCCGAATTGGTGGATGGATTTACTCTAACCTGATGGATCTCACCATACTGATCAAATAAATTGAACAAAGAAGTACTACTTAGTTCACGTGGTAGATTCTTAACATATACTATTGGCAAACTCATTCTGGTGATGTGAGTTGAAATCCAAAGTTTGTTAGTGCGAGATGGACAAGATGAGGACAGTTGGTCAAGAAGTGAATTCTATATTACAAAAGGGGATCCTAAACTCTCAGAATAAATAAACCTATATAGATCATCCAGAGCATGCCAGACTAAAAATAATTGGAATCTTTGATATCAGTCACGTATTGACGTTTGAAGTAAACTCTGTTCAACATCCACACCACCACAATCAATAAACTAAAAAGGAACAAAAACTTATAGTTACTAGTAGGAGGATTGACGGTTTCAATTCTATTGTACGTCGCAGTCCCCAAGTTAGGAGTATTTTCAATAACGTCAATATGTTTATCTATTAGCAACGGCTTGATATCAAACAAAGTTGTGATTTCAATGTTGCCAATAAGATAATCTTCAAGAGGCTTATCACTATCATCAGTGGCTACATTATTCAAGGTGTTTAATACGTCAAAACCTCTTATCAACTGGCCAAAGACAACATGATGACCATTCAACCATTCGCAGCTATCTCGTGTGGTGATGAAGAATTGTCCTCCGTTTGTATTGGGGCCTGCATTAGCCATCGATAATCTTCCAAATTTGTTATGGCCCAACTTGAAATTCTCGTCATCAAATTTCTCTCCATATATAGATTTAACTGTAGGATTAACAGCCCTACTAGGACCTTTATAGTAATTCTGGAAATCACCTCCTTGAATCATGAAATTCCTAATGATCCTATGAAATATCACTTCTTTATAGCCGAAACCCAATGACATATTAGACAACTCCAAAAAGTTGTACACCGTCTTGGGAAGTGTCATCCCAAAAAGTCCTAGGGAGAGGGTTCCCAAGTCCTCGTTAACTACCCGATTTTCATCTTCATCCACCCACCGTTTGATAATTTGGAAATTCACTTTATGAGTGATGGGTGGATCGCCATGTAAATACTCCAACTCATCAGGCGTCACAATTTTCCCGCTTGAAGGATCCATTACTTCAGCCGGTACCACTGCCGCCAAAGCTATGTTGAAAAACACCAATATTTGCACCAAAAGAGCCCAAACTGACATTGTGTGGTGTTGATATGAACAAGGCGTGTATGTCATATCTTCACGCGTAAACCACTTGAGGTTTTTGACTCCAGGCACAATTCAGTGCGAACCAGACAATGCGACAAAGTGAGAGGCAAATTCTATCTAACACCAGGACATTCCAGAACAAGAAGCTACAAATAGACAGAACACGGTATGAATGGGATTTCAGTAGATATCAATCATTTGAAGAAAGGGGAAGTGTCCATGGGGACGTCCATCATGGCAGTCAAGTTCCAAGATGGAGTTATATTGGGAGCAGATTCCAGAACAACCACCGGAGCCTATATCGCCAACAGAGTAACTGACAAATTGACTCAAATCCATGATACTATCTACTGTTGTAGATCAGGAAGTGCTGCTGATACACAAGCGGTTGCAGATATAGTGAAGTACTACTTACAATTGTACTCGGCCCAATTGCCACCTGATGAAAAACCTACTACTAATGTAGTGGCCAATATCTTCCAAGAATTATGTTATAATAATAAAGATAACTTGACTGCTGGGATTATATGTGCTGGGTACGATGATAAAGTGGGAGGATCTATTTACTCGATTCCATTAGGTGGATCTCTTCACCAACAAGAATACGCTATAGCTGGATCAGGATCTGGGTTTATCTACGGGTGGTGTAATGAGAATTTCAAGCCAAATATGACCAAGGACGAAACGGTTAAATTCATCAAAACGGCTTTGTCAGAAGCTATTAAATGGGATGGTTCAAGTGGGGGTGTGGTCAGAATGGTAGTATTAACCAAGAACGGAGTAGAGAGATTAATCTATTACCCTGATGAAATCAAAGTATGAACCAGTAATATTAACAACAAGCGTATACTAAATATACAACTTCTTTTTATATACTTATTAAGATATATTAAATCTAGTTAATTAATACAATAAAGCCTATACAAGAAATAAACCGCAGTTACTCTGAATAGAATAAATAATGTTTTTTATTTTAAATCGATGAACTGAAGAAAATAAAAGCTTTGGTAGCTTAACAGAAAAAGTTGTAGATTCTGAAATAAAATGGTTTGGAACGAATGTAAGCCTTTTCTTCGGCGATTTCTTGTTTCAAAAGATCCAAATCCAATTCTCTTCTACCAGTGTCAATATCAATTTCATTAGCTCTGAAGTACAATTTCCAGTTTCTCTTCCAGAGCTTATGGAAACAGTAGAATCCCATGACAATTGGGATACACAAGTAAGTCTTGAAGAATACTTCGGCATCTGGAGTACCACCTAATGGCCACAAGGCAATCCAGAATTGTAAACACACAACGGTGAAATTTAAAATGAAACCCCAGTAGGCACCATAGATACCAACTTGAGAAGTGTAAGCAATTTCATCGGTGCTTCTTCCTTGAGCTCTCAAGGCCATTCTGAATCTGATGTGACAGAAGTTAATAGAACCCCAAGTTAAGATAGAAGATAAAGCAGACAAAGCCAATAACCAATCGAAAACTTCACCGGATTTGTTAGAAGCAGTAACAAAGGCAATTAAACCAAAAGCACATTGAACAATAATAGCGTACAATGGTCTACCGGTTCTGTCAATGTAACCCAAGAATTTAGGAGCTTGACCAGAAGCAGCCAAAGCAGCCAAAGTTCTGGAAGAAGCATAGACGGAAGAGTTACCGACAGATAATACGGCCACAAGAATAACAGCATTCATAACGTGAGGCAATCCACTGATACCAGCTCTTTCAATGGAAATGACGAAAGGAGAAGCATTGGCATCATAAGAAGAAGTACCTTGTAATTCTGGAGTATTGTAAGGAACCAATAAACCAACCAAACATAAGGAGATGATATAGAATAAAGTGATTCTCCAGAAAACTTGTTTGGTAGCAGATGGCAAAGATTTTCTTGGGTCTTTAGTTTCAGCAGAAGCTAAACCGACTAATTCAGTACCGGCGAAGGCAAAAGCAGCAGAAACAAAGTTGACAATAACCCCTTTGGCACCATTAGCAAAAGCACCAGGGTTTTGGTAGTATCTACCACCAATGTAACCACCAACTGGACCACCACCACAGACTAAAATAATCCCCAAGATGATGTAACCACAAACGGCAAGAACCTTGATGAAGGAGAAAGCGAATTCAGCTTCCCCATAACCTTTAACACCAAAGAAGTTAATAACAACAATAGCAGACCAGAAAATAGCTACAAAAGCAGCAGAATTGATATCTCTGTTCCAATATTGGACCACAATAGCAGCGGCCACCAATTCCAACGGAAACACAACCAACCATTGTAAAGCATAATTCCAAGCCATAGCGAACCCCCAAGAAGGATCGATAAATCTAGAGTTGAAAGTAACAAAAGAACCAGAAACAGGGAAAGTGATAGCCAATTCCCCTAAGGATTGAACCGTACAATACATCATAGTACCAATTAAGAAATAGGCAATTAAAACCCCAGCAGGACCCCCATTAATTAAGGCCCCACCAGACCCCACGAAAAGACCAGTACCAATAGAACCACCAATAGCAATCATTTGCAAGTGTCTAGACTTCAATTTTCTGTTTAATGGAGCGTTAGCAGTTTTAATAGCAAGTTTTTCGGTTTCAGTTAAGTTAGGATCTAAACCCAAGTCTTTATCTTTTTGTTCCTTGAATCCATCAACGAATTTGGCCCAACCAGTTAATTGAGATTGAGAGTCTTGAGCGTCAAAGGCATCAATATAGACTCCATCCTTTTCACCGTCGGCGTTTTCTTTGGATCTCACGTAATCTAATTCTTTTTGAACCATGTTGAACTAGACTATTTCAAAAAAAATAAAAATCCTTATGTTGGAAAAAAAGGTAGCGATATACGGGGATATTTAAATAATTTGAAATGGGAGTATTTCAGGAATACGAGTATGAATAAGACCTAAGAACAATATTGATAAAGAGATTGAGATTTCTTTTTCATTTTTGTCTACGATAGGGCAAAAACAGCCATGGCTAATTGGGTAGCCTTATGGTTGCAGATAACCAAAAGACAGGTGCAAATCCTGTAAAGACAGAAAAAAAGAAAATAATTGGCTAGTATACATACCGCTGGCAAGTTAAGTAAGGTATATTGCACCACTAATCAACTGCTTACAAAGGTTTTTATTGGTTAATCATGGCTTATCAGGAACTGGAGGAATTAAAAAAAAAAAAAAAAAAAAGAAAAACAAAAAGACAGTTATCTAAAAGAAACAGGAATGGCATGGAAGTCCCCAACAGGGCGGGGGCGTACAGGCAATGCCGGTACCAGCTTCGCAGCATCCTCCGGAGCGGCGTTCACACAGTGCTGGTGGTAGTTTAACGAGCTAGAACGGAGTAAAAATGTCAAGATCCACATACAGGATGTGATTGTTATCTCTCAAGAGCCGAATGATAAGAGTCCACCAAAAGAAATAAAAATTTCCTATTTGATAGGTGCGCTAAGGGGAAGCAGCAAGACTTGAATACACGAGAACCAGCAGCTAGAAGATGTACTTGAGGAAGTAAGATAGAAAGTAGAATGAGGAAAAGGGTAAAGAGCTAGGACAGTAATAAACTCTTGATAGTGCCGTTTGTTCCATGGAAAAAGTCAATTAGGTGGAACAAAAAAGCTGTTCTGCAACCTGAGAAGACCCTTTGTGTTTTTTGGATTGGCATTTTCAACCCACAACTTGGCAAAAATAAGGCATTATTAGCCCAATAATATGAGGAAGACAGGGCTTTTTTTGGGGGGAAGGAGCTGCCTGAGCCAGTCAAAAATTGCCGTAAATCAAATAAAGACAGACTATAAAAAAGAAATGCGGTACAGACACACCACCAATGACAGAACAATAGGCTTTATAATGAAATTTGGGTCCGGCAAAACCATCGTCGATGGACTTATTGTACCGAAACAATAATTAACCAATAGTTATGTAAGAGATCATGACATTCAGATCACAGCCTAGTATGTATGTTTTGTGCTTCTGGGTTGGTGACAATTTAATATCGTTCTGTCATAAGATTGTCATTCGACGATGATCCTCAGGTGCCGGAACATCTTGTATGGCGTTTTTTTTTCTTTGCGCAAACGGTTAACGGCATTTTGACGGTTTGGCGATTTTGTTAGTGAATTCTTCGTGTCAGATTCAACCATCTGCTATTAGTTACCCTGTAGGATTTTCGTAACAGTTTTTCTTGAGTTGCATAGTTGACACCTTAGATATGAGATCTCGATTTTATTGATCTGGTCTTATGTTGTAACTATTGGAAATTATCGCTTATCACTGATTTCACCAGTGGGGGAATTCGAGAGTGGCTTTACGACCGGTTTACGAATTTTTTTGCTTGAAGTTTCTCTATTGCCGTTAGAGCTGCTCTTTTTTCTTATTCTTTTTTTTTTATTTTTTTTTTTATTCTTTATTTTTTCTAAGCACATGGTAAAGCTCACCATGGTTGATAAAAGTGAACTAATTCTTGGTTCCAAGCTAGATGATAAGGCATTCTACGAATATGGTCGATCTTTAAACATGGAACTCCAAGTGTGGAGCTAGCGTGGTTATAGAAGGCTATTCAAGGCTATTGAAGGCATTTGCAAAATTCGCGTAATTCTCCATTTACTCTCGTTTGGGTAGTACAGCAGCACTATCGCTTACATAGAGGCTTTCTAGTTATCAGCCATGCTGGTTTTTGCAGACTTGTTAGTGGCTTGTAGATTAGGCGATATTGATGCGGTGGATTCGTTATTATCTACACCTAATTTGAACATCAATCAAACCGATGAATGGAACTATAGTCCTTTGATTCTTGCTAGTATATGTGGGCACTATGAAATAGTTGATTTACTACTAAAAAGAGGTGCTGTTTGTGATAGAGATACTTTTGAAGGTGAAAGATGTATATATGGTGCTCTTAATGATAAAATCCGAGATTTGTTATTGAGTTATGATTTCAGTAAGAAGATTGATATCAATCAGCCATTTGCCATGCACATTTCGTTTATCTTGACCCCTATCAATGAGTTGGTAACTAAAGATTTGATAATTGAAACAGATCAACAGGATGATCCGGTATTTGTTAATAGGTTTTTGTTGAGCATAAGATCTCCTAAATTGAAGCAATTATTGAAGTCGGACTGGGAACAAGTTTCGGTGGTACGATTGGCTTCTCCTTCTAGTTTGAATCCTTTGATAGATTATATTTATTTGAAAACAGATAGGTTATTAACATATTCCATAGAACAGTTGATTGATTTGGCAAAAGAATATCAATTAAAAGACCTACTGCAGTCCTGTGATCAACTACAAGCATTCATGGCTAAGAATGAGGACTTGAAGTCCATCTCCAAATTGAAGCATGATCTTTCGTTCAAGTTGATTGAGGATTCTCGTAATCAAATATCTTCTTTTTTGAAATCAATTATTGATAATAAAGTAACTGTGCCACTAAGATTGACAGATGAAATTGAATTTGATGATGTCAACGTCAATGAACATTTATCGTCTCAGTTAAGGACGAAATTAATTGATTCTCCTGATCTTTTCCCGGATATTGTCCTAGCAGTCATTGATATCAACACGGAATCAATTGTATATTATCCATGCCACAAATCTATGTTGATTAGATCGGAGTATTTTGATACCATGTTCAATTCGGAAATCTTCAATATATCTCAGAACAATTTACCTTTGGATAAATATAACGATAGCCCATATATCAACAGAACAAAGATTAAAGGTTCTGACTTGTCCACTATAACAATATCATGTACCAATTACAAAGTATGTGAGTTGTTATTATCGTTTATTTATCACGATGACATTGATAATATTCCGTTAGAATTGACAATTGAATTGTTATATTTAGCAGACGAGCTTTTACTTGATAAATTAAAGACATTGTGTGCTATAAATATCACTGCTAAGTTCAAAGAGTTTACGTGGTATGAGTTCAAACATATTCATGAAAATTTGGATAATATCTTCAAACTCACCCGAATTTCATGGGACACCAGATGTGATAAACTAGAACAGTTTTTAACAAAGATGATAGCCTACAATTTGAAACAAATCTATCACACGCCAGAATTGAAAAGTCAATTCGAACTTGTAATCAGCGATAGTGCCAATAGAATTGAAAATCGTCAAGTAACCGATACCATTGAATTAATTGATGATATCAGATACTATCTTTCCAAAAAGTATGGGGTCAGTGATGAATTGTTTAAAGACTTCATTCCAATTGGACCCTCATTAACCGGGACATTCAATGAAGACAACAAGATTCGAAAAGATTCCTTATTGTTGTATGAAAGAGACATAGAATTGATTGATTCGTTGTTAGACAAATTGGACTTGGACGCATAGGCATTACTCGGTCCCAGAGCATCCTGTCACATGAAAGAGCATCACATTAGGAAATACATTGGGAAATCCGGGGTAAGTTTGTCTTGTGATATAGGCTCCCTAACCTATTCAATAGCTCATGGGCCTTATGGCACTAACAGCTGCAACCGAACCACTTCACATGCAGTTGTAGACATTTTGCAGTTATCGGAGTTACATTTGCAATTTATGCATGTTAGCGCCTTTTTTGCTGGTTACATCGCGAACATACTCCACCAAAATGTGGGGAGGACCTGACTCCACGCACTTTTGAAAACCAGTTACAATAGTATAAATACGTCAATTGAAGCAGAGAAAACCAGACACCTATCTATAATTTAGAATTAGAACACAGAATGGCCGAAATTGATTTAAGTGAACCAGGATTCGAAGGAACCGAATTGTTAAACTTCATGAAATCCGTGTTGGATGATGATCCAAACTTGAGAAAGAAGTCTGTTAACCAAGCTAAGGCTCTTGTTATCTTGACATTGAAGAATAAGGATAAGAAGACCAAATCTTGGTTTTTTGAGTTCAAGAACACTGGTGAAGTTAAGAAAATTGATGGAGCTCCACCAAAGGCTGATGTGACTTTGATGATGGCTGATACCGACTTTTTGAAATTGGTTAATGACGAAGCTAATCCTCAAAAATTGTACATGGCTGGTAAATTGAAGGTCAAAGGTAACTTGATGAAGGCTGTTTCCATTGAAAAGATTTTGAGAGCTGCTGACCCAAGATCTAAATTATAAGTATATATTGAATATATGCACTATTATTGCATTACTGTACTTTTCGCCTATACTCTACACTATTGAAATTGGGTTTATCTAAAACTAGCTAAGACTGAACTAAATCGACTACACTCAAGCTTAGCCAAAGTTGACTAAAGCAGAACAAGCTTAAACTTCAGCTGAGCTTATAAACAGTCTAGATGAAATAAATACATTAAATCGTATATACCATGAACTACTTAATACATTCTGACGTAGTCACCTTCACTCAAACTCAAAGTCAATTGAGCGTGGATTGGTGGTGGATACTCGGTAGCTTTGTCCTCACTGATTAAGTTAGGGAACATTTGAATCAATCTAACAATAGTATAACTGGCTTCAGTTAAAGCAAATTGTTGACCTAAACAAATTCTTGGACCACCATTGAATGGCAAGTAAGCCCAACCAGGTTTCAAGTCTTTATCTCCCCATCTTTCTGGTCTGTATACTTCAGAATCTTTACCATAGTATTGTGGATCTCTGTGAGTAGCACTGATAGAATAGATCACAACTTTACCCTTTGGAATGTAGAGTGGTGATTCCAAATCTTTTCCACCACCTTTTGGTAAAGTGGTATTTCTGGTAGCCATTCTAAAGTTGAAAGGAACATTTGGATACATTCTCAAGGTTTCGTTGATGACCCATTTTAAGTATTCACATTTCTTCAAACTTTCGAAAGTGATGTCTTCAGGGTGAGCAGTACTATCATCACCAAACGCAGCATAAATTTCCGTCTTTAATTTTTTGAAGATTTCTGGGTTTCTGGCCAATTCGTAGAAAACCATAGACAATAAACCAGCAGTGGTATCTCTACCAGCAATCATAATGTTCAACAATTGGTCTTGTAAAACCTTAGGGTCTCTACTTTCTTTGACCAATTCATACAAGAAAACATATCCATCCTTGCTAGCTTCTTCTAACTCTTTTTCAGAAAGTGCCAAGGCTTTATCAATATAGTATCTAGCAAATTCATGAACAACTTTATTGTTCTTTTTAAACGCTGGTGGGTTCACAAGCCAATACAAGTTTTGAGCCCAAGATCTGGTAGCGCAGATTTCCTGCGAAGTGGTAAAACTGCTATAGAAGTCACCAGAACCTCTGAAAGAACCTTCTGGTGGAACTTCATTAATAGTATCATCCATTAATCCGTATAAGGAGTGACCAAACAAAAACTCGGTAGCGGTGTCGACAGTATATCTGAAAAAGTATTCCTGGATATCAAATGCTTCACCATCATGTTTTCTAATGTGTTTAGACAAGTTTTGTAAGTGAGCTTCTAAGGCTTGAGTGTGAGCCACCTTTTCTCTGGAGAAGTTAGGTCTTAATAAAGCTCTACTTTGTTTCCATCCATGTCCGTCTAAGGTGAAAATACCATCACCTAAAAGAGGCTTGAAGTGTTTGTGTCTTAAACCCATGACAAACTCATTGAATTGAGTAGCCAAAACAGCTTTAATGTTCTCCGGGTGAGAAGTAACAATCACATTATGACCCATATTAGCAGTGAAAGTATGGCCGTAATCCTTGAAAAATCCTAAAACCATTTTCCAGACTTTACCTTCTTGTTTTTTACGTAACATCATGAATGGTCTTCTACTGAAGATTGGAAAAGATCCAGGTAACAATTTACCATCCTTAGCATTAAATTTCTTCTTGTTGTATTCGTGTTTAATCTTTGAGTATCCTACGATTAATACCAAACTAGTAACGGCAATAATCAACCATTGAAACTGAGTGATCTCTTCGAGACCATCTGCTCCCACAAGTTTATCCAAAATCATATTTCTGTTATCGAGTTGCACAGTGGATCACCTTAAAACAGTGATATCTCCTTCTTCTTTTATAGTTCTTCTAGTGATGGAGGGGAGTCTTCCCATGTGAAAACTAAACCTGCATATGACTCGAGTTTGTGCATATTGCACTAACGTTGGGATCGGACTTGTGGAAAGTCCGATACCCGCTATTAAAAACTAATAACACAAAGAAAGATTAGGTTAATATCCATGGAAAACTCCCGGGGTGGTGTCATGTGGAATTAGTGATCGATAAGACGGTCTCTGGCTGTTAAAAAGTTGATTGAAATTATTGAGTAAGGACCAAAGCACTTGGTGAGCCCGCCCTGGCGCCGCACTCTAGTAATACGAACAGCGACATTTTCCTGCTTTGACCAGGCTTAAGGGTTCAGACATTGATGTAGAGCTTTGGTTCATTTGAGTGCATGTCGCAGCACCTGGGGTGCATGTGGGTACCGTATTTTTGCATGTTGCATGCGCAAAAGTTGCAATATACTTGCAGGGAGAGTGTGGTGCATGGATTCACATGCAAATAGATTTGTTGGGACGCCCCTGTTAAGCCATTTTAGGAACCTAACAACAAGGTTTGATTGTTTGAGGTGGGGTCACTGTCAATGCTAATAACTAAAGCGTCTAGGCTTGGGTTTGTTTACCATTAACTACTGCATAAAGTGGAAATGGTTTTGTGTCGAACAATTACTATTCACAAGCCTAGTTGATATATGATTGCAAAATTATAATCAAAGTTCAATTAATCAAATCCGTCGGTAACAGGAAAGAAATTGAGTTTTTAAGTTGAATTGACCAATTATGTTTCTTCATGCAATAGAGTTGGTAGTTTATCCCAATTGGGAGAAGTTATTACCAAGACGTTGCAACCGATACGCGGTAAGAATCTGTTGAATTTCCCAATTAGTCAAATGCCACCAGAGATCTTTTCCTTCCGATTCTCCACTTCTCATGGGTCTCGATCCTTATTTATATAGCGAGCGGTATCGTAAAATTAACAATAGAACCCGTCTCAATTTCTAACGGTCATGATAGAATTCAAACAATTGAAGGACCACAAGACATGGCCCTTAAAGCCTCTTCAAGAAGTCACCCTTAAGAAGATGTACGCCATAATATTCTATAGTATTGGCCTCGATATCGGGAAATCTCCTGAGGAGATATTCGATGACAAAAGTTATATTGACTCCAGTGTTAAAAACGAATCTCGGTTTGTCGATTTGGATACGCCTAAAACGTCTAACCGGAATAATTTGATCTTGTTGAACATTTTGAGGAAGCTTGACTATTTTCAAATGACTACCAGCCAGGAACTACACCAACATTTCAACCTTGTAAATGATGATATGATAAAACAGTACCTACCCAGTAGACAGATCAACATGGAGAATATCGAAAACCGTAAGACCGGAGGTTCTGCCGATAAATATTTCACTACTGTTGATTCTGATAATGTTCATATATTGTTTAACGAATATGATGTGTTTGAAATTGAAAAGTCTTTATTTCTTTCTTCTCGAAACGATCGTTTTGACACTCCATTACTAAGATATATTGTTGCCAAAAGGTATAATATTGGTCGGGCGTTGGAAATGTGTGTCAAGTGTCTTCATTGGAGGCTTAAAATCCATCCAGTGGATTCTTATATATTCAAAGGAGACTATGGGTTTTATCACTCGAACCCAAAGATGATTAGTGCTTTTGCCTTGAATCAAGCCTATTTGAGAGGGTTTGATAAGGATGGTCGTCCCATGGTGATCATCGACGTGGGGAAGCATTTTAGACTGGACTGCTCCGATATAGAGTTTGAACGGTTGATTTGTATTATCATTGAATGGGTCAGATTAAGACTCCAAGAATCAAAGGGAATCAACAAGGGGACTATCTTATTTGACATGAGTAATTTTTCCCTAAGAAATGCTGATTTACACGCAGTCAGGTTTTTAGCAGCTGCTTTTGCTTCTAACTATCCGGAATATTTAGGGGTTATATTGATCCATAACGCTCCGTGGATCTTCAATACGGTGTGGAAGATCATTAAAGGATGGTTAGATCCATCAGTGGCTTCCAAAATTCATTTCACTTACGAATTTCAGGAGTTGGAAAAATTCGTTGATAAAACATATATTCCAGGCTCCTTGGGTGGTAATGATAACTTCAAAATGTCGTATGTGAATCCCACATCCAAAAATGCTCTGAAGAAGCCGGTTGATTCACATTTCGACCTTTTGATTTATCAACGATATGAGTTATTTGCTTTGTTCACACAAGCAACCATTGACTGGTTCAACGCTACTTCCAGATCCCAATCTTACAACTTTTTGGTCCAGAGGTTGAATTTGCAGCAACAATTGGCCCAGAATTATGTTGAATTGGATCCTTATATCAGGTCACAAGGAGCCTTCGAAAGATGTGGAGAGATTACAGAGCTTGGAATTTAAGAGAAAATGGTGTATATTTAAATATTTTTTTTTTTGGTGAGGTTTTTTATAATAATGTGTAACTATCCAGAGCCTCAAGCGAAAGGCGTCTGTTCAATTCTATAATAATTTTATTGGTAATCTTTTTGTAAGATTTCAAAACTTCTCTGGAGTAAACCTACTGCCAAATCAGCATGGTCTTTGTTGAAAGTCAAAGAGGGTCTTAATCTCACCGTTCTTATATATCCACCTCCGATGTTCAATCCTTGGCTTCTGGCAATTTTGAAAAACTTGGATCTAGCATCTCCATCAGGAAGATCCCAGGCAATGAAAGTACCTCTATCTTTACCCCGTAAGTTCTGCATCAAATGAGGAAACTGGCTTGACAATTGCTCCAATTTTGGATAGATATAGTCTCCTACTTCCTTAGTATGATTGACTAAATCATATTTTTGAATACACTTATAGATACCTTCAGCTACCAACACTCTAGCAGGATCACCTACCCAAGTATTGAACATTCTAGAAGCATCGTTAGGAATAATCTTGGGATTATGGTAATAGAAACCAGCCGCTTGGAATTTCTTACTAAAAGTCACCATATCTGGAGGAGTTGATAATTCAAAGTGTTCATGTGCCCATAATTTACCGGTGGCCCCCACACCAGTTTGAACTTCATCAAAAATCAATAAACTGTCATACTTCAAGGTCAATTCTCTCAATTGTTGATAAAAGTATTTCGAGGCATGGACATCCCCTCCTTCCGAAAGAATTGGTTCTATAATAACAGCAGCTATTGGAGCAGACCAACTTTTAAAGATTTCTTCGACCTTTTGCAAGGCCAATTGTTCTGCCTGTTCATTTTCCTGCTTATATTGGTCGTAAGGATACTTCAAAACAGGCATATCCGCCTTGGGCCAATTGAATGCTGGCAAATCTATTTTGTGATAAGCTCTAGCCGCTGTTAAAGAACCAGAACCTATGGTTCTACCATGAAAAGATCCTTTAAATGACAATATGGCCAAATCAGGATTACCAGGAGCCTTTGCTTCCATAACAGATTCCAACTCTTCTTGACTGAAAGATTGTTCATATCCTCTTTTTTTGGAGTTATAGTGCATAAACGCAGCCTTAATGGCATTATCGTTAGCATCAGATCCTGATAAACATATCCAAGCTTTGTCTTGATGTGGTGGAGCAGCAGCCACAATCCCTTCTCTTAAAGCTCTTCCGTACCATTTAGGAGGAAATCTTCCAGTAGAAGCTCTGTTGATTAAAGCACTTACCATATCTTCCGACTTAGCTACCTCTCTTAAGTCGGGGTTATTATACCCCACAGCAATAGAGGCGATTTGTTGGAACACATCCAAGTAGTAATTACCATCTGCATCACAGATATAATTGCCAATAGACTTCTCATAATCCACCACAAAGTTGGCGTATCTAGTTTCAAACACATCTTTTAATTTCTGGATTTCCTTTTCATTCTGAGGTCCCAAGCCTTCAGTCTTCAAAATGGGTCCTTCAGGTTCATCAGGATATATTTCGTTGATGGATATCTTTGCTGGCAGCATTTTTCAATGAAAATTCAGTTTTTTTGGATCAAGAAAAAATACAGATGGTATATACAATTAATTGGTCTACATCATGCTACACCTGACACCGTTTTATAATACATCTAAGATTATCTGAATTCCGCCTTTTGATTTAACTTTTGGTTGCAATTATTCCTTTTTGCGGCTAGGATGCTAAAAAAGGTAATAGAGGAACAAAGTTCCACTAACGAGGTTGCCAGAGGAATCAGATGCCCAATTTTGCAACCTAAGCGCCTTGGCTTTGAGGAGTAGAAGGCGGTTAATTGGTTCCGATAGGAGTGGTAGACGCCTAATGTTATTGTAAGCTCTTTGTAATCACCGATAAGAATCAGCGATAAGATAGGGCTCCACATGGTTCGATAAGATAATCAGAGCGAAGATAATTAGAGCGATGACAATAAGATCGAAGACAATAAGATCGAAGATATGTTTATATTCTATTTACTGGTAAGTGGGCAAAATCAATACCTCTGCTAATACAGTAGGGTCCGATCTAGAGCAGGCAAACACAATTAATTCAGAGATATCTTTTGCTTGTAATGGGTCTTTATCCTTATAGACATTTGTAGCTTTCTCTTCATTTCCCTTATATCTAACCAAAGAAAAGTCTGTCATGACTTCACCAGGGGCTATTTCAATCACCTTAATCTTTGTGGCAATTAATTCCTTTCTTAGACACGTAGTGAACGATTTCACAGCAGCCTTAGTACTGCAGTAGATAGACCCATTTGGGTATGGGTTTCTACCAGCAATGGATCCAATATTGATGATGATTCCTGAGTTCTGTTCTTTCATCAATGGAACGAAGAAGTGAGTCAAAGTGATCAATCCAGTAACATTGGTGTTGATCATGTTATAAGCATCTTCGAGTTTCATTTCACTTAAAGGTTCTCTACCTAATGCTAAACCAGCATTGTTGATGAGAATATCAATAGATCTCAAAGAATCTGGAATTGTAGATAATTTGTCTACCACCGACAGGTAATCACTGACATCAATAGTCAATGGAAAAATAGTGATTTGATCGTATTTGTCTTCTAATTCTTTTTTCAATTGCAAGATCTTGTCTTCTCTCCTGGCTGACAATATCAACTGAACGTCTCCATTGGTGATTTCAGCAAACGATTCTGCTGTTTGTTTGCCAATACCTGACGAAGCACCGGTAATCAAGATCTTCTTTCCAACAAGTCTCTGTTTGATATCACTAAACATGGTCTAAGGCGGATAAAATGATTAACAAAAGTGAAAAATTAGAATCCTATCACAATATAAGGCCCACACTAGTATCCAAAGATGCCGTAGCGCTATAATAGTACACAAAGCAGTAATATCATCAGATATCAGCCGTTTTCCTTGGCCCCCCATACACTATCAAATGAAACCACTCCACATTTGTGTGTACGTCGCTTAGACGTCCATAGTTGTAATATTCCCCCATACATTTACCGCCGACAGTCCAAGTTAAAAAACCTGCAGCCTCGATGGTGCTGCAATATCCCGTTTTGGGCACATTAGCGCCTCATCGCGTTATCGTCAGAATTTCTTTATTAGAGTGATCCAACGGTCCTACAGAACATTCTGATAAGCCGGGAAATTACTAGCTTTATCAAGCTGGCATTTGCCATGATCCTATAGATATTTCAATCACCTTACTTTTTCCTTCCCATTATAAATAGCCAACGAATTTAGTTATTCAAATTTTTTTTTTTGCTAGCTGCTGAAGTTTAATTTCTTTTGATCAGCTGTGACGCTTACTGTTTTTTTATTACTACTTGATATCAGTCTTCAAGATGGTGGACTTCCATTATATGTACAGATGTTCTTTGACCCAGGCCATAATCTGTGGGATCATGTCCTTCACCCAGCCGGGTGTCTGGGTAGCGTTGTCTAATTTAGGTGCTGGAGGCTTAGCTACGGTTACTACTGCTTATACAGCTACATCTGTTTCTTATGGGTTGATGGTGATATTAGCTCCTTTCACAGCCATGATGATGAACAGATGGGGGATCAGACTCACTGCATTTGTTGGTACGTTGGGATATATCTTTTATTCAGCAGGATTATATTTAAATTCTACCACGGGAGCCCAATGGTTAATGTTATTTGGTGGTGTCACCTGTGGACTTTCGTCTCCAGGGTTATGGCAGTCAGAAGCATTAGTGGCTCTTAATTATCCTGAAAAACATAGAAGAGGGCTTTTTATTGGAATCTGGCAGGCTTTAAATAAATGTGGTTCTATTATTGCTGGGATAATCATGGTTTCTATTAACGCTAAAGATAGTGCTTCTGGTAAGGTTTCTAGTAGTACTTATATTTTCTTGTTAGTGATTCAAGCTACCGGTCCATTTTGGGCTTATGTGTTGGCACCACCAAGCAAAGTTATCAGAAACGATGGTACCAAGGTCCCTGACAACGTCACTAATGAAAGTTTCATGGTGATGTGGAGAAAGTTTGTTAATGTCTGCAAACGTAAAGAAATTATTATTTTGGCTCCTTTGATGTTAACCAATTCGTGGTATAAAACATGGCAAGGTAATTATATGGTCCATAACTTCAGTGTTAGATCCAGATCGTTGAACGTATTGTTAGCTGCTGCCATTTCCGCCATTGCCGATTTATTTGGTGCTTGGTGTTTGGATTACAAAGGCGTTTCCAATAAGACCAAGGCCAGAGTTTCATGGGTGGTATTTTCCAGTTTCTTAAGTTGTTACTACATCTGGGCATTTATTGCTCAAGGCCATATCCAAAAGAATGGTATCACCGAATTGGATTGGGAAGGCTCACCATACTTTGTCACTGCCTATGTTCCTTATCAAATCTTCAAGATTCCTGCTGAATTAGTATTCAACTGGATCTGGTGGGTTGTAGGGCTCTACAACTTCCCTGCTTCCGATATGAGTTACGTCATTGCCGTGATTAGAGGGTTGGAGTCTTTGGGAGGTGTTTTGTCATATGTGGTTGGTGTGGTGGAAGAAAGTGACACCGTCAACTTGGCAGTGGCAGCTGGGGCCTTTTGGATTGTGGTCCCTACCGCCACCTATGTCGCTTGGACTGTCCCTGAAGAGCGTCCTCAACAAGATGCTGGTGCAGAAATCGACCAAGGTATTGACTCTGTTGACCCAGAGAAGAATTTGGGCAACGTCGAGGTTGGGTCTGCCAACTCATCTCATGAGCCAGAGTTATTAGAGAAAACCAAAGACCCCAACGAAATCGTAGTTCAGAAAGTTGGTTCCAAAGAATCAATGTAATGTTAAGAGGAAATTGTGTTATAGACCGTGTTACGTAATAATATATCTTAAAGAAACTATCCGTATACAAAAATAGCCGTAAACAAATCCTATTCGTAAAGGTGTCTGTTTCGGTTTATCTAAAAGATCAATAGCGCTTTTCCGGTCCGGCCAGGCTTAGCACCGAAATTTATCTGGGCCCTTATGTCATCATTTATTGTTCCTTAACTCAGCGCCCAGAAACTTTGCTATACTATTGCTTGGTTCCTTCGTTACACTACTACGACTGGCCGTACATTGGTGGTAATTAGTCAGAGTCCTACGGGTATGGCTTGCATTGTTTGGCTGCAAACCGGTTCGTAATTGCGTGGTGCTAATGCCACATTCGGCAAAGGGCGCATGAAAAATTTGTTATAAATTATATAGATATTCATCTACTTGTTAGTTATTTCACTTCAGTTGATTCTGTATTCTTGAAGCTGTGGTAAGACTTTCGTGGCGAAATGTCCGAAGAAAAACTAGAATCACAACCTCATGATGAGCTTCAGTATCAACGAAGATGGTTTTCGTTTCTCATGAATAAGAAGGTACCGCCAATCACTCCCGATTCCCAAAGAAGACCGTTTACGTGGAAGCATCCAATCAACTTGGTTTTTTTCACTTGGGTATTTCCCTTGTTACGAATTGGGTATAAGAGAACCATTGCTGTACAGGATTTATATTATTTACCCGATAACATCAAGTTGGAATCTATGTATCATGATTTCCAGTCTCGTTTTAACCGACATCATGCTAGAGGACAAGCCAGATTTCTCAAGAAGAATAAAGATAAATCTCCTGAAGATTACAAATCCAGTGTATTTATATTGGTGATATCTATTTTGGATACCTTCAAATGGCAGTACTCGTATGCTATATTTGCGATTTTCCTTTGTGATACAGGGAATGCTTGTTTACCGCTTTTATCAAGGAAACTTATTCTGTTTGTGGGTGCTAGGGCATTAGGATTTGAACCAGAGATAGGTAAAGGTATAGGGTATGCCTTTGGAATTGCTGTGGGGTTATTTGTGTGTTTTATGTTGGGACATCATTACATGTTTTTTGCCTTGTTGACAGGAGCTCAGACCAAAGGAATTTTAACCAAGTTCTTGATAGAAAAAGCATTTAAAGCTGATGATAAATCCAAACATGATTTCCCTGTTTCCAAGTTGACCACATTTATTAGTACAGATTTGGCCAAGATCGATTTGGGATTTCAATATAGTCCATTATGTTTCACGTTTCCATTCACGTTAGCAGTATGTATTTTAATTTTGGCCATTTACATTGGCTGGCCTTCTGCTATAGGTATAGGGGTGATCATTGCCTTCACGGTGTTGTTAAGTGTATTGGCGTCTGTCATGGTCAAGCTTCGTATTAGATCATTGGTGTTTACTGATCAAAGAATCAATTATATTAAGGAAGTGGTGAATAATTTAAAGATCATCAAGTTATATTCCTGGGAAGCTCCTTATGAAGATAATATCGGAAAGACCAGAAAAAATGAAACCATTCAATTATATAAATTACAGTTCATTCGTAATTTGTTGATTGCCCTTTCGATTTCAATCAGTTCGTTTGCTTCCATGTCTGCTTTTTTGGCTTTGTATACGACCAATGAAGGAGGAAGAAACCCATCCGATGTATTTGCTGCTGTTTCGTTATTTGGTCTTTTAGGTTATTTCATCGTTTCCATTCCTTTGTCTGTGGGGGTATCTGCTGATGCTATTATATCTTTGAAGAGAATTAACGAATTCTTCAACAGTGGTGAAAGTTCTGTTTTTGACAACGTGGTGGCCAATGAAGACGCTTCTCCTTCTGCATATGACTCGGACCAAACTGTGATAAATGTTGAGAATGGAAGTTTCATTTGGAAGACATTTGATGATGTTGCCAAAGAAAAGTCGGAGGAAGTTGAAGAAGAGCAATTGGACGAGGCTTCTACTGGTAACAAGAAGAAGAAAGAGGTTCCAGTAGAAACTGTTTCTGAAGGAAGAGTCTCATTCAACTTGAAAAATGTCAACTTAAAGATCCGGAATTCGGAATTTATTGTAGTTACTGGAGTTATCGGTTCAGGAAAATCGTCCTTTTTAAATGCTTTGTCGGGATTCATGAAACGTGAATCTGGGTCTGTTGAGATAAATGGAACTGCTTTACTTAATGGAACTA
The DNA here is from genome assembly GCA_030574775.1 of Yamadazyma atmosphaerica. Classification (NCBI taxonomy): domain Eukaryota; kingdom Fungi; phylum Ascomycota; class Pichiomycetes; order Serinales; family Debaryomycetaceae; genus Yamadazyma; species Yamadazyma atmosphaerica. The sequence continues at coordinate 611,745 of JAJMFQ010000002.1, read as the reverse complement.
ATTGGGTACAGAATGATACATTAAGAGAGAACATTTTGTTTGGTAACGAATTGGATGAAAAGAGATATCAGCAGGTGGTATATGCCTGTGGATTGAAAGACGATATTGATTTATTACCTGCTGGTGACAGAACTGAAGTAGGAGAAAGAGGTATCACCTTGTCCGGAGGTCAAAAAGCCAGAGTTAATCTCGCAAGAACTGTGTATAAAGACACTGATATTGTTCTTTTGGATGATGTATTAAGTGCTGTGGATGCTAAAGTTGGACAGCATATTATGCAGAATTGCTTATTGGGATTATTGAAAGAAAAAACCAGAATATTGGCCACCCATCAATTGTCATTTATTAATTCTGCTGATAGAGTTGTGTTTTTGAATGGTGATGGTACCATTGATATTGGCACTGCTGACGAATTGGCTAGCAGAAACGAAGGCTTCAAAGATTTGATCTCGCATAACTATAAAGATCATGCTATTACAGAAACCAAAGACACCAAAGAAATCAACGAAGACATCAAGGATATTGAAAAAAGTGATGCAGACTCTGCTACTTTGCTGAAACAAAAGACTACTACTTCTGTCAAAGAAATTCCAAAATATGATGATAGTGGGAAATTGATTGAAGAAGAACGTAGAGCCATCAGTACCATTGGTTGGCATATCTACCGGAAGTATATTGAGTTGGGATCCAAGCCCTTAACTCCAATGATATTTGTAGTGATTGTGTTGCTAACTATTAGTTTGAGTACCTTTTGTCAATTATTCACCAATGTTTGGTTATCTTTTTGGACTGAGATGAGATTCAAAGAATCCGATAATCTCTATATCGGTATTTATGTGGTGATTACTTGCTTATCTTTAGTGTTTTTGATTTTGCAATTCCTTTGTTATATTCATTTAACTAATTTGGCGTCCAGAAACTTGAATATTGCTAGTGTCAAACGTCTTTTAGCTGCTCCTATGTCTTACTTGGATACAACTCCTATTGGAAGAATCTTGAATAGATTCACAAAAGATACTGATGCCTTAGATAATGAAATTGTGGAGCAAGTAAGATTAGTATCGTTTTCTTCTGCTAATATCATCGGAACAATCATTTTGTGTATAGTTTACTTGCCATGGTTTGCCATTGCTATTCCTTTCATTGCCACGATATTCACCTTTGTGGGAAGTTTCTATCAAGCTTCTTCAAGAGAAATCAAGAGATTAGAAGCTGTTCAAAGATCGCATGTTTTCAACAATTATAATGAGTCCTTGACGGGAATGGAAGTCATCAAGGCCCATGATAGTGTCGATAGATTCATTGAAAGGAATGATACTCTAGTGGACAATATGAATGAAGCTTACTATATGGTTAATGCTGTTCAAAGATGGTTAGCGTTGCAATTGAATGGATTATCATTCATTTTTATTCTTTTAATTACCTTGTTATGTGTTGCCAGAGTTTTCAACATTAGTCCAGCGTCCACTGGTTTAATTATATCTTATATTTTAGTGCTTCCTAATATGTTGACAATGATTGTTCAAAGTTATACTCAGTTGGAAAATGAAATGAATTCTGTTGAAAGAATGTGTGAATTTGCTTTCGATGTGCCCCAAGAAGCTCCTTATCATATTACGGAGAATTCACCTCCTCCAAGCTGGCCAAGTAATGGTGAAATTGTCTTCAATGACGTCTCAATGATATACAGACCAGGTTTACCAAAAACATTGAAGAATTTGTCTTTCAAAGTCAAGCCCGGTGAAAGAGTGGGAATTTGTGGGAGAACTGGTGCTGGTAAAACATCATTAACCAATGTTTTATACAGATTGGTTGAATTATGTGAAGGGTCCATCACACTTGACGGAATAGACATTTCCAAAATCGGGCTCCATGACTTAAGAAGCAAATTGTCGATTATCCCACAAGAATCCATTTTGTTCCGGGGAACCATACGAAGCAATTTAGATCCTTTCAATGAAAGAGGCGAAAACGAACTTTGGACTTCCTTGACCAGAGCTGGGTTAATTGATCTTGAGGAATTAGACACCGTCAAGAAACAAAAGAAGACAGAAGACAATAAAGAAATCCATAAATTCCATCTTGACTCCATGGTCGAAGATGACGGAGCCAACTTCTCTTTAGGAGAACGACAATTAATTGCATTCTGCAGAGCCCTCGTAAGAGATTGCAAGGTCTTAGTTTTGGATGAAGCCACGTCGTCAGTGGACTATAAAACAGACAATTATATCCAATCTACCATCATTAAAGAATTCAACAACTGTACCATCTTGTGTATTGCTCATAGGTTGCAAACGATCATTAATTACGACAAGATATTAGTTCTTGACCAAGGAGAAGTTAAGGAGTTTGACAGTCCTTGGAAATTGTTTCAAGATGAATCATCCTTGTTCCATCAGTTGTGTACGACTGCTAAGATCAATCGCCATGATTTCACCCATTAATATTGTAAATATTCTAAATAATTGTAAATATCCTAATTAATATATCCTAATTAATATTAAATACTTCATTGACCTATTTAACTATTATACATTCAGCTCATTTCATCTTCTTCTTATAGTCAGCAAATGACAACTTCTTCTTAACTACAGGCTTTGGATCTGGAGTTGGGTCTTTCAAAATTGGCCCTGTCATTTCGTCTCTGGCTTCTGCATGTTCTGGTGCAGTTTCTGGTGCTGGACTCTTAGGACCAACGGCACTGATTTCTTTATCGCCAGAAACGGTATTATCTTCAGGGATCTTTGTGTCTTCACTCTTAGTGTCTTTGACATCGATCTTCAACATCTTTTTGATTTCTTCAAGCTTGGATGTGTCTTCAGCCACCGTCAAATCAACCTTAGAAAGGCTCTTTTCTATTTCTGGTTTGATCTTGACTTCATCTTCTACAGACACTTTGATCTTATCATGTAATTCCTTAGTTATTGGAACAAAGTCTGTGGCCCAAGCCTGGGAATCTTTATCCATGGGTTCTTCTTTAACAACGGCAGCAGGCCTAGAAGCCAACAGTTTATTTAATATTCTTTGTTTCAAAGGTAACTTCAAATTCATATCATCATCGTTGTATTTATTGCCATTGCTTGCATCGTCTAGCTTTTTTGCAGAGTCATTCTTAGCAGGCAAGAACAATTTCGTTTGAATGAATTTGTCTCGTTCATACAATCGTTCTTCCCATGAAATATACTTCTTTGGCTCCTTTGGAAGAATAAGCTCTTCTCTGGGCTTATACAAATTAACATTCGTTATTCCCGATATCTTTCTCGTTGATCTTAAGAGATACGTGATGGCCTTTCGAACTTTAAACACAGCACAATTAGGAAGATACAGTGGCGTATGGGATGCAGTGGAACAACCACATTCAGTGAAGTAAAGAATGTTATCAATAGTGCTTACCAACAATGATCTCTCTCTGTCGTTTAATTGGTCAAACTTGACTCCTTCAATAGCCTTGGACTCATCGCCGTACATTTTTCGTATTGGATGGCTTTGATCCCATTCCCAGGGCAATCTAAGTTCTTCATCACCCGACTCCTTCGTCAAAGAAATGTCTTTAGACGTCACCACCAAGAATTTGAAACAGTTGGCGTCGGAGATATAAAACGGTTTAATTTCACAATTGGTGGCACTAGGACAAGCTTTTCTGATGAATCTCGTTTCGTTACCCACAAATCTGGAATCCAACACCACGTCCAAATCGGATTTATCTAATAAATTGAGACTTGATTTAAGCACCTTTGGCTTTGTAGTGCCCCAAATATGGTATTGATTCGTCTTATTATCCCTGTATTCCGTGAACAAGTCCAACACTCCAAAGTACTCTAAAATCGGTGTGCCTTTGGGGATAATCTCCTCCGACTCTTCATTCAGTTCTTTATCATTCTTTTCACTCTTTTCTGATTTCTCGATCTTGGACGAGTTCTGAACAAACAATCCCAACTTGGAAATACCATTGAACTTTTGTTTCTGAGCATCTGAATAAGCCTTGACTTGAACGGATATCTTGGGAATTGACTTGGACTGATTATTCTCTTTCAAATGCTTCTCATAGTTAGGTAAGACAGTATACATCTTAGGAATCGACTTAAATTCTTTCAAAGACATGACGGTGATGTTGGTGCGCTCTTTCTCTTCCTTAGACAACTCCATGTATTTGGAATGGAATCGAGTCCCTAGTTTCTGAAAGTATTCTTGCATAACATGATTCCTGTAGTCATTGAATCTCAATTTATAGTATGTCGACTGGTAATTCTCCGCCGTGAATCCATCTTCCAATAGTTCATTGTCTTTATTAGGAATGAAACTTGGTGGTTCTTCTGCTTTAACCGGAGGAACATTATTGAAATCATCTCTCAATTGTTTTCTTCTTTCTTTAGGAGCTTTATTAGTATTAATTCCGCCAGCAGTCTCAGATTTTTGATTATTCCCTAACTCACTAGTTGGTTCTACTCTTCGTTTCTTTCTATCTTCGGCTTTTCCATAATTCAGAACCTTCCGCTTATTTACGGGTAATGGAGTCTTGTTCTCATTATCTTTTATGTCTTTGTTCTCATTATTATCGGGGTTTTCCGGCTCAAGTCTTGCTAACGTATTTATTCTGCAAGCTTCAGGGTCGAACTTACCCCACTTCTCCTTATCACAATAATAACATTTGTATTCGTCCTCTGGAATCTCTTCATTGGTAGAATAATCCATGCATAGACAATGCTGCCAACGGAAACAAATATCACATTGAATAGTGAACCCATCATCATCATCAATATTACATATACACCCAATCACCCCTGAATCAGGATCTACTTGGTATTCCAGTAATGGAGGTGCCACATAATTTGTATCGACCACAGATCTTCTGACAGAAATACGGTTTCCAGAGCCAGCAGGATTAGCTGCCTTTTCTTCCTTCTCCTGTTCAAAATGTGGTTGTTCTTCTTGTTTAACTATTGGCTCAGGGACCACGACATCAGATGTTTTTATTTGAGTTTCCATGGACCCTAAAAGTTGGGGGTTTCCTGACATAAGAGCTACTCTTTTGGCTTCTTCTCGTTTCAATAAAGGAAGGGGATTATCGGCAGCCTGTGCCAACGCAGCAGCAGCTATCATAGCATTATTATTATTTCTCTTTCCAGTTTCACTATCAATGCCTCTTGCTAGCACAACACTAGCCGGACCAGGCGAGAGCGAATTCTTATAATTAGCGGGGTTATTTTCATTTCCTGGAGTGGAGTTAGTTCGCCTATGACCAGGAGGTTGTGGCTGCTGATGGCTTTGTTCGGACACAGACGACCTGGTGGAGTTGTTATGAGACACAGGAGCTGAATTGAATGAACCTTTGGAAACTTCGGCGTTTGTTATATTGGATATGGTGGGAGAATGGGAATGAGGTAAAGGATGTTGATAATGAACATGGGGCTGGCTCCTATCGAGTTGATGACTTTTATCGATTTGGGGATTGGAGAATTCGGTTGGTTTCAATCCTGGAGACGAACTGGTAGACCCAGGTTGTGAAGGCATAGTTGGTACGTATACTTGTCTAACAGGATCAAAACGAGGAGCATAATTCAGAGCCAGTTGAGGATTGTGTGGATGTTGAAGTGGTTGAAGACCTTGAGTAGTCACACCTAGTTGGGGCAGGTGCTGTTGGGACAGATGATGACTATTAGATGGAGTTATTGACCGGTTGGTTCCTTGCACAGGAGGGGAAGGAGACTTTCTTTCTTGCTGTTTAGCAGCAGTATTGGCAAACAACAATAATGTGGAAGCATCTTGTAAGAGCTGGTCCTCATTATTGCCGCCTTTGCCCTCTGGTTTCTTCTGGTCGTCCATATAAAACTGTTATGGATTCACACCAAGATGAATATAAATAACAATATTGGAAATTATTTAGTGAGCATTACAAACGATCGTATAGAGTTTTTCATAGGAAATGACATGATGACATCAGGATTTAATATTTACAGAACATAACTATACACCATTATATATGTGATTCCTAACTGTTAGGATGCTTTTGGAGGATTCAGGACGCTTATGAAGCCGTCGGCAGTTCATTCTTTTGATTCTTGAGTTTTTCTACATACTCCAATTCTTTATGTAAAGCATCCATGGCATAGTAAACTTTTGATTGTAAGTAGAACGAATTACCCTTTTCTTTGGAATTAACATCAAAAAGGTAATTATATTTTTGATCCACTTTGTCGAAACTCAAGTCTTTCTTTTCTAATCCTAAGATCTTACAGGCTTCATCTACTGGGATTCCTCCAATAGATTGACTCTTGCTTACTCCGGAAGCGGCGGACGAGGCACCCACTTTGGCGGCCTGCTTGTATGCTTCAGTGAAGGCACGGCCAAACACAGTGGCACCTGTGAATATCACGTTGACTATCAATCTATGGGCCATGTTTAGGTTGTAGATGGTAAAATTTTCACTAGTCAGCTATTTTAAATCGCGAGTCATGTGCGAAGGATCACGTGACAAAATGAAATCGATGTTTCTGGAAGTGTTAGAAAGTATACACCGGTGTTACAGACAAAGCAGAGACAGTACAGAGGCAAAGCAATGGCATAGAAAGATCTCTGAAAGCTTCTTAGAAAGAACACACTCTCCAAAATATTCAAAGATTCTCCCACTAATTCTTACATCTCTACAAATAAAGATTCTTTCTTTAACAAATTTAGCACCATGAATTAATCTAATAAAATAGGTCTCATCCAACGATAAAGACATTATTAGAACTTAACTAAAACATAAAGTGCTTCATTCTAAAAGACCGGAAACGAAGTGTTATTGTAGCCAATCTGTGAAAAAGGTCAAAAACACTTAGCTTGACGCCCTTCTCAAGTCGACGCTATCACTAATGTGGCGTCAGTTAAAGAACGACTAAGTCTTTATGTAGTTGTACAATTAAGTACAAGTTATATATCTATTATGAGATAGTATAACCACTACTGATGATTAAAGAAAGAAAAGAAGAAAAAAAAATAAATTTTTCAGTCTGGTACTTTTTATAGCGAGATGAGATGTCCGGGTAAAATGAAAAATTATTATATAGCTATTTTATAATCTCTTTTTCAGAAGTGTTTGGTCATAAGTATGGCAACCACAAACCTAGAAAGCTATGAAAAATGGTTGAAAGATAATGCGTTTTGGAACCAAGAATTGCTAACTATCAAACCATCTGCAATTGGTGGAGTAGGAGTGTTCTGGAAACAACCACACAACTTGACAGATTCATTAGTAGATACAATCCTATTACGAGTCCACAAGTCGAATATCTTGAGTTGTAAGACGTCCCTGATATACAATCTTTTGGTAGATTACCAGGAAGTCCATGGAGATGAATATACAGACATTGACTTGACTAGAGGAATGCATGGGTTGATTATCTCGTTTCTTTATGAATTAAACATGGGCCCATCATCACCTTGGTACGATTACCTAAAATCCATTGATCCTAAAGTGACTGGTATTGACGTGCCAATATGCCTTTGGACTGAAGAAGAGAGAAAGCTATTAAAAAACACTGAATGTGAATTGATGGGAATGCTTGATCTCCATGAATTAATTATTCTCTATGAAGAGTGTATTCAGTTTGCTAAGACAAATAGAAACTATGTGGACGTTCCTGAAATTCTTGATATTGACTTGAGTCAGAAGGATAATGATGATAAATTGTTTGAAAAAGACAAGAAGAATTTGAAATTTTTTGGTGCTTGTGTTCAGACGGTGATATCAAAAGCGTTTCAAGTAGACGACTACCATGGGCCATCGTTGGTTCCAGGGGCTGATTTGTTCAATCATTTGTCTCCTTTGTTGGAGGGAGATGAAGTTGTGGAGCGGGAAAATGTTCATTTTGTCTGTGACGGGGATGTTTGTGAGGTCTGTGGGGAGCAGGAATGTGGGCATGGGGATGAGGATGGAGATGAAGATGGAGATGAGGATGGAGATGAAGATGAAGATGGAGATGGGGATGAGGAAGGAGACGAGGACCAAGAAGAAGTTGAAGATGAAGATGATGAAGCAGATCAAGTAGAAGACGAAGACGACTCGCTTGACGATACCCATGACCAAATGGATCTAAGTTCTTCCGACTCAGAACTGGAACAAGAAGAAATAATCCAAGATTCAGACCAACTGAGTGACGAAGAAGAAGAAATAGGAGAAATAACCATGGAGTTGATCCAACAACTCGAGAAAGAAGAAGAAGACCAAAAAAACCAAGATGAAAACGAAACTGACAACTCAGAAGATGAAAGTGAGATAAACAACACCACAATCGAAAACTTGGATCCCCAATTACAAGATAGTTCAGAATGTGTGGATATCACGCTAATAAACCTTCCATCCAAAGATCATGATTACGAAGTATTCAATACTTACGGAAACGAGTTGGCCAATCCATTCCTCTTACAACGATACGGATTTGTGTGCAGCCACAAAGAAGCTAATGTCAATGATTCAGTACTGCTTTATCACCAAGCAACACAATTCTTTAAGAAGTATGAGAAAGACAATACTAGTAAGAAGGTCAAACAACTAAGAGTCAAATTGGACTGGCTAGAGTCAAACTTTGATATATTGTGTGAGATAATTCATGAGTTCACCAAGTATCACCGCAAACAGCGGCTAATAGAGGAGAATGACGAGGATGAGGAAGATGAGGAAGATGACGACGATGACGACGATGACGACGATGATGATGAAGAGTTTCCAGAATCATGGCAATTGGCTTTCAGAGTAGAATTTGCTGGGACCTTCAGCATCTATAGCATCATTATCCTAAGATTACTACACCTCCCCTTCAACATATTCAAGCTCAAGTTATTAACAGGCAAACCAAGTAAATTGGCCAGCAGAGTAGACAAATATCTTTTATCTCCCGACAATATCGATCAAACAGATGAAGAGATATACAAAACCTTGAGCCAATGGGCAGATCAGAAACTACACTTATACCCACCATTGCCTAAAAGTACTAGCTCTAGGTTAGATATTATCAAGAATGTGATAGAGCAAGAACGAGCTATTTTGAAGAGGGCAGTTTGATTAATATAACCGAATACATACATAGTCAGCACAGTAGTATACAATACTATACAAATACATAGCCAGTACAATTGTCATACATTGACTGGCATAATCAAATCATTGATGTGTATCTACCGCCTCAGATATCACGGAAACTATAGCTACATCATCATACTTCCTACTCACAAAGCACTTCTAATTGTTCTTTCTCCATTGTTGTTCTTTTCTTCTTTTCGTTCTTCTACGCCATCTGTGCCATCTGTCCATCAACCATCCAGAACATTCGAAACATTGAGAACATTCATAACATCCATCACCAAATCACAATGTCTGATTATGAATACTATGATGATGACGAGTCCGAGTTTTCGTTTGAAGACGACGAAGATATCGACGATAGTGAAGCCGCCAATGGATCAAAGTCCACCGAGACCACTTCAAATGACTCCAATATGATCAGTCACCGATATACTAGCTACAAGCAATGGACATTACGAGAGTTTATAGAGCGAGAGTTCTTGAATCCCTGTGTGGAGCTAAAACAACTGCAGTTGCCCCAATGTGACTTACAAGACTTGTTGGTGATGCTCCAGTATTACAAGTGGCAAAAGGATGACGTAATTAATGATTATTATGATAATTATCACACGGTGATGACAAATTGTGGGTTGGTAGAATCCGCCAATCGAAGTGATACGTTCCAGTCCCGGTCCCGGTTTATGTGTATGATTTGCTGTGAAGATTATGAAAATGTTGATACCTTCAGCTTATCTTGTAACCATGAATATTGCAGCGGCTGTTATGGAGAATATGTGAAAAGTGAGGTTTTACAAGGCCGTTTAATACGATGTATGGATCCTCAATGCTCTTTGGTTATTCCCCATACTTTAGTACAACAACTATATGACTCGGTTCTGTCACCAGTTTTACCGGTGAAAGATGAAAAAAATAATTATTCTCTTTACAGTCATGATCATTCTCAAAGTCGTTCTTATCGTCCTGCAAGAGCCCTGGCAACCACTGATATGTTCCTAGACAATGTGCTTTTGAAATCAGCAGCTAAAAGTCATATAGATTCCCGGAAAGCCCAGTTCAAATGGTGTCCGGCTCCAGATTGTGATACGTTAATTGAAAATTTGAATTATAGACTGTCAGTTATAGAAGATTTGGATGACGATGAAAATGAAGATATTCCAACAGACGACATTTCTAAGGTCCCTATAGTAGCATGTCCTAAAGATCATCAATTCTGTTATGATTGTCAATACGAAAACCATTTACCATGTCCTTGCTGGGTAGTCAAATTATGGATAAAGAAGTGTCAAGATGATTCTGAAACTGCTCATTGGCTAGAGGCCAACACACATGCCTGTCCCAAATGTCAAGCCTCGATTGAAAAAAATGGTGGTTGCAATCACATGTCATGTCCTACTTGTAAATACGAATTCTGTTGGATATGTCTAAATGATTGGAAAATCCACGGGACTGACTATTATAAGTGTAATAAATTCGATCCCCAGATCAAAGAGACTATTGAATTGAACCAAAAACAGAAACGTCAATCTCTCCAGAGATATTTACACTACTACAAACGATTTTCTGTACATGAGTCTTCTATGAAAGGAGATATCAAAACGTTGGCAATGGTGAATGATAAAATGAGAATATTCATGGAAGAGCAGCTGAAAAATAATAGAACTAACTTATCATGGATAGATATTCAGTTTCTTCAAGATGCATTCCGGGCCCTAACCAACGGAAGAAAGACCCTCAAATGGGCCTATTGTTTTGAGTTTTACCTTAACAGTACCAATTATGCTGATGTGTTTGAACAGATGCAAGAATATTTGAACAAGGTGGTGGAAGATTTATCCAAGATCTTTGAGGAATTAAACCAACGAAAAAATCAAAATAGAAGTACTGAGTTGATTATGAAGAATAAACAAGATATTATCAACCTTACTAATTTGGTAATCAAAAGACAGAAGGCATTGATAGACTGTGCCGAAAGTGGGTTGAAGCAAGACCTCTTGACCCTTGAGACGAGGTAGTCCAGTAATACAACATCAGCAAAACAATTGATAAAAAACCTTCAGCAAACAATAGTCACACTTATCCATACTATATTAATATATGTCAACCTCTACAATATATACTATCAGAATATATAACCTCTTATATCTACGGTATACGATTATCTCATGGTTGCCAAATTCCTGCATACGGCCTTATCAAGATCCTATGCGAGACAATGCGGCTCATCGTCGAAACAATTAGATAAGGAATCCACCATAACCAATAATTGATTGCAGAATTTAATGGATACGCCATGGCAGAACCTGACCGTGATAGTCGACGGAGCAGAAGTCGAGTAAGAAGTCGATTAAGAAATGAATTCAAAGCTAGAGATACTTCTAGTTCTAGTAATAATAGCACTCAATTAGATAATGTTATAAGGCCTACACGGTCTTCGTCCAAATTGAGCCAGGGCATAAAACGAGAGTCAAGTGATAATGCTTTGCTCCATAAAGCATTACAGAACCATAATGTACGGAATGGAGATTCGATTGCTGAAAGGGGCCGTGACGGTTCTTTGCTTGATTACCAACAAAGTGTAGGAAGATCCAAATCCAGTTCCGCAAGGTTACTTAGTGATACCAGAGCCACTAAGAATATTCCCATGAATACTGATTTGACCCCTACCAGACCATTAATGAAGA